>JAHZTW010000002.1:47854158-47864220 GCA_020283515.1 Alliaria petiolata | reverse complement strand
GCTGGAATCAGTAGTTTGGCACATTTTTTGGCAAAAGACACAATGGACCATTTGAACACAATTATGAAACCTTTGGTGTACTTGTCCATGTTCTACTTCTTCAACAACCCGAGATCTAGTTTCGAAGACAACTACATTGTACTAGTATGCTTGGTCTACTGCGTAACGGGCATGGCTTACGTATTTGCCATCTTGTATAGTCCTAGTGCGGCTCAATTGGTTTGTCCTCGCTATCTCGTAACTCATAAAAGCTTCACATTGTTCTATCACTCGCAACCGATTTTTTTTTTTTACTATTTACCAGATTGTACCTTCTACGATAATTGTTCTTACAGATGTCGGTGTTAGTACCTGTTGTTTTGACTCTCATCGCGAATCAAGATAAAGATAGCCTTGTTCTTAAGTATCTCGGAAGCTTTTGCTACCCCAAATGGACTCTTGAAGCGTTTGTCCTTTCCAACGCTCAAAGGTATTGAAAGTTTTAATTTTTTCTCTTTTAACAAAAAAAAAAAAGTTATTAAATTTTTCTTCATCACATTATCATTCAGAGATTCACAGAATTTGATTTTGGGTGTTTTGTTGGTTTAGGTACTCTGGAGTGTGGGTGGTGACTAGATGTAGCTCACTGTCTCAAAACGGATATGATCTTAGTGATTGGGTCTTATGTCGCATAGTTCTCGTTCTCATGGGTATAATATGCCGATTCATAGCTTATTTCTGCATGGTTACCTTCAAGAAGAAATAATCTATTTACCCGTGATGAAAAGGCGTACATATTGTATAAAATCTTGTAACAAAGTTCTATTTTTGATACATTATATGAAATGAGTTATATCTGTAGTTTATAGAATTAGAAAAGATTTTTAGATTTCCAACTTTGTTCTTTTTACTTCCTTTTTTTTTGTAAAAACGTTTTGTAGATAATATGATTACGGAGAAATCGGTTTTTGTAGATAATATGATGACGAAGATAACATGTCTTTGTATAACTACAATGTGGTTGATTTAAACGCATCTATGGATTTATAGTTTGCACTAAGAATATAACAATGAACGACTCTAAATACAGAAAGCATGTTGTACACTTAGGTGCAAGTGCACAAACTTAATGAATGCAGTTCGTTTTCACTTTACACCCCCACTCTAAAGACTATCCCTAATGCCATTAACTTCTTCAATTGAAGATACAGTAGAACCTCTATAAATTAATACTCGATTCATTAATATCTCGCTAAATTAATATTTTTTGTCAATCCCAAAATTAGGTTTTCAACCAAATAATATATCTATAAATTAATAATCATTTTAAATTAATAATTTTTTATAAAACTTTATGGTCCCAACATTATTAATTTATAGAGGTTTTACTGTATCATATTTAAAAGCCACTCTTCCTGCTTCCTCTGTAACTTTTTTTCTTTGAAAGCTGAAACACTAAACCATGGAGGTCATGGTCAAAGCTTAGACACTACTGTAGAGAAAAAAATGAGAAAATTTTGAGAAAAAAATAAACAAAATATAAGTAAAAAAAAAAACAAACAAAAAAATGTTAACAAAATTTTAAGACATTAAGACCAAAAATCATAATTATTAATTACCGTTAACGAGGGCAGTATTAAAGTTTCAAACTATGGTCTTAAGCTATGACAATGTGGTTTGTGCCACAAACGTGACCTTTTTATTTATGTAAGTTGGTGAAAACTCTTACATAGATTTACAACTTCTTTTTAAATCATGAATCATTTAGATATTGTATGAGGGGAGGTAATTAAACACAAGCAAATCGATTATATATATACAAACATGCATGGTCTTGTTTGAAAAGTAGATGTGAATGTGACTATCCATGGACTTATAATCTATCTCTGAATATCTCTTTTACTGTGTAACTATGCATCATGATCTTAATATACGTTAGTAAAATCCGATAAGATCGTCTCTGTTGTCTTTTAGATGTAAGTATTGTTAGATTGATTTAGCAAAGAAAAATACTTTATTACTTTGTCAACAGCATTATACAGGGGAGAGGGTATCAAAAAACGGTTATTGAATGGAGCGACACAGCAAAATCATCAGGAGGCACTGCCCATAGCTACTCGTTTGCTGTCTTCGCATCTAATTTCATTGCTCACAACATCAGTTTCAAGGTAAGGGCATCAATACCAACAATCGATTTTCTTATGAAACTAATTATATGATATGAGTTCTCATACATACCTCATGTTTGGTTGGAATAAGAATAATGCACCTGAACCAGAGCCTGGAATGAAAGATGCACAAGCAGTTGCGCTAAGGATTGAAGGAGATCAAGCGGCTTTTTACTGGTGTGGGGTTTTATGGTGCCCAAGACACGTTCCTGGATAATAATGGAAGACATTTCTTCAAAAAACTGTTATATCCAAGGGTCAAATGATTTCATCTTTGGCAATGGAAGATCCCTCTACCAGGACTGTACGATTAGATCGACAGCAAAAGTGACCCCATTTGTCAACAGCAAGCTTCATCGATCCCTTGAACATATCTATCTTTGCATTCCTGGTTTCATCAAAATATAAAAAAAAACAGCAAGAAAAGCTGAGAAAATTTTGAGAAGAAAATAAGCAAAATATAAGTAAAAAAATAAACAAACAAAAAATGTTAACAAAATTTTAAGATATTAAGACCAAAAATCATAATTACTAATTACAGTTAACGAGGGCAGTATAAAATTAAGTTTCAAACTATATATGGTCTTAAGCTGTGATAATGTGGTTTGTGCCACAAACATGACCTTTTTATTTATGTAAGTTGGTGAAAACTCTTACATAGATTTACTTTTTAAATCATGAATCATTTAGATATTGTATAAGGGAGGTAATTAAACACAAATAAATCGATTATATATATATATACAAACATGGTCTTGTTTGAAAAGTAGATGTGAATGGGACTATCCATGGACTTATAATCTATCTCTGAATATCTTTTTTACTGTGTAACTATGCATCATGATCTTTATATACGTTAGTAAAATCCGATAAAATCGTCTCTGTTGTCTTTAGATGTATTTTAGATTGATTTAGCCACTGATCTCCATTTATCAATCGTTAAACTGCTTGTTGATTTATTTTTTTTTGTTAAAGGGATTTAAACGGTTGATGTTCGACATCATAATGAGTGGTATGCTCTTGGTTGTAACTTGTACGAAGTAAAAATTCAACGTAAACCGATCATCTTCTTTTTTTTAATGATCAACTCGGTTTGGTTTACTCTATCCGGTTATTTTTTTTTTATCGGTTCATAAGATGGTGGCGGAAAGAGAAATAGAAGCGGCGCAAGTTAACGATGATGAATTCGGCGTTTCGAAACGTTCACTTCACTGCGTCTCGTTTGATAAACCCTAACCCCATTACCTCTTCGATTCTCCNGACTTTTCTTTTGTCTGAACATAAATGGTTTCTTGCAGTATCAATATGTCTACCATTCTTGTTGAAGAGTACTTTGAAATCGGAAGCAAGATAACATGTTTTGGCTTAAATGGGAATTTCCATCATTTTGCATATTAAATTTACATAAATATATAATTATAACTAGGATTGTTCAATCTGGGTGTCGGGTTGCTAACAGGGGCGGACGCAGGAATTTATTTAGCATGGAGCACATAATTTTTTTTTAATGAAGAAAATAATTTACCGAAGAAAAAACAAAAAAACCTTATGACCAAATAAAAAGAAAAAGTAAAAAACTTTTACAAAGTTATCCTACGATCTTTCATATATTGTAACTTTTTTATCACTAGATCGTTTGTCACATTATCAAATATTTCTCACATTATTTTATGTCGCTGTTTTCGGAAAATCATGACCGTGAAGTTGACAAGGACCCTTAATAAAATATTTGCATCTTGCCTCATCTCTTACATTAGAATGATAATCTAGTATTCATTTCCTATCTGCTAGATTCGAAGGTAAATCATTACAATTATTCTCAGATGTTGATGCACTCTTTCTTTTAAAATATCATTTCATTGATATTTGTATGAATTTATCACACAAGCACTTTTATCACACAAGCACTGTGAATTCTCGTTTCTAAAAAAAAAAGCTGAAGAGAATTCAACTTAAAAGAGAGATAAAACTTAAATTATATCAATTAAAAAACAAAATTTTACTTTAAAAACTCTCTTTTCTAAAAAAAAAACAACGTGGAGCACCGGAGAAAAAAAAACCAAGAGAGGTGTGGCTAAGTCATGTAAGTCAACATAATTTTAACTTTTTTACTTACGCATTTTTAGTTTTAGACTTTTTAACTGTCTAATACATTAATGGGTAAATAAACAGAATTAACTTTATTTTTAACATAAAAAAAAGGAAAAAGAGTATGGGGCACGTGCCCCACCCCTCCATGCCCTAGATCCGCCCCTGGTTGCTAAAGGAGAAATAGTTATACTATGCCTCCTAATTAATGTAATTAAGTAGAAGTGTCGAAGATAATACTATCTTTTTCTTTTAGTCGAACATAATTTAACAAAAAAAAATTGTTGTCCCCCCCTACAAAAAGAATTATCATTATTAAAAAAAAATTTTATTGATAGAAGAAGAATACTACTGTATCAATAATTGAATGAAGCATCCTTAACGTCGAGTATTCGTATACAGTAGTTTTAGAAACCTAAATACAGACAGAACATTTTCATAATGTTGAAACGATGGAGTGAAATGGCGGTGGCGAGGGAGAGCAGAGTAAACAGCGTCGCCGGAAAATCGCTGAAGATGCGGAGAGTGAGTGAGTGAAAAACCCTTTGCTGACTCGCTTTCTAAACGTCGACCGAAACTGTCGAGTGTCCGACGAGGAGTGAAGAAATAAAAGTGCCCGACGAGGAGTGAAGAAATAAGAAGCTGGGCCGAGTTGGGCCTATTCGCACTAGTCTCTTTTATTCACGTTTAATGCCCATTACCAGAAAATACAAAAACTTTTTTTTGTTTTGTTAAAGGGCCAAAATACAAAAACTTGGATAACCTTAAGCTTTTTGTAGAAGACAAAAATTAAAAAGCCAAGTTAAAAATGATAAAAAGTGTTGGCCGAAATTTTTCAATTCACTTTTTTGCCTATTGGGTGTTTAATAATAAAACATTTGGAGAAGAGAAAAAGGAACGAGATAACAAGTTTTGTTTACCATCGCTCTATTTTTCTTCTGTGTCTTCTTATAAATAAAAAAATACATGAGACTTATGTTCAACATCATACAAATCGTTTGAACCCAATTTTGGTTAATTTTTCAGCTTCATTATGAACATACTCCAAACTTTGATTGTAGCGAAAGCAGAGGAGGATGTAATTTTTGAAAGTTATATTTGTGGGTATAGGATTGCCATGATGAGGCTGGTAAAAAGTGAAGATGTAATAGTAAATTAAGAGGGACAGGCATATATAATGTGAACATTGAAAAGAAGTATGAAAAAAAGGTTAGGGAAGATTAAGTCATTTGATAGATGAAGAAATGAATCTTTGAAATATATCACTTTATTGACTATGAGGAGGGCAAAAAGATAGTTAGGAGGAAAGTACTACCTATAATGAAATGATGTATATAATTTAAATCGAGAAATATACACTTTTTTTCTTTCTTTCTAATATTACTTTAAACCTCGGACCACCCTCTCTATCTAAACTTTATTTTATTCTTCTTAAAAAAAATTTAGATGATTGGATTCATATATTCGTGAAATCATCTCCATCCAAGAAGAAAATATTCGTGAAAGCAAAATTTCACATTTCGCTAGACTCGTTGTGTGCTAAAAACTAAATGACAGTGTGTTGTTTTCATTTGTTTTTGCTCATAACAATTGTTGTGGAACTTGTTTTAACTGCAGGATTTTCATGAATCACAACGCACAATAATTTCAAAACTTTGTAATGAATTCAACGGTAACCAAGTGAAGTCATCAAACTGAAATTAATAAATGGAGTCCGTCTAGATATTTTGAGTATGTTTATCAAATAATGTGAATACGTTCGGTCTTAAACAAGAATATATATTAAAAAAAAAGTTGGATAAGCTATTTGAAGAAGACAAAAAAAAAAAAAAAAAAAAAAATTAAAAGCGAAAGTTAGATGATGAAAAAGTTATAGCCGAAATTTTTCTTAACTTTTTTTGGCCTCTTGGGTGTTATAATAATAAACATTTGGAGGAAAAAGAAAGGAAAGAGAGATAAGGCATAAGATTCCATTAAGTGAAACTGAAAGGTGGATAATATTTGGGCTTGTCATGCGTTTCTAGTGTCTATAAGTTGGGTGGTACGTTTATCGTTTCTCTTCAAATATTCCTCTTTCTCCACCTTTTCCCCTTTAATCACTTTAATTTTATTCCCAATCAGAATTTTTTTTTTTGATATTATTAGTCTAGCTGCATTTGATCGTCTATATCAGTAACTGAATTTTTAAGTAGAAAACAAATAATAACGAATGAGTTTATGTCGAACTTATATATTCCACAGCTAGAAACTAAATTAGTCTGTGTTTTAAATTTGTCGATATCCATGTTTGAAATTAGTTAGTTTCATTTCACACACAAATAAGTGAATAATTAACCATTTTATTTTAACCAAAAAACAATAACCATTTGGAACAAAATATCTCCGAAGATAACTATGAGGATCTATATAAGTAAATTTAAACCAAAATAATTGAATTACTATAATGGTGAAAAGGGACCTAATCACCTAACCAAATTCATTGTCATCCAATTTATGTTTGTTTCATATAAAGTTTTTTGTAGATATTTTGAGATATTTTGTTGAATCCATAAACGTTTGTAGTTTATCCTCATCAACTTGCATTACAAATAGCCAAAAAAAATCCTTAATTCCGCCAATATCCTCATCAACGTGAATCCATAAATGAGAAAATGTGATTTTTTTTTCTGAATTGCTATAATGGTGAAAGAGACATAACAAAAGTTCATCAACTTTATTTTTGATTGTAACTTTATGGTGAAAAGAAACTGTAACTTTATGTTTGTTTTAATGTGGTGGAGTTTTACGGGTGTATTTTGAGACAATTCTGTAGGATTAATTGATCAAATAGTTTATTTTACTTAAAAAGAAATAATAAAATGCATTTGTGACTTATACTTTATGTGGTCGATTTGTGTAATAGTTAAATAATTTTGTTTTTTTTTTCGAAAATAGTTAAATAATTTTTTAACGTTATAAATTTGTTTATACTTTCGGCTAATTGTTTTTTTTAATGGTTAGTTACACGGTAGATGAGATTAACACTATAGATCTGTTTACACCATCGATTAATATATATTTTTGTGCTCGATTAATTTTGAAACGATTGTCATGTATTTTTTTGAAAAAGTAAATAAATCACATATTTCAGGTGTATGATCTGCACACAGTTAGAATCAATAAATACTGTAAGTCTCAATTAATTTGTATATTTGATGATGGTCATTGGAAAATAAAAAACAGACACACACACACACAACTATCAATTTCTCTTCCCATTCGGATTGAATGAGACCGAGTCATTCATATTTGCGGGTAAAGGAGATGAGACCATACATGCCTTCTTTGACTCATGACTGAAAACGAAGAAGACTTTAAAAATACACTCACACATTTATCACAATCTCTATAATTTATTTATTTATTTTGCATATAGTAATCGGGTCTTCACTCTCCATAGTCCCCATATTCACAGTCTACACACTAAATTATCGCCAAACTTTCCCTAAATTGGACTTACTTCGTTTACCAGTTTTGCTAATTACATTAAAAAAAAAAATAGGTAAAAAGAATTTTGCTAGTTTACTACTTGTGCCGTTACCTATGAAATAAAGAAGTAATATTGTTAATAAAAATTAATTTAGTTAATGAGGACTGTCGGAAAAAGATAAACGACCAATCTCACTCGCTAAATACAAAGGAAATTAAGGAAATACATACTACTACTACTTTCCAGTGCCAATTTTTTTTTTTTTTTTTAAATAGTCTTTATTCCTTTTTTTGGGTTTTGCTTACAAACGGGTTCACATGACCGACTCTTTTTTCTCAGTGCTCATGTTGTCCAATCAATTAAATCATCCTCTAGTATATTTGAAAATAAAAATAAAACCATTATGTTTTATGCGAATTGTGAGTTTCTGGGAAAGAAATTAACATCTCGAACTTTGAAATTCCATCTGATTGATTGATTCAGATTCAGAACAACAGTGGTTACAGTCTTACAGAAGATAAAGATCGAAGTAAAACAACTAAAAGATCTCTAGTTCCTAATTAATTAATACTTTACTTTTCTTTTAATCATGCCGATAATTTTTCGCAAATTATTAAGAAAAACAAAAAGTTAAAAACTTTTTAAGGAAGAAAAGCAGGAATAATGGCGGAAGTGAACTGTGAAGGATGTTGATGAGGAGGAGGCTGAGCTTTGATCTGAGTCTCCGCCGTGGAAGCGTGGTGGCCACACCGATCACACTTCACCGGAACCAAAATCCGACGGCATGAAGGACACGACGACCGAGAAGTCAACCATTTGTCGATGCACGCCACGTGGAAGGCGTGGCTACACAGAGGTAAGATCCTGATTTCTTCGCCGTCGGAAAATTCGGTTAAGCATATGGCACACTCGGTGGAGGAATCTCCGTCTCCGGATGAAGAGCACGGCGAATCGGCGGCGGGGGGTGCGGCGGCGAAGGTGGATTTAGGGAGAGATCGAAGTGCTTTTTTCTTAAGGCCTTTGTTCGGCGACGGAGATTCTCCCACGGCGGAGGAATTAACGCCGGCGAGACGGCGGAGCCATGCGCATCGAGCTACGGCGGCTAAGCCGGCTACGCATATGAGAGCGCAGAGAAGTGCTGAGAGGATCACAACCATGTCGGTTTCCGCGGCGAGGATTTCTTCCGGCGGTGGCGGCGCCGCCGTTCCAAGGAATCTAGAGGATCGAGTCATTTGCTTTTGGTGTTTGAAGATAGAGAGGAAATGTGAAAGTGGTGAAGACAAGTAAGAAAGAAAGGAGAAATTTTTGTTGTTGTTGTCTAGAGAGGAAGAAGAAGAATCTGATCTTAAGTTAGAGAGACACACACATACACATCTGTTACTTATATACATGTACGCCCAATTGCAGATAATTAAAGTGGATATATAAATATTTATTAAAAATCCATGTCATATCGGCAGGGAAAGTTTGTATGAATAGGAAAACGTAGTTTTACAACTTTACAAAAACAAAAACAAAAAAATGAGATTGAAGTATCCATAAAGCCAAACATATTTGCATCTTTAACTAAGGTAAAAAGATTGATTTCTTTTATTCAACTTTGTTGTTTTAAAATCTTTGCTTGATTTTTCTTTGTAAACAAATCCTGTTATTGCAAGAACTAAAGTTTAATCAAGTGGTCCATATTCAAAAACCTTAAACCAACTATTTTATTACATGCTTTTTAATTTGAAAATTTTGATGTTTTTGATATGTAGAGTTCTGATTAGCAAATTGCTAAATCATATATAAATAAGTAATAAGATAATAGAATCACTAACTGAAATTTACTTACTGTAGTTAATTTTGTTGTTAACAGAAATACACAAAACTAATTTCGTTATCAACTTCTTTTTTTTTTTGTCGTAATTTCGTTATCAACTTATCTGATAAAAAAATGGATATCTAAAATATTTATTGTGAGTACTTATTTTATTTCATACAAGCATAAAAATCCTGGAACATGCGTCAACGTAGATACGGGATGCAGATTAGATATTATTATCCCATAAAATAATAGATAAATTGATTTGGAAATATCGTAATCGTATGCAAAAAAAAAAATATATATTATAAGAATCAAATTGGCGTATATTATTGAAAACCCAAGCAGAGAAAAAGATGGGTTGGTGTGGGTACTCTTTATAGGTTCAGTTTGACGAACTCATTATCAAAAGGTATAAATTACTTTCTTACCTAAACCTACTTCGACAAGGCTCTTTTTTTTTTTTTTTTTTCTTGATTGTTATTTTTACTTCTCTTTTCTTTGGCATCGAGAAGAATCCGTTCGAATCAAAAAAAAAAAAAAAAAAAAAAAAA
>JAHZTW010000002.1:47615627-47838694 GCA_020283515.1 Alliaria petiolata | reverse complement strand
TTTGAAAAGTAATTTCGAATTCTTTATAGCATCAAACTTCAATTAGTTTCTTATTCATAATTTCATGACATCAAAATTAGAGTTCTACAGCTTTATCCAAATTCAAAAAGTGATTATTTTGAAATATTTAAAGCATTAAAATTTAATAAATGTCTCACTTATAATTTTTAAAAAAAAAATTTATTCGCCTCAACTCTTTATGAACCTAGGCACGGCACTGAATAGCCGTGTTCATCTTATATATAAAAATAACAATTATTCCTTGACAAGAGTTCGAATATATGATATCAAAGGAAATAGAATAAGATTTTCAGATTTTATATCTCATAGCCCAAAACATTTAAAAGTAACTAGAATAGCATATCCATTTTTGTCCACAAGAATATTACTGTTAATCAATCTTATTCATGGCAATCAATATCGGCTGTTTGATTATTATTTTTCCTACTTAATTCATATACTTAAGAAAAATTACAACCATTTTTTTCAACGATTACAACTATTGTTACAACTTTGAAAAGTAATTTCGAATTCTTTATAGCATCAAACTTCAATTAGTTTCTTATTCATAATTTCATGACATCAAAATTAGAGTTCTACAGCTTTATCCAAATTCAAAAAGTGATTATTTTGAAATATTTAAAGCATTAAAATTTAATAAATGTCTCACTTGTAATTTTTTTTAGATTTAGAATAAAAAAACATTGCTTGTAGATTTTTTTATTTTATATATAACTTGTTTATATAAGCATAAATATTTCACATACGTATTGATATCTGGTGAAAGACTTTTAACAAAAAAAAAAGTTTAAAAAGGAATAAAATTATCAAAAACAAAACATTACGAAAGTTTATGGTTGTAGGAAAAAACATAACAAAACGTTTGAACTATTTTAAAAGAAAGGTCAACTATATTATAATAGGTAGTCTAATCCAATTTAGGACACATATATACAACAAGTAAAGTTATGTAAGTTGTTAAATTGTCTGTATCAGAAAAAGGTTGTAAAGTAGAATTTGACTTTGGATTTCGGTCACTTCCTAAATCCTAAACTATCGGTTGACTTAGGTTCATGGTATATTTTTATAATTTTGTCAACAGGTCCATGGTATATGATTATATTTTATCGCTGAATTTTGTTTGATGTTAGCAACTACAGAAAATGTCATTCTTTAAGTTACTTTTATTTTACAATTTATATATCATTACATAGTTGGAACTAGGAACAAATCATTTGCTTTTCCTTACGTCATACAATTTGATTATTCAAATAAAATAGAAACTAGAATTATATAAAGATCGGTTGATCATATCATATATGCCTGTAAGTTATATTATTTGTGATTATTTCATAATTTGACACCAAAGGCTTTGGTCCAAAGCCACTAATGGCGACTGTTTTCCCACTCTGTACTTTTCTTTTATCGTCTTTTTTTTTTTTTCAAACTCTACATACTTTTTTATAATTTTAAAAATTTGGAATAATAAGCTCAAGTTTGATCCCTCTCTAAAATATACTAAATTAGATTTATACTTACAAGAACCAATCAACTAATTAATTGAAATGACAGCTACTAAAAAAGGCCTTCCAAATTCAAATTTTTTTGTTAGATTATGAATACATTTATTTAATCATTATGTGGCTACTTTTATCTTAGTATAAATATTTTTCTGATCTGTGTTTTTGAAAATTTACCGGAAAAATTGTTCGATACATTATATATCTAATCGTGACGTGGGAGACGAGTACACCGAAGATCAACATCATCAATACAAAGTTACAAAATTCGTGGTGCAATCACTTTATTGACTATAATGCGTAAGTACGTTAGTCAAAATGTTTTAAGAAATTCTATAAATTTTTCGACTGAGCTTACAAACCAAATAAATATGTGTTTTAAATTGTTTGCTTGTCGGACTATGAACTTAGAAAATAAAGTTCATCAGATAAAATTGGTTTTTTTTTTTTGAAAAGGAGAGATAAAATTGGTTACACGTACAAAAATATTAGAGTCCAAGGATGTGCCAATTTGTGTACTCATTAGTGCATCCCCCTAGTGGACCTTTTTCGTATGATCGATCCATTAAGTTCCACATTTTGAAAGATCTCACTCCGTGCCCATATTTTTATTATCTGCAACTTGTCATTGGTGTACCGTGCACGTGAAACATCGGATTGTAGCTGCCTGTAACACTTCACTCCCTAGACCCTTAAATTTTATTCCGGCGGAGTATTTTGGTCGTCCGCGTATGTTTTGTTTTGAAAAATCCTTTGAAAAAGCTATTCCCTGTGCTTAATTTCTCGGTGAACAAGCTCTTTAAAAAAATTCTTTAAAGAAGGTGCTCGAAGAGCTTAATCTTTCGATGAACTGTTTCGAAGAATCCCTTTGAAAAAGCTGCTTCTTGTGCTTAATCTCTCGGTGAAGATAAAATTCCTGAAAAAATCTCGATAAACCTAATTTTCCTGAAAAATTTCGATGAGTCAATGAGCTAAATTGTTATCGGCCATTTCCTTGCTTATTGTGCAGATGGCGGATGGATTCTTTGAAGAAGCTGTTCACTGTGCTTAATCTCTCGGTGAAGGTAAAATTTCTGAAAAAATCTCGATAAACCTAAACTTTTTGAAAAATCTCGATAAGTCAGTGGGCTAGATTGTGATCGGCCATTTCCTCGCTTATTATGCGGATGGCAGATGGATTCTGGAAAAGAACAGATGCAGTATTCATACTGATCCAGAATAAGCTCAAGTTTGATTATTCTGGATCAGTATGAATACTGCATCTGTTCTTTTCCAGAATCCATCCGCCATCTGCACAATAAGCGAGAAAATGGCCGATCACAATCTAGCCCACTTACTTATCGAGATTTTTCAGGAAGTTTAGGTTTATCGAGATTTTTTTAGAAATTTTACACCGAGAGATTAAACACAAATTTAGCACATGGAGCGAACATGGCTTATGTATGTAAGTATGTTGCCGTACTTCATGCGCCTTGTGTTTGATGAATAATCCAGCAACATTGAGCGAACATGATAATCAATTTCAAGGAATACCGTCGACTATATATCATGATAGAGATTCGCTTTGTATGAGTTTAAGAGTTAAGACAATGGCCTTCTAGTGGGAAGTGGGGTCTGTAATAAATAAAGAAAACCTGAAAAAGAAAAATATTTAGATATATGCGCAAAACGACGTCGTTTGGAGAAACCCTATCCCCCAATTTCCGATTTTCCCTCCAGTTCCACAGTTTGCTCCTGAAACCATTCCCGTTAAGAGTGAGCGAGAGATTGGTGCGAGAGGCGATGCCTTCTTCTCCGTTTCATGTCTAATAGCGATAAACAATCTCGTGATCTACCATAGCTGATACCCGCGGAATTGCTCTTGAGATTTTGGGGTTTAGGGTTTTGTTTCTCGGTGTCTCAGTCGGATAATTCGGAGATGAAGACGATCAAGCCCTTGCCTGAAGGTGTTCGTCACTCCATCCGCTCCGGAATTATCATGTTCGACATGTCGAGGGTCGTGGAGGAACTCGTCTTCAACAGTCTCGATGCTGGTGCGACCAAGGTCAACAACAATCAAAACCCCCCTCCGCCGATTTCTTCTGGTTCTGGAAAATGTTTGGAATTCCGCTGATTGATATCTCTATTTTCAGGTGTCTATCTTTGTGGGTGTTGTTACGTGCTCCGTGAAGGTTGTGGATGATGGTGAGTAGAGTATAGCTAGCTGCACAATGATTACTTTTTTCCTTTGTGCAAATGATTGAATCTTAATTTGGAAACATTTACTGATTTGGTCTTCAGGATCAGGCGTTTCCAGAGATGATTTGGTTTTGCTGGGAGAAAGATATGGTAATTTCTCACTAGAATCTTCGATCAGATGCTTTGTTTTTATGCATTGGTAAAAGCTACTTGTTAGGTTTCATTTGAGAAACTTATCATGGGCAATGTGCGAAAACAGCTACTTCAAAGTTTCACGACTTCACAAATGTGGAGACAGCCAGTGAAAGTTTCGGCTTCCGAGGAGAAGCCTTAGCTTCCATATCAGATATCTCGTTACTGGAAATCAGGACAAAAGCTATTGGGAGGCCTAATGGTTTTCGAAAAGTTATCAAGGTATTGTATTACTTTTGATGTAACTCACCACTCTTACATAATCTGTGTGACGTTGGTTATGGTTTAAATCTTCCCACAACGCTTTTCAGGGATCCAAGTGTCTACATCTAGGAATTGATGATGATAGAAAAGACTCTGGCACAACTGGTAATGTGTCTTTTGTCACCATTTCTTTCTAATATGAAAATGAGGCCATAAGTATAATTTTCAAAAACTATTTGTCATATACGATGGAGAAATGCATCTGCTCAATTTTTGGTTTACATTGGCAAAGGCATGATTTACTTCTGATTTCGACCTGGTTGATGCAGTAACTGTCCAAGATCTATTTTACAATCAACCAGTGAGACAAAAATATATGCAATCCAGGTTCATTTCTTGACACTTAGACATCCGCATTCATCTTCGCCTTGTCTGAAGTTCTATGAAATGCGACCATGTTTATTTCTCTCTGTCTAAAATCAAATTTTATTTTTTTGGCAACGTAAGCCCCAAGAAAGTGTTGGACTCTATAACAAAGTGTGTGTTCCGGATTGCCCTTGTGCACTCTAATGTCACCTTCAGTGTTCTTGATATCGAAAGGTGGGTTCCTACTGTCATTTAAAGATCTTTATGAATTCAGCTCTTCTGATATTTTCTTTGTTACAGTGATGAAGAGTTTATTCAAACCAATCCTTCTTCTTCAGCATTTTCGCTACTGATGAGAGATGCAGGGACCGAGGCTTTGAATTCTCTTTGCAAAGTAAACGTTACAGATGGCATGCTGAATGTGTCTGGGTATATATCTGGTCTTGGAGATAGTTTCAAGGTAAGTTACTTGCTTCACTTAAATTATTACCCTTGTTTGTCAGATTGTTAACGTTGAGCCTTACTTCTCTGTATTATTGTGGTATTTTCTTTGCAGGCTTTGCAGTATATATGTATCCATATTTCTGCATTTTTTTATGTGTCACTATATATCAACCATTCTGTGGTTCAAGTTAATTAGGTAGTTTCTGTATATGGTTGTGTGGCCTTCACGGTGACAGATATCAATTCAAGATTCGTAAGCAAAGGTCCCATACATAAGCTGCTGACCAACTTGGCTGCTAGTTTTGAGTGTACGGATGACTTGAAGCCTACATATGGGATACAAACAGGAAGACGTAATAGACTTCAATCCAATCCTGGTTACATATTGTGCATAACATGTCCACGTCATCTTTATGAATTCTCGTTTGAACCATCAAAGACGAATGTTGAGTTCAAGGTATTTTATTTCTCTTGTGATCTAAATTTAGTTAGATTTTGATATTTTGATGATAGTTTATATTCTATCTGTGCAGAATTGGGAACCTATACTTGGCGTTATAGAAAGAATCATTCTAGTTAACTGGAAGAAAGATACAAGTCTTGGTATGCCTCGCTTTTGTCAAGCTCTGATAGTATCCCTATTTCTGGGGTTTTCAATGTTTTTTTACTGTCTTTTCTTAGAACTTTTTGATGGCGGAGCTGATCTACTGGTAGAAGGTGATAGACAAGACCTGATAGATGACATGAGTAGACTTCAAAAAGGTACACAAATTTTCATACTGTTACCATTTTATACTTATTTAGTGGAACAGGGATGCATCTATTGTTCGCCCCTTTTATATTTCCAGGCAGCCTTTACCAATGCTTCATTTTCTGGATGCAGAGTGGCCTGAAGCTATGGAACCTACAATGAAGAAGCTCAAGAGATGTTATGATCAGGCACCTTGTTGTTTTCTCTTGTCCCCATCTGCTGACTTTAAAAGAGATGATGATTATAGGTCTCAAGGAGAGGACAAATGGTCTCCAAAATATGAATCTGAAATGAAAATTCAGAATCTCAAAGAGCAAGACATTGTAGCTGAATTTGACTGCCAGACTAATTCTCTTCTACAGTCATGTGACATAGAAATGCAAAAGAATGAAGACTTTCCACAAGCTACTGACCTCCTAGAAAGAAGCTTGGTTTCTGGCGCTAAGTGCAGCAGACATTTTCTAACAAGATGCCAGATTAGCACACCTCTCAATATCAACCATGAGTTTATGAAAGATTCAGACGTATTAAATTTTCTGTTTGAAGAATCTAAAGATGAGTTGGATGTCAGCAATTCCATTGGGAAGCATCTCTTGCGTGGTTGCTCCTCAATAGGAAGCCTAACCCTTCATGAGCCTCAAGTATCTCATGGTGAAATGTCTGAATCAGTCATGCCTATGATACTTAATGAAGAACGAAGTAATTCACTGATTCATGTCCTAGAGACCAGAGAAGGTGGTTCTTACTGTGATGTTTTTTCTGATACTCTTGAATATCATGGATTGACCAGGACTCCTAAGTGTTCCTTAGGTAGTTCATGGCAGGATAGTGATTGGTTTACTCCACAACGTTCCTCAGATTGCAGAAGTGTTGGAATTGGTAAAGATTTTAACATCAATCCCATGGATACTGCGGAATTTCTTTCTTACGAAGACAAATTTGTCAAGAAAAAGTACTCTTCCTCTGTCAGTGTGGGGAGCTCCGGTGCTGATAGTTTCCGTTTGAGTTCTGAGTGGTCTCCAATGTTCTCCACGCCTCCTTCTGCGTTCAAGTGGGAGTCTGATTATCAGAAAGGTTGTCAAATTCTTGAAGGGATTTTGAAACTGGGAAGGATGCCTGCCCCTGAATATTTTTCCAGTGCAGCTAATAACATCAAATGTGATCATGAGGTCATACCTCAAATCGATTGCCAGGAAACTGGCACAGATTCTTTCACAGATATTCAGAACTTCACTCAGTCAGATGAAAAGATTTTTCAGTCATTGTGGGGGAATGCAGATAGTGTGAATATTGAACAATATAGTATCAGGAAGGACAAGTTCAGTTATAGAGATGACACACAGAATAATGTTGGTACACGAAGGTCAAGAAGAAGCCGCTCTGCTCCTCCATTTTATCGTGAGAAAAAGAGATTTATCAGTTTAAGCAGTAGATCAGACACAAAATTAAAGAACTCTAATCCATCAGGTTCATACTACTGGTCTTTTCTCAGATGTGGTTTATTTTGTTGCTAGTGTTGTTTTAGTTTTGGGTATGTAGTAGAAATGAAACTAATGAGGTATAACTTTCTGCAGAACCTGATGATTGGGAGTGTTTGACACAACCTTGTAATGCATCTCATATGCATCTTAACTGCAGCATCCTTGATGATGTGTCATATGACCACATACAAGAAACCGAAAAAAGATTTAGTTCGGCCTCGGACTTGAAAGCATCTGCTGGTCGCAGGATTGTGCACTCAGAGACCCAAGATGAGGATGTAGACGAAGGTAACTATTAATCTTAAATTAGCTGTGTCTATTTAGTAGATAAATCAATTCCAAGACGCTGTCACAAAAGGTTAGACATTATATTTTGTTGTATCTCCCAGGTCGGTGTAGTTGTCAATCAAAATGTGCTTCTTGACAAGTTTGGTCTATGGGAGTCTTCACGATGTTTCCATTTTTCTCCCCTCTTCCATCTGGAGTATTTAACTAAGTTACCTATCTCGCAGACTTCAACTCAGAGGAAAATCTGGATCAAATTAAATCTACAACGAAATGGCGCCATAACTGTTCGGTCTCTCAGGTTGAGCAAATTGAAAGTGTTAGTTTTTGCCTAGTAGACTGACTCTCTGTTTCCATGAAAGACAATTGAGCATCCATAATATTTTCCATTGTTGTGTCAGATTGCCAAGGAATCACACGAGCTTCATGATCAAGATAGTGTACTTGATATATGTTCAGGAGTTTTGCACCTCCGATCCGATGAATCCTTGGTTCCTGAATCTATAAACAGACACTCCCTTGAAGTTGCCAAGGTTCTACAACAAGTTGATAAAAAATATATCCCAATTGTTGCTTGTGGAACAGTTGCCATTGTTGATCAGGTTCATGATTCATCCTCTATCATCCCTTTCTTCTCATTTATCTCAAAGTCTAGACACTTTATCTGGATATGGTTGAAGATTATATTCATTCTAGGACAACATAAGTTGTCAAAACTATTGCTCTTAGTAAATGTCTTGCTACAATTGATCTGAGGGTGTCATTTATTACAGCATGCTGCCGACGAAAGAATTCGTTTAGAAGAGCTGCGTAAAAAGGTAAGAGCATCTCAGAACCTCTAGTTCATGAAACTGCTTTTCTTATGTTTCCTAGTTTGGACAATATTGTGATTTATCAACTGATAAAACAATTGAAATTATTAGGTCCTGGCTGGGGAAGCAAGGACAGTCACCTACTTGAGTGCAGACCAAGAGTTGGTACGTTTGAATATGATATTAGATATCATTATCTGCTGGACTTGATCAGAGTAGACTACTCTGCCTCAGTTTATTGATGATGCATCATTAATCTCTTATGTTGACATCAAAGGTACTGCCAGAGATGGGTTATCAGTTAATCCAGAGTTATTCAGAGCAGATAAGAGACTGGGGTTGGATCTGCAACATTAATGTAGAAGGGTCAACATCCTTTAAGAAGTAATTTTTTTTCTAGCGGTCCCATCAGTATGCAATACGTTTTTTTTTCTTTTAACAATATGCAATACTTAATCATCTATGCGCCAGCATATGCAGTTGTGTGTTTTAGATTGCGTACCATGATTCTCTTAAATGAAATGGGTGATTAATGTTTTCCCTTTCTACAGGAACATGAGCATCATCCAACGGAAACCAACTCCTATCACACTTAATGCGGTTAGGAGCCTAGTCTAGCTCTTTCGTTTCACTTAGATTCTATTCTCTGTGGGATTCTATATGGTTCACTTGAATGATCACTCTGTTTACACCACTTGTAGGTCCCATGCATTATGGGTGTAAATCTATCAGATGTTGATCTATTGGAGTTTCTTCAGCAGGTACGCTCGGAATCGTGCTTATCTTTTCTTTTTATTACTTTAAGGTTCTTACTCAAACTTTTGCCATACCAGCTTGCTGATACTGACGGATCATCAACAATTCCTCCATCTGTTCTTCGAGTCCTAAATTCCAAAGCATGTAGAGGTATATTTCTCATCTCTCCAGAATTGTTTTGTATGTTCTAGGATAAGTAAGCTAGTGACTACCATTCAGCACTTAGTTTCTGCTAATTCTGTCTTTCTCTACAACTGCTAAGGTGCAATTATGTTCGGAGATTCTCTGTTACCCTCAGAATGCTCTTTAATCATCGAAGGACTGAAGCAGACCTCACTTTGTTTCCAGGTAAGTAAGGAACATCAAATCGTACCTAAAGGATTCCTCTTTAATCAAACTAACCAATTACTCTTGTGTACAGTGTGCTCATGGGCGACCAACGACAGTTCCTCTAGTCAATTTGAAGGCATTGCACAAACAGATAGCAAAGCTCGATTCCAGACAACCATGGCATGGGTTCGAACGCAGAGAAATCACACTTGATCGTGCTAAGTCACGCTTAGATGAAGCTAAAAGCTAAAAAAGTTGCACCTGTATAAACTACTTTCTCAGTAAATAGTCACCCTTGATGCCATGGACTCGGTAAATAATTATTTCTCAGTTTGTTATATTCTTAGTCACTGTAAATCTTTTCCTTGGATGTATAGTAGTTACTACTTACTGGTTAGGTTGATACCACACTTGAGTTTGCAATTTGATATTACTCATTGTACTCTCTTTCATTCGATAAATATACAAAAAATAAGAAAAAACAGTTCGAAAAATGATCCATGGTCCAAAAATACTGGTCATGAAAAGTTAGTGTGGAATGAGAAAAAAAAAAGTTCACCAGTGGAGAGTTTTTAAAAATTCAAATTCTTTCGCTACAACATATTGTGCTACCATATCTTTCACATAAAACTGTCAGCAAGCAACAAATCTACAAGTTCTGTGAGCTAACAACTTCAGTGCTTGTCTTGTAATGGATCTCCCATGTTTGTCTGCTTGTCCTGGCAGTAGATATTTAACCAGATACATCATGTTCTTCTTCAGTTAGCATTTCACTTTGGTCTGTGCCAATAACAGAACACAATGCCTTCCAAATGGGAACCAACATCTTCAATGACGGACGCAGCTCCTGTACAAAGAGGAAACTGAACTTAGAATCAATGGCCAAAAGAGACAATATAATGTTCCCAGATTGAATAATTGGTAGCTTGTGATTATTCTCAAAGTGGTCAGCAAAAGTTTCTCTCAGAATGTATTGGAACAAACTGTTTGCATTACCTTAAACACCAATGTAAGCTGTTCTTCCCCACGCAGAAATAAGGAGAGACTCCAATAACATGTAACGGGGGTGACACATTCAACAAGCACAGGCTTCAAAATCTTGCCAATAGGGATAAACCTGGAGACTGTTTTTCCACTGCAAAGCAGAAATATGTACAAAAAAATCAACTACTTGTATGATTGGTAAAAGCACAGATGATAATAAATAGCTCGTGAGAAACAAATAACTCCTCACTAATAGGCCATTAATATGCTGTACTTCAAAGCATTAAGTCATGATGGAGTGAAGACAACATACACTAACTAAATGGATAAAGCGTACCTTAAATATTGAGTTTCAAGTTGGATCCCGAAGGTTGGCATGATTATAACAGATTCTGAACAACTCGAATAAAAAAGGAATCAGTTTAAAGATGTGAAGACTATATATCATTTGGTGAAACTTCAAACCGTGTAACAAAGTCTCACCTTTCTTGACAAACTTCCGACTTCGTATCATAACGAAGAAACCACTTAAAAGGCAGCTCCAAGAAAGAGTTCTAACTGGATTCTCCTGTTTCATGTGAATTTATTACCCCTTTCAGATATACATGGAACATCAGCAAAAGAACCTAGTAAAGTAACACAAATTAAGAAACGTGCTTTATACAAAACTTGTCATGTATTAAGATCTTGCTCAAACTATAATCCATTTTATCATTCACTCGTAGTACAATGCACTAGCCTCAGAATTACTCACAAGCGAATTCATACCTAAATAACAAACATCTCCTAAACGTATCATTTTACCTTTCCAAGAAAAAAGTAGATATAAATCGCCAAAAGCACAAGGAAGAAAGCAAGCCCTCTACGACGGGCATAACCAGTTGCTCTGCTTCCGTTGATGATCACATGGTGAATGTCAATGGCTCCTCTAAGTTGCTCACTTTCACATTCGTGTGTGTAAGTGTATCTCTTGTTCGAAAGAGACAAGCTCGCCATTCGAAACCTAGTTTAGTTGAAACACACACTGTATGTATGACCGTCGGTTACTCCTCCTACCCATATAGGAGCCCGTCTAAGACCAGCTTCTCAATACCCAAGCGACAATTTTCAGACTTTTGATTCTCAGTGAAATCGGGCAGTAACAAAATTTCTCTGCGCTTTTCTGTCGAGCAACATGCGTGCATTACAACCCCGTTTCACTATTAAGAACCGCAAGCCTCATTAGCCTCGCCAACTATCCCCACACAATTAAACAATATATCAGACAGGAAGAAGAAAGGATTCTCCCGGAGCCCACGAATAAAAGACTACGGAAAAATTGAAAAAAATGTCAAATCTGAACCGGAGAAGAAGACGATAAAGTGGAGAGACCCAAAAAAAAAAAGGTCGAAATTTTCCAGACTGTATGCCGTGTAAACGACTTGCCGTTTTCGTTTGTTTACATTAACTCCTTGCCGTCTTTTTCAGTCTCGAAAAAGGTATAAAAACCTAATTTAGCATTAGCTTTTGTAATGAAAGGTCAAATCTAATTTTCCATTACTTTGATCTCTCCCGGTACTTTTTCTAATCGCCGTCGACTCGCCGATCGTGTTTCGCTGCCATCCTTGTGCTCGTTCCCGCGGGGGATTAAAAGTGTGAGACTTTTTCGATTTCAATCATGCCCTGCAAGAGATGCAACGGCAGCAACTTTCAACGCGACGAAGACACAGGGAACTCGTTTTGCTCTGTATGTGGGACATTGCAAGAGTACGATAACTATGAGGCACAACTTGGTGGCATAAGAGGACCTCAGGGTACGTATATCCGAGTAGGCACCATTGGCACGGGCACTGTTCTTGCCTATAAAGAGAAGAAGATCTTCGAAGCCAGCAATTCGATTGAGGAAATCACAGAGAGATTGAATCTGGGTAACAAAGCTGAAGAGATTAAGAGTATGATCAATAAAATCACAGATGGGGAGTTTGGTAAAGGTGAGTGGTTCTCGATTCTGATTGGTGCGTGTTGTTATGCTGTGATAAGAAAAGAAGGGAAGAGTGTTTTGCCTATGGAGGAGATTGCTGTTGCTGTCGGATCTGATTTGCATAAGCTGGGGAGTATGATTAAGCGTGTTGTGGAGCATTTAGGGTTGGAATTGCAGGAGTTTGATCTTGTTGGTCTGTTCACCAAGACGGCCACTAATTCATCGAGATTGAGTGATGTTGATAGGGACAAGAAGGAGAGAATAACAAAGCAAGGGGTTTTTCTGATGAATTGCTCGTTGAAGTGGTTTTTGTCGACGGGAAGGAGACCATTGCCTTTGGTTGTGGCTGTTTTGGCGTTTGTCTGTCAAGTGAACGGTGTCAACGTAAAGGTTGATGCTTTGGCCAAAGATGCTCAAGTTTCGTTGTCTACTTGTAAAACGCGGTATAAAGAGTTGTCGGAGAAGCTTGTGAAAGTTGCGCAAGAGGTGGGTTTGCCTTGGGCGAAAGATGTTACCGTGAAGAATGTTGTGAAACATTCAGCGACTTTGATCGGTTTAATGGAAGCCAAGTCCATGAGAAAGAGAAACCAAGGGAAAGGGGATGAATTGGTTACAAGTGATGCATTTTGTTTAAAGGATATAGTGAGGGATTGCTTAAGGAAAGAAGCTATGTATTGTGATGATGATAAGGTGTCTCGGTATTTTGATGTAGGAGGTGAAAGCCAGCTTAGTTTATGTAACAACGATGATAATATACCGGTGAAACAGTTTACTACAGTGAATAAAGAAGTCGAAGATGGAGTTCAAAGAAACAATAATATAATGTGGCAAAGGAGATCGGTTTTTCAGATGGTTTCGTGTGAAGATTGGTGGAAGGGGAAATCGAAGTTGAGTCAAAGGCTTTCGCTCAAGGAAGTGTTGGAGAAAGATGTAGGGCTTGATGCTTTGCCTCCTTCTTACATAAAGGGTTGCGCTGCAGTCGAAAGGCGAAGAGAAAAGATTAAGGCGGCTAAGTTACGGATTAATGCGATACAGCATCCTAATGACATAGTTAGGGGAAGCGAATTGTCTTTGAAGCTTGAACATAGCAAGAAGAAAAGGAAGATAGGATCTGAAATTGATTGGGAGGATTTGGTTATACAGACTCTGGTCTTACATGATGTGAAGGACCAAGAAATCGAGAAGGGTCATTACAAAGTTTTGCTAGACTTGCATGTTTTCAACTCTGGGGAGGTTTGAATTAAAAAATGCTTCTCTTGGGATTGGAACTTGCGGTAGAGAAGAGAAATTGTAATAACTGGATGATCATTTTTTTTTTTTTTTAACTTTTAAATCATATAATTAAGGAGACAGGAATCATCGTTCTGAATGCAGAAAACATCAAACTAAGAGCATCACAAGCTCTTAAGACAGTTCAACATTCCATGTATTTAGCTTATCTGAAACTGATTATATAAAGATAAACTGCTTGTTTCATAAAAATCCCATTAAAAACCCCAGAAAAAAAAAAAAAAAAAAGGTCTAAAACTGCTTATGACTGACTACGAGATCCATTTCTTTGCTCTCTGAAAATTAGAAGTTTCCTCAGCTTTTATTAATCAGCCTGACATGCCATAATCTTCAACATGATCATAAAGGTTGTAGCTTTCAGACAATCCCATCTTTCCCACAAGATGCTCATCCCCTGCAAAACACAAATCGCAACAAATTATCTTTTATTGTACAGACACAACTCACAAGCTCTCTTGACCATTTCTATAAAGCCCAATGTATGTTGTGTTTTACACTCGGCGATGTTGAAATATTATAAAAAGCGGCCTAAGAGTGAAATGAATAGGGGTCCTTTTTTTTTTTTTTTTTACTTACTTGGGTTTGATAGAACTCCTAGCAAGTGAAGATCTGAGCTCATCTCAGGGCTCTGGAAGCAAAGATCTTGAGGCCTAGGACTAGTAGTTGTTGTCCCAATGGCATTGTTGCTGTTGTTTCCATCAGGAAGAACAAGAAGACCCTCTGGCCTCTTTCTCTTGTCATTCAATGACTCAATCTCAGTCTCCACCTCAGACTCACCATTGTTGTTGCTAGAAGAACCACCACCATGCTGCTTCCTCTTGGAACGAGCACGCCGGTTCTGGAACCAATTGTAGACATTCTGTTCAGCAATCTGGCCGTGCTGGCTCAGCTCTTCGGTTATGTCTTTGATCTTTTGCTTGCTCGGTGTCCCCGTGCCTTGATCGAATATACGCTCCAGAATCTGAAGCTGCACCGGCGTAGGAGTCCACCTCTGTCTAGCAGTCATCTTGTGACCAATAGATGACATCATTGGGTCTGCATATAGACCTCCCAATCTCCCTCCTGTTTTAACACCAAAGAAAGAAAGAAAATGAAGTGGAAGCAAAGTTGTTGAAGTTGGTCTAAATAATAAAAACTCAAACTTTATATCTCAGAAACAAGCATCAAGCAAGAAATACCTTTTTGGGGGGAAATTCAACTCAATAGGAAGATTTCAAGATGAATTCTTTAACCGATTCTGGAATTCCTCAAGAACCTATGCTAACCATTCTATTTTAACTCAAAATTCCACGAAAGGGTTTGGTCTACGCATCAGATTTAGACCGCTAATTACGCCAATAAATGATAAAAAAGGCAGAGAATTTTCAATTGCCCATTTCACCAAATTGAAGAAGAATGACTAAATCAATCAAACCACACAAAAATTCTGAATATTTAAGATTACAATACGAACTCTTTTTTTTTTTTTTCCTTCTTTATGTGAACAGAGAAATAAACTAAACGGAAGAAGGAGGAAACCTGCAAGATCTTGTTGAGCAGTGAGAGTTTTGTGCATCTCAACGAGACGCTCTCAAATAGTGGCGTAAATAGCAATCTGTTTCCTCAGAGTTTCAAGCTGCTCGTCGGTCATCACCTTCACGTACATTCCTCCTCCTCCTCCTCCTCCTCCTCCAACGGTGGTGCCGGAGCCGCCATTAACGTCGATCCCTTGAAAATTAGAAGAGTGGTGGTTATTGGGTTGCTGCTGATTATCCCATTCCATCATCTCTTTTGTCAGAATTTCGTCTTTTCTTCTCTCTCTCTTTTTCTCGCTGTGTGAATGAAGGAAACAGAGCAAGTCAGTGCTTTTTTCCGGGAGTAGAAGGAAAGGTAAAGGCAGAAAAAGACAAGAAAAAAAAAAGAAGAAGCCTGAATTTATGTATTTATAAAATATAGCCGTTTATATTTATTTATGGTATGTTGCCGTTAATATTTTATTTATGGAATATATATGCCATTCGAGAGATTTGGTTAATTTATATGTAGTACAATTACTTATTTGCCAATAAACTAAACGTTTTAGTTCTTGTTTTGTTATTTTTATTTATAATAATTAAAAAAAACCATTATTATTTTTATTTATGGAATATAGCCGTTGTCTTATATTATGAATTTACCATACTGTTGAGAGGATTTGGTTAATTCATAGGTGATACGATCACTTGTCTATCAATAAAACAAATTATCGTTTAATTCTTATTCTCGTTGGTTGATCATTTTCAGGAAACTGAGATATACTATATTTTTGTCTCTCTCTTGTAAAGTGTTACTAACGTATTTTAAACGAAATTTTCTTTTTGAAAGAAGACTAAAGTTTTTAGTCGTCTATATATGTGATGTTTATTATATATTATTCATTACTACAAAAAAAAAAATTTGTGTGCACAACCTGCAATTTATTTATGAAATGAAAAGTTTATGTTTCGTTTTTGCTTTTTGCTTTTACTCCAATTCCTATTGTTTTTCTCTTGGTCAACAGTCAAATTCGTATTTCTGTTTCAAAATAAGTGAAAGTGATAAAGTATACTTCACTAAAATTTCCTCTTTTCCTGACT
The DNA here is from genome assembly GCA_020283515.1 of Alliaria petiolata. Lineage (NCBI taxonomy): Eukaryota > Viridiplantae > Streptophyta > Magnoliopsida > Brassicales > Brassicaceae > Alliaria > Alliaria petiolata. Next base: position 47,822,547 of record JAHZTW010000002.1, on the reverse strand, counting down.
GATTAACTGACATTCCGTTGATTAATAAACTGAGGTTGCGATCTAACTTTTCTGACACATTCCAGATTATATTTTTCACAATTATTCTATTAGAGGGTATTTAGCTACACCGTCTTTTGCAAATCCCTATCATCTAATTCAAAATTAAGAAAACAAAGAAAACATAAAAGAAATAAAAAAAAATCCAGGAAAAATTGTGGGCCAGTCAGGACTTTTCAAGGAGCAATAGATTCCACGTGTCATACGAACAGTAGAATTGTAGGTGGTCGGCGTCCGCCGCCCATGTTCGACGGGCACTTTGATTTTAATAAAGAGCTAATCTGACTCATTAACTGCGAAAAGGAAAAGAAAAAAAAACTACGAATTTTGATCCTTATTCATAATAAAATATGTGCATGGTCGACAAAAATATGAAAATAAATAAATAAAATGTGGTCATGATTCATGCCGTATTTTTTTCGAGGGTGTGTTTGTCGGAACGTGTAATTATTTCTTTGTTAAAAAGGGTTCTCTTCAATTCAATTTACATATTTTGTTTTTAAATTACTTTTCATATTAAAAAAGATGAAATATTTAACTTCTACTGAACTTGTTTTTTCTGAACATAACTTTTACTGACCTTGTGAATATAATTATGAAGTAAGTTCATAAGATCACGAATATATAATTGTGAAGAATTGTGAAATAGTGAAGTAATTGTGAAGTAAATCCACAAGGTCAATTTCTACCGATTTTATGAACTTGCTTCACAATTATATTCACTAATTCAAGCCAATGTCTTGCCTAGAATACGATGGACCAGACTTGGGATGATTCAAAGTTGTTTGATCAGACATCAACAGTTTTCTTTTGTTAAAGTCAGAACATCTACTGTTACAGAATACTATAATTAATCAACATTAATAGTGATTTACCTAAAGAATTTAAATATATATTTGTTATTTATTTGCTAAAAATGTAGATTTTTTTTTTTTGCTAGAAGAATTTAAATGTATATTTGTTGTGAATCGTTTTTTTAATTTCGACTTATTGCGATTCGCTAATACAACTCGTATAGCTTGTTATCATGATTTTTTTAGTTTACTAACCAAGCATCAATTAGAAAAGAACTCCTTAATTATTTGTCACCTTTTGTAATTATCATGATTTATTATCGATACATATGTTTATTTGAATTAGTCTCATCGTTTTTCTCGACAGTGTTTTCGTTTTAGTAATACAGTAAAACCTCTATAAATTAATAACGTTGGAACCGTAAAGTTTTATAAAAAAATATTAATTTATAGTGATTATTAATTTATAGATATATTATTTGGTTGAAAAAATAATTTTGGAACTAACAAAAAATATTAATTTAACGAGATATTAATGAATCGAGTATTAATTTATAGAAGTTCTACTGTACTTTGTTTTTTTTTGCCGTTTAAGTAATTGTTGAATTGTCAACATTATGGAAGGAAAATAATTAGGTTTGCATGTGCGACCCTAGGTCAAACTTCGAGACCAAACTGTTTACATAAACGCCAAAAAGTCCATTAATTCATACATGTTTTGCCCTGTCCTCTCTCTCTCTAATTACGAGTGTAGGCCGTGCGCATATTAAATTATTAATAATATAGTTACATTTCATTTTTTTTCACCAAATGATAGGTAAGTAAGATTGATCTTCACAATTTTTTAACATTTTTTATACTTGAAATATTAACAAGCATAGTTTAGTAAAGCAGTCGATCCGACCACAGCTTTTCTAGAGTAATGCGAAATTCCAATTACAAATATCGGAGAATATAAAGATAACACAAACGAAAAAATTCAGAACAAGACATTTTACATATACTGTATAAGCAGTATTAATCGACCAAATGATGGGAAATTTAGATACAAAATAAAATTAATTTTTATAAAACCTTTTAATTACATATATGTGTACAAATATATTTTGACCAAAAAAAATATAAATATAAATAAATTGTCATTTGAGTGACTTAGTGATGATGGAGAACATAACCCATTGGATTCTCTTTGGACAAGTTTCTTTGGATTCTTTCTTTAGATTGGAGAGTTTGGTGTACCTAGCTTCATAAACCTATATTTTATGCTTACTTCTCTATCATTTATTTTAGTCTAAGTTTTTCTTGTACTGTCATAGTTATGTTCTTAATCCAGAAAACAATTTTATTGCATCCAGATAAAAAAAAAAGCATTATACTGATTTCGCTAAATTAATTCTTGGTAGTAAAATCTGAAAAAGACCTGAAAATACAAAATCATACAAACTCTTAACAAGCAATTATGCTTTTGGAAAAAAATAACTGAAAATGGAATACAAGTCAGTATTTTTTTTTTAACTGCTGAACATTACAAATTAGATGTTCCAATATTATTTTGTTACATATGTTTGTTTTAGTTAAGTACTTTCTTAATACATGTATTATTGTTTCTTACCCTTTTTCACCCTGTGGCTAGTCATTTCTATTTACCACACGGAGAATCTTTAAAAAACATCAATTGATAAAAAATCAAAAGAAAAAAATCCTTGAACTTCAAAGTAAAGACATCTTCCGCTTTATTTTTTTGATTGTCAACGAGGACACCTTCATTTTTTTTTCTCGACACCTTCTTCTCTAATGATTGCAATTGATACTTCAATTTTTTTTAAAAAAATATTTATTAGAAACGGGTACATTAGCAGAGTTTTAGCATGTTTTATTATCATAAGTTTACTGGGTGTTCGCTAATTGCAGCCGTACTTAACATGATCCATCCAGGCCCAGACGGCCAGACCAATTATATCTCTTAACAGGCCAAACCCATCAGTTTGATAGGATCAATTGCTGTACTTGTGTTGATAAAATGTTAGATAACAAACCAACATAAACCTGTAAGCATCTATCGAAATCCAGACTAATTTGATAAAATGTCAAAAACATTTACGATGACTAGCATAAATAAAAGCATACAAGTAGATGAGACGTTCAAACAGCAGACGAATATATTATTATTGGTAACATGCATAGCGACGATATTTTGCAGTTTGTTTTGCCTTTTACAATTCAAACAAAAATATTTCCATTTGATCTTACCGTTTTTTTAAACGATCTGTGTCATTTGAATGTTAACCTGTCGGAATCACTGGTTTAGCTACAAAAATACAGTACTGCCTTTTTTATTTTTTTTGGTTTTACAGTAATACTTTTTGTTTTGTTGTTTAGTCACCAGACGTTACAATTTTATTGATTTTGATCAAATTTTTCCAACTTCACACTAACATTTATTAACCGAATCACGGTTAAAGTTCTAAGGGTTTTTGCCTTTTTGGTGTCACGATTTTTAATGTCACTACAGAAACCGTTAGTAAAACAATAGTTTATCAAGATCGGGATTATTAATACTTTCATGTCACTATCTCATTCCTAATTACGGAACAACCATAGTCTAGTGAAGCACCTAAATTTGACTTCAAGCGTCCATAAATTACTAGACCATGGAATGATGTTCAAAACCACTTCAATACTCGACATGTAATTAATCGATGGTGTGAGTTTTGATAAAAATGATCTCAAGTTAACTTCCATTTTTCTAATCTGTGTTATGTGTGGATAACACAAATTGCCAAAAGACTGGAAATTTACGTAGATGTGCATTGCCATATTATAACACTATTGATGATATATGAGAACTACGATTCACTTAAAGAGGGAAAAAAATAAATCCAATATTTTTTTTTGTTTGTCACAAATAAATCCAATTTTCAATCTCTAGTTTCATATATTCGTCAGACTGACTGTAAGCCTGTAATTATTAATTCCGAGTGGAAAAATCCAATAATATAAGTTATATATATAATAACTCGACTAGAAGAAAATAAAATCTCTACGAAAGTTAAAGAGACCGTATCCGAGGAATGAAATATTGAGGATGGGTCCAACTTTTATCGTTGCTTTGATATATATAACCCAATCTATTACGCTAAGAATCGTCGCATTAGAAAATGATGATAATTGCAAAAATAAAAAATCTTTTGTTCTTGTCATTTGTTCATCCAGATATGGTCGGTGGTCAGAGCTCTCAAAGAAAAAGCCAGCGTGATCTCTCACCGTCCATCGACGCAAAATCGGACGTCTCTGATGACACCACGAAACCGAGTCAGATCACCAACTCCAGCTAGAGGGACCCATACAAGAGGTAAACGATGGCCACGTGTACCGTTTTGACTTGTCCCTGAAGATGGACCCTTCTTTGGCTCTACCATGATGCATCACGACTCAAAGCTTCTTTTTTCTTTTCTTTTCTTAGCTTTTATCATAAAAGTTTTTTGCGTGCCCCAGTCACATTTGTTATGTTTTATTTAGTTTCACTACATGTTGATGTTGGTTTTAAAATTTTAAATATCTCACCAAAGCCAATATTTCTTGGGTTTACTTGGATATTCTTTTTTCTTTTTTTTTTTTATAGCAAATTGTATCACTGTTTTATACGATTGTTTAAAAAATAGTTTTGTTCAACTGCGATTTATTTAGCCTCAGAAATAATAGTTTTGTTTTTTGTTCATTTTTGGCCTATTGATGATCTTTCACTCTACTCTAAGAGAGACATGCTGACACACAAAAGCTCGAAGTCTTGTGTTTTTTTTTTTTTTTTTGAAAAGACTCGAAGTCGAAATCTTGTGTTGGTGGGAAGAGTCCTTATTAAGGATCATTGCCCTACACTACATGTACTCTATCTATCGCATGGATTAAGGTTTATATGGTCGTAATGCGTTGAACAATATAGTTTCTTACATAGATGTTAGAGTTCTTTTTTTTTTAATCGAAATTCATTAATATCAAATAATTCAAATGCATTTTTGAGTTTATAATAATTTTAGAAACTAATTTTTTCTAATAAAGGAAATTAAAATTTTGAGGATATTAATGAATTGATATTATTCAATATTTTAAAGTATTTCTCTCAATTTAATGGTAGGTGATTTTAATGAATTGTGAAAGAAGCATTCACAATTATTTTAGATTTTTATGTCTTGTAATTTAATTGATTTCTATCTATGTCATTGGGTTTGAGATTTTGTTTGATTTTTATAAATTTTTTTTCCAATTTTTTTTTTAGTTTGACAAATATGATAACTAAGTTGAAACTGAATCTAGTATAAATTATTTTATTTTTAAGTTTAGTTCAAATTCAGTGTTATAAAAATAATGTGAATTTGTCGACAAAATAAATAAATAATAATAATGTGAATTTACAAAAATTTCAAACAAATGTAAATTTTGGTTTGGTTTTCTATTTTAGGTTTGGTTTGGTTTTTGGAATAAGACATTGTACTCCGATCAATAGTTTTTAATATTTGTAGACAAACGATCGATGTTTTATCTATAATTAGGTTTTTTTTTTCCTTTAACAAAAAGAAACTTTTTATTTCCTCATATGCTATGTTCGAAAATGTACTTGATATTTACGATGTTTGAAAATTCTTCAAAATTACCAAGGTAAAAATGTATGACTTTCGCCGTTGGTTTAAAACAAAAAAAAATTGTTCAACTGAAAATGCAGCTGACCACAGTAAAACCAGAATAAGTTATTCTGAATAACAATGGATCATTTTGAAATAAATAAAAATATAAATACAATAAAATACAATTGAATAAGTGTACTCACAATTGGATAATAATGTCTATTAATTATGACTTAAAGTCCTTTTGAAATAAAAATCCATAAAAATTAAAATATTTAAGTGAATTAACAATGGATTTTTTAGTGTACTCCTTGAAATACACAATTGGATAATAATGTGTGTATTTAGGAATTTTGACTTCAAATGTAATAATAGTATTGATATAATTTGATATGTTTCCGTAAATGTTGTGAATAATTTTTTGTCCGGGTCGCCGTTTATAAAAAACCGTCAAAGGGACCGTTACTTCTCAACACTTCCCATCTTGTTTCTCTCTCGTCTCCTCTTTTCTCTCCCTCTCGGCTCTCTCAATATATTTGTAGGACGAATCGAACCAGGGATTTGGTGATCTCCCCAACTCTCTTGAGACATTTCGAGTTTGATCGTTTTCTATTTTCATTTGATCGCTTCGATAATTTTTGAAATCAATCCACTGTACGATTCATTTCGCGGCTCGACAAAGATGTTTGTGAAGAAGCTGGTCGAGAAAGCAGCGAAGAAGGTATATAAAGCCAATCATACGATTTCCTCTTCTTTTTTTTTCCAACTGTTCATCTTCATCTGAGATTCAGTGAAAAAGGTTCTCTGTGTGATTCGTTTTTTTCGAGTAAAAAAATCTCAAATTTCGAAATCCTGGAGTTTACCGGAATCGATGTGAGATCCATTCGTTAGAATAATACTATTTGTTTTGATGATTAAATTCGTAATTTTGTCGGATTATTAAGACAGATCTTATTACTTGTGAATGTGACTGTGATTCTGTGTCGGTTCGTAGTTAGCCCAGATGTTTATTGATCCAGTTTGATACTTTAATTAATTTTAAAAATATTATGACGTCAGACGAATTTTATTGACACGCATGTTTCGTGTCCGAAATTTGAAAAGTTCCATTTAATGCGTATCCAATTTTCTTTTTTTTTTTGTTAATTTTATATTTCCCATTTCCAATTATCTTTTGACTTTTCTACTTATCCATACACTAAGTCCCAAACCGGCCGGTTTAGTTCAAGCCAGAACAGAACATGACCATGCAAACAATCTGCAAAATCTTATTACCATTGCCTCCATTGTTGCAGCCTGGAGGAAGCTCGTCGGAAGGGCTGAAAGCTAATGACGTCGAGCCACGTGTCGTTCTACATTATGGAATCCCATCAGGATCTCACTTGTTTGCTTATGATCCAATTCAGAAGATACTCGCCGTTTCCACCAGGTAAGCAGAGGAAAACAAGGCATTTTCATATATATATATATATATATATATCTCTCTTGTGCAGATTCAAGCTGTCTTTAAAGTTGTTTATTTTATACTCTCATATCAATTCTGTGTTCTTGATTCTCAGGGATGGTAGAATCAAATTGTTTGGGAAAGATCAGACTCAGTGTTTACTAGCGTCAGAAGAAGCTTCCACAAGCAAGTTTCTTGAGGTGTTCACTTTATTATATCTTTCTTCCCTTTAACTAGTTTCTCTATCAAAATCACACAGCGTGAGTAAAAATTAGTTACTTCACTGTTTGAATTGTTCAGTTTGTTCAGAACCAAGGAATCCTTCTCAATGTGAACGCCAAGAACCAGATTGAGGTAAGACATTTCTGGATTCACTCAAGTAGTACTAGCATTTGAGCTTTGGTCTCTAAAATTTAAAATTCACTCAGGTTTGGGACTTAGAAAAGAGGCTTCTGTCTCATGTTCATGTTTTCAACGGCGAGATCACTTCTTTCCGGGTTATGCAACATACACCTTACTTGTATGATTCAATTCTCAGTCTTTTTTGGTTACTTAACTTTGATCAGCTGTGAGTCCTGATGATGAAAACAACTAAACAAGTGTGTGATTTCTCGAATTGGTAGCTACGCTGGAGATTCTTCTGGTAATGTATCAGTGTTGAAGATCGATGAAGATTCTAATCAAGTTATACACATGGATTACACTATACCTTACCTAGCATCAAATGGTAATCAACCAAATACCAAAATACAAAAAAAAAAAAAAAAAAAGAGAGGGTCTCCTCAGTTTACTTTCCACTTGGATCGAATCGCTTCTTGAAACATCTTGTTGTTGTGTAGGCTCTCCCGTTGAAAGTTGTGATGATACTTCAGTTGTGAGCATTCTACCACAGCCAACATCTGAAAGCAAAAGGATTCTACTGTTATTTAGTAGCGGGGTTATGGCATTATGGGACATCAAAGAAAGCAAACCGGTTCTGAATACAGGAGGACACGGGATGGTTAAGCAGGAAGCCAAGAAAGCTACTTGTGCTTGTTGGGTTTGCCCTTCTGGAAGCAGAGTTTCAGTTGGATATAGTAATGGAGATATTCTAATATGGAGCATCCCTTCAAAAGGCGAATGCTCCACAGAGAGTTCTGCTATGATCTGCAAGCTTAACCTTGGATACAAATCCGAGAAGATACCTATAGCTTCTTTGAAATGGGTTTATGCAGAAGGGAATGCAAGCCGGGTTTATGTCATTGGATCATCCTCAAACTTGTTGCAGGTTGTTTTACTGAATGATCAAACGGAAACTCGGATGATTAAGCTGGGGCTTCATGTGTCTGAGCCTTGTTCTGACATGGAGATGATCATAGCTGATGCTAATGAGCAAAGCAAGCATAAACAGAGTTATCTCTTTGTTCTTGGAAAGTCTGGGCGTGTGTACGCTTACGATGATTACATGATCGAGAAGTATCTCATTCAATCTCAATCCAAATCACCTCCTTCTCTCCCAAAGGAAACTTTGGTTAAGATGCCATTCTCAGATTCTAGCAGCATCACAGTAGGGAAATTCCTCACAAACCCTTCGCACTTGCTGAACCTCTCTGACGAGGTAAGTCTTAATGTTGAGACTGATCCACCAAGTTTAGAATGAAATGAACATTGTTGCGATTCTCTTATGCTGCAGGATTATGCTCAGCTGGCGAAAGACGCTACGTCGATTTTTCCTTCTCAGCAGACAGTATCAAAGGAAAGTTCCCGTTCTGCACATTTTCCTGGTTTCACAAAGGTTAAGAATGTTTACATCACAGGGCATAGTGATGGAACCATTGGTGTATGGGACATGACCTGTCCTTTTCTCATTCCTGTCTTATTCCTGAAAGAACAGGTAAAAGTTTCCCAGAATCTTTCGTTTTGGAGATTGCACATCTTTGATGAGTATTTTGACTTTCTTGTGTGCTTCTAAGCAGACTGATCAAGATGTTTCTTCACGTGGAACTGCGGCATTGACAGCTTTAAATTTTGACAGCAACTCAAGGCTTCTTGCTTCTGGTGATCAGAACGGAATGGTAAAAAGCATCTTAACCGAATATACGCTGTGGAATTCCACCAAAATAGAGGCTTATGATCGGTTTTCACAATGCGCAGGTTCGCCTTTATAGGTTCAAACCTGAGCCATACCTAACAGAAAATAGTTTTATCCCTTTCCAAGGTATGTTAAAAAAAATAGAAAGAAGTTAGCTTTACTATCTAGTGTCTTCATAAGTTGATACACTCTTTTGTCTGCAGGAAGCTCAAAGAAAGGGAATAACCATATTGTTCAAAGTGTCAAGTACATAAAGCTTACTGGTTCCATAACCTGTATTCAGAAGAACCAAAACTCGAAACATCTCACTATTGGATCAGATCAAGGACATGTAAGCTTCTACTTCTTCCATTTTCTTAGAGGATTTGCTGGTTGAAGGTGACTGATGCGCGACTACCGGTTAACTTACAGGTTTCTCTGGTTGACATTGAGGAAGCAAGTGTGCTATACACAAAACACATTGCAAGTGATATCTGCTCAGGGATCATCTCCTTGCAATTTGAGAGTTGCAGTGTGCAAGGCTTCGAGAAGAACGTGTTGGTTGTTGCTATGAGGGACTCATCTGTTTTTGCTCTCGACAGCGATACAGGAAATATGATTGGAACCAACATGATTAAGCCTAAAAAGCCATTCAAAGCTCTATTCATGCAGATCCTGGGTAGGTCCACGTTCTCCCTTTTTAAGTTAGTAAAAACAGAATCAAAGATCTCAATGATTCTTGTCATCTTCATTTGCAGACGGAAAACAAGACTCTTCAGGAAATGGAATTGATTTGAGCAGAGAAAGCATAGTTGAGGATATTTCAATAAGGCAGCCTTCGGTTTTGCTTTGCTCTGAGAAAGCTATATATATCTACTCTTTGGCTCAAGTTGTCCAGGTATATTATCTTGCATCTTCATCTCTTCATCTCATATTCTTTTGATGCTTATTTGCCTTCTATTTTCCGGTTTCTCTCAGGGAGTGAAGAAGGTCCTTCACAAGAAAAAGTTTAGCTCTTCATCCATTTGCTCAGCTTCTACCTTCTATGGAACCTCTGGTGTTGGTCTTACGCTTGTTTTCTCAGATGGAACTGTTGAGATAAGGTGAAAATTTTCTGCCTTTTTACTTACTAACTTTCTTCATATTCGTGAAAACTAGCTCATCAATGCTTCGACTTCTCTCAGGTCTTTGCCAGAACTCTCGCTGCTGAAACAGATTTCCATTAGAGGCTTCACATATCCTTCACCAAAACCAAACTCATTACCAGAGATTTCCATATCTGCTTCTTGGGATGGAGATCTAGTCATGGTACCCTTCACAACACATACTCGAGATGGATTTTCGTTGATCATCATCATCATCGTCTTTCTGTTTGCAGGTGAATGGAGACGACGAACTTATTGTCAGCTCAGTTTTACCTCAAAAGGACACATTTAGGTAAGCCTTGATTGAGAGTTTGATTACATCTATAACATACAGATGAACTGAAAAAGTCTGAAACCGTCTTTACTTTTGTTCTAGGCTTGTAGAGTCCCTGAGCCAAGTTTACAAAAACGATAGCGCAGTTTGTCAAGAAGGCAACATCACGTCAGGGGTTGCATCACCTCCCAAGGAAAAGAAGGTGAGACAATATTGACTCTATAGCTTTTTGCACCACAAAAATCAGTACTAAAAAATCCATGTTGTGTTATATTGTTTGTTGCAGGGTATGTTTGGTTCTGTCTTCAAGACTAAAACCAAGCGCACAACTGATACAGAAACGGAAAGCACCAAGGAAACTATGGAGGAGCTGTCTAAAATCTTTACCACAGCTAATTTCCCGTGGAACAACAATGTGGAGCGTAGTAGAGAGTGCAATACAGTTATTAGAGTTGACGATGAAGAAGAGTTGGACATAGGTACGGTCTACTTTGATATCCTTTGTGATGTAATAATTGAGCCTGCGTATATGTTTCTGATCTTTTTCTTCTTGACATTTGATGAAGATGACATTGACATTGAGGATGATCATCATCAACAACATCATCAAGAGCAGCATAAAGAACAAGGGATATTGTCAGGGATTAGTAAGCAGAAGCTGGCGAATAAGTTTAGCAGCTTCAAAGGTAAGCTGAAGCAGATGACGGCTAAGAATGACAAGAGTGTTGTTGTAACCATTGAAGAGAAACATGAAGAGAAAAGCGGCACCACAGTCGACCAGATCAAGAAGAGATACGGGTTTGCTCCGTCAGAGGTAAAGCTTCTATAGCCTTCTAGACGATGTTTTTTTAATTTCGCTACTCGGTTTCATCTTCCTGTGTTTTCGCAGGAAATGGGTGCTGCCAAAATGGCTCAGAGCAAACTTCAAGACAACCTGAAAAAGTTACAGGTACAATAATAACCTTTATGTTTTCATGGCCTTTTCAGATTTAAACCTTTATGTTTGATTGATTCATTTCGAGTCCGTTTGTATCTCTGCAGGGAATTAGCTTAAGGACGACGGAAATGGAAGATACTGCAAAGTCTTTCTCCTCTACGGCAAAGGAATTGCTGAATGCTGTTGAGTTCAATAAACAGAGCTCAAAATCATAGCACTCTCTTCTCTCTTTGCTCCATTAATCTTTATTTAAAACTATATCTTAAAAGAATCTGAATGTTGAATTCATTTTGTTTGACCATATTACTGAACGACATTGTAAATAACTTCTTCAAAGATATACTACACCGAGTGAGAGTTTTTCAACTACTTGTGAACATTAGACAATGGTTAAACCCAAATTATTCAACAACCAGGAACTGAAAATGATAGAGAAGTAATCTCGATATGTATACGCAACTAAGCGTTGTAACCAGTGATTCAATTCACAAAATTGAATGCTTCCAGGAGGAACAAAACCCCCACAAAATGACCATAAGAAAACAACAAACATCACACAAAAATGGCATATCACCAAAACAAATATTCCATGAGAGAAACGACGTGCTTTGTAGACAAGTGTGTACTTGACTTGTCACCAATCATAGAGAGCAAAATATAGAATCAGAGGCATGCAAACACATGATATCATCTCATAAAAGTAGAAATGAAGCTCAAAGCTAAATCCAAAGTTGGAAGTACATAAGAATAATCCCAGTTAACATAAAAAGGGGAATAACATAGCAACAGTGTAAACTATTCTTCCCCCTAAAACTAGCTAACACATAACAACAGAAGATACTTGAAAGACAAATCACTGATCCGTCTTCTAATCATCATCTTCCTCCTGTAAAAACAAAACAAAAACATAAAGATGGAATAAGTGATGATACACTCGCAACTAGCATCAAACACTAAAAGCAAACACAATGGAGATTTTCGAAATACCTCTGCACTTCCAACTTCTTCCTCATCGTTGACTTCGGACTTGGACTTGTCAGAGTCATCATCTCCAGTTGTATTGTTTCCATTAGCCTGAAAAACGTCGTACATTATTTGGCTAACAGCAGAAAAAGCCAAAAAAAAAAATAGGTCAACCAAAAAAAGTAAAGCAGCAACGACAAATTTTATACCAATTTCATGTTGTATTTTTGCATAGTCTTGACATATTCACTCTTTTTCTTCTCTGCCGTAGAGACAAAAGGAGCTTTGTCCTGTTTCATCGAAATTGGGAAAAACTAAAGAATTGAGTACAGATCTAAAGATTTAGTATGAACAAAAATTTCAACAAAAAAAAGAAAACCAACACTCACTTCATCAGTCATCGATTGCCATTTCGCTCCAGCAGCTTTACCAACCTAATGTTGTTGCAAATTCAAAATTGAGAATCAACAAACTAAGATCCATAAGGGAGAGAGATCGTGATGTGGGAAAAAGCGCTTTCCAGCGATTGTAAATCTCAGATTAGTACTTACAGTTCCGACGGATTTGTTGCTAGGGTTAGCTTCATTGAACTCCCGTCGGAAGCCGTCCCTTCAATCACAGAAAGTTTATTAGCAAAACCACTAATCCAGAACAGTAATCGTTAGCGAGAAAAGGAGATTTGTGATTTACAGGAAGACGAAGAAAGCACTCGGAGGCCTCTTAGGCTTGTTTGGATCCTTCGTTTTCTTTCCGGCTTTCTTACCTCTGGTTTTCAATCTGAGAAAACAAAAAATAAACGAAAAAAATTCAAGATAGAGAAGAGAATTTGAAAATGCGGAAAACAGCTGAATCTCAGATTCGCGATGTGGATAAGATACCTATCATCAGTGCTCTTCGCCTGAGCTTTGGTTTCACCACCTTTCATCTCGAGATCTGCCACAGAGAAAAGTGAGAATCGAAGGAGAATCGGTGACTCGGACTTGACTCAAACGACGCAGTGAGAGCGAGCTTTACCTGAAACGTTAGGGTTTTTGGTTTGACGAGAGACGATTGAGATATTTTTTTACTCCGCTTTGCCTTATTTTATTTTTTTGCCAATTTGATGCGCTGTGAATTCGTGTATTTAAAGATAATCCAGATTTCCAAAAGATTTTTATTAAAAAAAAAAATACCATAATTAAAAACATATTGAAAATTCCGTGATGTGGCGGGATTTGCCAGGTAGATAATTAAGATGCGGTACTTCGAATCTTGACCGTCCATATATTCAACAGTGTCCAGACTCCAGATTAACTCACTTTAATTGTGTTGGTAAGTCTGATTTCATTTTCTTGCGCCACGCAATTCGCAACATGATTAGCTTTGGCGCCAGTTATTATTATTTTTTTTTGTCATCTGGCGCCAGTTATTTTTAATACTCCATCGCAATGCATAATTAACACTCACACTCTCTCCTCCTGAGATTGATTATAAGAACTACTATCATTTATGTCATTTCTATACAAAACATGTATTTTAACATTAATCATATATGCTTTTTGTTGCCAAATTTAATCTCTATTATTGTGGTCTAGATACATAGTGTTATCAAATCTAAATTATTACACACAAGACGAACAAAAAAATAAAGCCTTCAACATCCACAGTACTTCATCTTCTCTTCTCTTACAGACGCGAAAGATTCGAACCTACTGGAAAATAAGACACTACGATCGGAGCTCTCGGAGATTCGGATTTGCTTTTTGGTTTCTCCAAGGACAAGACTTTCGAGTTACTACCATCGGTTGAGCTAATCCTTGAGCCGGATTTTGGAACGAAGCAATCAAAGAAGCACGCCAAGAGAGACATGATTGGAGTTTTAAAATCGTGAATAGAGAGAGTCTATCTATAAACGAGTGATGGTGTTTAGATTTAATTTCAGATGAAAATGAGAAGGTTATGTATTTATAAGCCAAAAATCATCGTTGAATATTCTTGGACACGTTTCTTGGAAATGACCTTTTAGCTTGGTGGCCAAGCTTTGCCCTTTTCTTAATTGTTATATCTTTGACAATTCTTCGATACTTTTGACTCTTCTAGTTAAAATATTTGGACATACGGGACCAACTGTTGATATCATTGCATGTAGACTAATTTTCCGAAAACTTAAGATTAAAATTAAAGGCCATCGTCTTCAAATCACTATCCAAGCAAGTTTTCCAAAAACTTAAGATTATAAAAAGTTAGGGTCATCGTCTTTACTAATCGTCTTCATATCACTATCCAATCAGATTGTTAAAACGGATATGAGAAGTCAAAAACGCAAAGAATGTGTGTGTGTGTCTACGTGTGCTCACCAACAATATGTTGGTTAGATATGGTCCACATGCAAAAGGAAATCAGTTTGTTGATGGTAGCAAAAATCAGATTGTACATAATACATAGTGACTAAAGGAGAACAATAGTATATTTTACCCTAATGTAATCCTATACTAACTTGAGCTATAGAGAAAAATCCAAACCCGATTTACGGCTGAATATAGAAGTATTTCACATCGAGTCGCCGATCGAAGAGCGCAATAAACAAAAAGCTTCACCATCATTGTGAATTGGAAGAAATTAAAAGGAATGCTGCTGCCTGCTGCTAGTTTTAGACTTTAGCGCTTGAGGAACTCATATATATGGGTCAGGCCGAAGAAAATTACATCGACCGTAAAATTGGCCCAGCCCATGACTTTAGAAATGGAAAAAGTAAACCCAAAAAGGGAAAACGAAATCAGTAAACCAGAGTCAGATATCATAATTGACTAAATTAGAAACAAGATACTCAAATGCCTAATATTTGCTCTAATTCATTTATCAAATTTAACCTCTGTAGAACTAAGGGGGTGTATTGGATTAAGAATTTTAGAAGATTTGGTAGTTCTTTTAAAATCCCATGTTATTGAACTAATGATTTCTAAATATTTTACCAAATCCTATGTTATTCAGTTAAGAATTTATAAAAAGCAAATCAAATCCTCTGTTATTGGAAATATTTTAAGTAGCAGATTTTAGAGAATTCTGAGTGATTTTAAATGGTTTTAGTGGGGTTTGTTAGTTAAAAATATAAAAAACCAAATCTCATAGTTTTAGGTGGGATTTCATAGACTTTAATAACAAATCATAAGAAATTTCCTAATTCACTCAAAATCATCTAAAATTTCATTAAAAATCAAATCATTTCAAATTCTCCCAAATATCAATTTCAATACACCCTCTAAATACTCCATAATTTTTTTTTTTTTAAAAATAGATGAAGAAAACAAAAATTACTAAAAATATAGCGGGTGCCACTTTTCAGACATGCGTCGCGTCGCGCGTGTGAGTGTTTGGCTAAGTGGACATGCTATTTTACATAAATACCCTCGCACGCTCCGCACCGTTACACGTGCGCTCGCGAATGTTATTCTGTTGTAACCGAGGAAAACAATAATAATAATAGGTAACTCATTCGAGTGGCTTGACCGGTAATTATAGGGATGAAGCAAGGGCATTTTTTACCAAACTCTCTTTGAGCCTTTTTCACTTGATGACGAACGCTTCTATTCTCTCATACTAATAAAAAACCTTGGATTCTTCTGCAGATTTTGTTTACACAAAAAAAGAAAATATTTTATTAAAAAAATAAAGAGTCTTTTTTGGTTAAAATCTCCGTCTTTGCGACTCTTGGTCTTCTTCGGAGTCCGAATGGCACATTCCTTAACCTCACTCGCTATCTTCCAGAGCGTCATCCGTAAAGCTAAGTCAACACTGAAGAAAAATCTCGATTCGGGTCGGTTACGGGTCGGGTTGAAAAAGTGGGTTATTTCTCTTTTTGGTTTTGTGGGGTTGATGCAGAGATCACGATAAGGAGTCTGCATGTGTATGGATCGGTGGAGGTCGAGAGAGAGTTCTTGTTCGAGAGGAAAAGCCGTTATGTGGAGAAGAAAGCGGAGCCTCTGTTTCGTTCGGAAGGTCTCCGGCAAATGGAGATCTCGGAAGGTTCGGTTTTGGGGACGTGGCGATGTATCTTCCTGTTCCGGTTTAATCAGTCGCTTCCTCGGTTTCCTACTCTTCTCTCCCCTTCAAGGTTAAACGCCTCTTATAAAGTCTCTTCTCTTTCAGCATTTGTTTTTTTGTCTTAAAATGTTTTGGTGAGGTTATCTTAAATCGCAGCAAAGATTGATTTCTTTGGTACTCGGGATCTCTTAAATCGAATTCTAGACTTATATTTCATTTAAATACAGTGTTTATTGAACCCGAATTTGTCAAATAGAGGAACCAATTCGCAGGAGAGAAATAGTACAATGGAATAATTAATGAAATTATATAAAGCGGGATTTTCTTTTAACCACTGAGTAAAAAAAAACAATAGTGTGATTATCACTTCAATGTCCTACTTTAAGTAGGAACTGTCATTTCAAAAGAATTAGTTCCTTTGGGTTAATTTGTGGTTAGGTTTTGTATTTTACATCTCTCTCATATTTGTAACTTGTTCTTCTTAGTACTACTACTAGTGCCCCAGTATCGAGCAAAATATCTATATACTTTTTCTGGTATTTTCTTTACCTTTAATAGCATCCCACGGGTCTTTATAATATCATCCGGTTGTTCATTACTGATTAGACCTAAAAATTCTGTCTCTATAATCAGTTTGATACCGCCATGTACCTGCTTAGATCCTCTGATTATAAACGAATAGGCTTGTAAAACTAATACATTTGTAATGTTCTTGACTTGTGTTTAGCATTTTTAGAAAACCAAACATGTTTTTCGCTCTTCTTAATGGCAGAAACCCTAAGCTGGAGGACATCCCTAATTTAGCCAATGAGCTCAAGTTTATTTCCGAGTTAAAAGCGATGAAACCATCACATATTTCTGACCAGGAACAATGCAGTAGAGTCCGATATTGTAGCCTTGATCATTCTAAACTGCTAAAGCTCGTCTTCAAAGAAGATAGAGTTCAAGATTGTGATCTTTATCAGCCTAAACCGCGAAAGATCGTCCTCAAACAAGATCTTAACTGCCTTCCTGATTCAGAAACTGAATCCGACGAAATTGAAGATGACCAGATTAAACATTCGGAATCGGGTATCTCTTTCGACCCTACTGTTTTTTTTTCTTTCTTTAAAATGTCAATAAACTTAGTTTCCTGATAAGTTATAACTCGAGGCTAATTTTACACATTTGGTGGTTGCTTTCGGGTATTTGTAAAAGTACAGATGCTAAGGCAGAGATGTTGAAGAAGAAGAGGACACCATCTGAACATGTTGCCGGACTTTCCTTGGAAGATCTTTCCAAGTACTTTGGTGTTCCTATCGTGGAAGCTTCTCGGAATCTCAATGTCGGTCTCACTGTCTTGAAAAAGAAATGCAGAGAGTTTGGGATTCCCCGGTGGCCTCATAGGAAGATCAAATCTCTCGACAGTCTCATCCACGATCTCCAGGTCCTCTCTCTCTCTCTCTCTTTCTCTCTTCATCAATCTAACACTTGAATTCACTGAAACAAGCTTGCTATATGTTTTGTATTGCTTAGGAAGAAGCAGAAAAGCAGCAGAAAAAGAACAAAGCAGCAGCAATGGCGGTAGCTAAGAGACAGAAGAAACTGGAGATAGAGAAGAGAAATATAGTGAAGCGACCATTCATGGAGATACAGATAGAAACCAAAAGATTCAGACAAGACAACTTCAAAAAAAGACATAGAGCTTCCAGAGCTAAGAAGAATCAAGAATCTCTCGTCACTTCCTCTTCCACTTAAAAGATTTTAGGTCTTTTAACAAAAGTCATCGAACATATTAGTTAGTTAGGACTTCTGTGACGTGTTTTGGTATTTAGAAATTACAAGTCTAACATATCCTAAGCCATGTTTGTTTGAAAAAAAAATTTGGCGCAAGGAGTTCCAAGAAGAGAGGAACTCTTGTATCATCACTTTTTGTGATAAAAAAAATCGGAATTAATTTTTTTTTTTTTTTTTGGATAATGCAATTAGGCACAAAGACTAGCATGTGACTAAATACGAGGCGCAAAAACCAGACCCATTTTACTAAATCTTGGTTTCTTAATTGATCCAATTAACCCATGGTCAAGACTGAAAACTTTCAAAAGTGCGACGATAATATTAGTTAATGCAAGTGGTGTTATAGTGTATGTATGTTCTTGGGTGGTCCCTTTTGTTAGCTCGTGCTTTGAAAATCTACAACGACTCTGTCCACTCAACAAAGATCATTAATTAACGTGTACCGTACAGACAGGTTCGAAAGTCGAAACTTGAGAGAGACCACTTCAAGTGTGTATGTGTGTGTTCATACGCGTAAAACGACGAAAATGAAAATATGGTTTTCTTATAATTCTCTGCATTTGAATACGTGTGAATTGAAATATCGTTTTCGACTAAAAACTCTCATTTTTACGTGGAAGATTATCATTACAAAGTCCTTTTCAACGTTTTAAATTAGAATTTGTGTGTTTGACGATCAAAGCCTTAACTTGGAAAACGTTCCGAGAAATTTACAGAAATTGAAATCTATTTTAAGTTTTTAACCAAAGGAAATAAAATTGAAAAATAATATGAAAATATTTTATTATCTGATCTAAAAAATCTTTTTTTCTTCATGACATTACTCGAATCTTTATATTTTTATGATCATTTGAACATATTTTATTTTGATAAAAGGTTAATATATGAACATCGTTGGTAAAAACAGATTCCTATATTTTCTTTTGTCCTTGGAGAATTTGATGTTTCCTAATTTAGGAACAACTTGTTAGAAAATAGTAGAAATCGAATGATTACTTTTGTGCCTGTGGAAAATAAATGAACAATTTCCACAAAGACACATACGTCCAAGCCGTGTGACCCAGAGGCTGACTTTTAAGCATTTTGTTTGCACAAGGAAATTACCTTTTTGACTTTTTACTTATAAAAGTTTCCGATCCTTTATTATATATAAAAAATCATATCTACAATAACGAAAACTTGACTCCAGAATAAAAAAGTCCATGTTTTTTTATCAATTTAGTTGTAATCGGTTGAAAATTTTAAGTTTATAAAGTGATTAATCAATTAGTTATTATTACTATTTTTTAGTTTTTTTTCATAGAAGATTCTATTATGTAGAAAAAAGAAAAATTCAAACCGCATATTATGAGAAACAGTTTAAGAAAGTCTAACCCAAAAAAAAAAAAAAACTTATAATCTAACTATTTTTTCTTTCCAACTCTTTCTATCTCTTTCTAAAATTTTTGTTACTTTCTTAATTTTTTTTTATTGTATTGGTTATTCACCAAAATAACTTTGTTCGCAGTTTCGTATATATTTTTAATTTATTTAAATTAAAAAAAGGAATGCAATAAAAAATGTCAAATAAGACCAAAACATGGTAATTGTCATATTAAGAAATGGTGGGTTCCTCAACCTCCTCCCCTCTAATAATTTAGCTTACCCCCTTCCTCAGCCTTACAAAGAACTCTCTCAATCTTCTTATATTTCCCCTAGCAAACCCCACAAATTTCCTTCTTCCCTTTTTTTTTCCTCCTAAATCAAAATTATATTGCAACCCTTCTTTTATTAATTCGAAACTCAAGCAATAAAGGCTCCCATAGTCCCATAGCTACTTGATCGTCCACTAGTTCTTGTCTGAATTGGTAAACAAGAAAGAGAAGAAGAAGAAGAAGAAGAAGAAGAAGAAGAAGAAGAAGAAGAAGAAGAAGAAGAAGAAGAAGAAGAAGAAGAAGACTCATGAAATGGGTCTTTGTATGTCATCCGCTTCCTCTTCGTCTCCTTCCAAAACAGGTCTCCATAGTCATGGTAATTATTCTATCTCTAATTTCCCCAAAATGAAATTCTTACTCTTTGACTCCAAATCCATAAAATTCTTCTGCAATTTCTTGTTTTTATCTCTGGGCTCTCTCAAGAAAAAGCAATCGAATTTCACAAATCTTATCACATAAAACCTCAAAGATGTTCACTTTCTGATCTTTTTGCCTTTGTGATCAATCAGTCTCGATGAACAACCACAGCAATGGAACAGAGTTCTCGTCGTCAACGTGCACCACCGCCGCGACAACGAGCAGCACCATCGGACGGCGGAGCCAATTCTCCGAGGCTGCTAGCGAGAGTTCCGGTGGGATTATAGGTGATTCCGGTCAAATATTGGAATCGCCAAATCTCAAAGTCTACAGCTTTCTGGAACTAACGACGGCGACGAAGAATTTCAAACCGGACTCGATGTTGGGTCAAGGAGGTTTCGGGAAAGTTTACAGAGGTTGGATCGATGCCAAGACTCTTGCTCCGTCTAAAGCCGGTTCCGGTATGATCGTCGCCGTCAAGAGATTGAATTCCGAGAGTGTTCAAGGATTTGCAGAGTGGCGAGTAAGATCTAAAAATCTCTCTAATTTCAACAAATGAACATATTATTTTCCGATTTTTGATTTCTTCTTTGACGGGGAAAAGAAAACCCAATTATTACGTTATTCGATCAAGATGAAGCAGCCATTGACTATTCCAATCAATACACGACCTTGACTTTCTGTTGCACAGTCTTGGAGAATAATTAAAGAAATATTAAAATAATTTTGGTTATAAAGTAAATGTGGTTTTGTACTGTCATCTAGATTCATCTAAATTTGGTAAACACAAGTCATTATAAAAGTCAGCATTATTTCTCTTTTAACTCGCATTGGATGGAAAACTGGAAAACTGCTCTTAATTGGAAATATTTATGAACCCTAAATCTCTCATTTGGTTTATTGTTATGTTTTGACAGAACAAAATTGATCTTCAACTTATATATAAGCTAATGTTAGATTTTGTTTTTGATTTTGGACAGTCAGAAGTTAACTTCTTGGGGATGCTTTCACACCCAAATCTGGTGAAGTTATTAGGATACTGCCGTGAAGACAAAGAGCTTCTGCTCGTCTACGAGTTCATGCCCAAAGGAAGCCTTGAGAATCACCTCTTTCGGCGTAATTAAGATCTTTTTAACCCACAAAACACCATCCATCGTTGTAACAAAGATTGATTTGAAAAAAAAACTTTGATTTACTTATGCATGATCTTTATTTGATTCAGGGAACGAGCCTTTTCCTTGGGACCTAAGGATCAGGATTGTCATCGGTGCAGCTCGTGGCCTTGCGTTTCTACACGGCTCACAAAGAGAAGTCATTTATAGAGACTTCAAGGCCTCCAATATACTTCTCGACTCGGTTAGTCTAATTAAAATTAGCATCCCATTATATGATAGTCATGATAATTAGTTGAAGCACTATTCGTTCTTTTTTGTTTGCTAATGAGATTTGAGTTGATATATTCATCTGCACAGAACTATGATGCAAAGATATCAGATTTCGGATTAGCAAAGCTAGGACCGTCACAAGAGAAGTCACACGTTACGACTAGGATCATGGGCACATATGGTTACGCTGCTCCTGAATATATGGCAACAGGTACATTTAGAAAAGTATAAATTAACCATATTTTTGTTTTCTTTAAAAAGTTATGGACTTCATAATTTCTTCGGATTGGGAAACCTATATAAAGAGGTTAAAATTATTACTCTCTTCTTCATTGCCGGTATTCAAAATCGTCATCTTCAAGGTTACTCGTCGTATGAATGTTTTAATTATATTAGATAGTACATTTGATCAAATAACTAATCGTTTCTAGTTTGTTTTCTTCATCCTCAGGCCATTTATACGTTAAGAGTGACGTATACGCCTTCGGTGTTGTTTTACTCGAAGTAATGACCGGACTAAGAGCGCACAACCCAAGACGGCCCAACGGACAAGAGAGTCTTGTGGACTGGTTAAGACCAGAACTCTCAAGCAAACACAAAGTGAAATATATAATGGACAAAGGAATCAAAGGTCAATACACATCCAAAGTCGCAGCGGAAATGGGACGCATCACACTCTCTTGTATCGAGCCAGATCCTAAAAACCGACCGCACATGAAGGAAGTACTCGACGTACTCGAACATATCCAACGCATTAATGTCGTCCCGGACCGTTCTTCCACGAAATCTGCCGTTGCTAGCTCTTCTCATGCCTCGCCAGGTCACTACCAGTACGGATATCGAGCTGGTGCGGCCGGGGCTGAACGGAGGAGGCCATCGCCTGGACGGTTTGGAGTAGAGAAAGAAATGGTTGCTTGATGCTATTTTTTTTTCCGGCGGTACGATATGGTCCTAGAGGCTTATTCGTTCTCTTCGGTTATAATATGAGTAATTATAATATGGTTTGTACTACTATTCGTGTAGTGCTTTGTGTACGATAGTATTTTCTTGTGTTTTTGTATGTGTTACTGGCGTTACTGAACCGTTGATAAAAGCAAATTTAATTAAAATGGAGGATTTACAAAAAAATTGAAAAAATTTAAAGCTGTTGGGAAGATTTTGAGTAGAATGGTTAACGGCGTTAACGGCGTTTAAAAAGTGCAGATTCGATAATATATGTAGTTAACTATTCAGATTACAACATTGAACCACCTCATTACATGAGTTACTGCTCTCTACACAGTTTATCTTGTCCGCGATTGTTATATATTGTAAACATGTGCAGAAGTGCATTATTGAATTGATAAAAATAAATCTCTATATTGTTCTTATTAAAACATTCCAGGGTGTTTTGAAAAAATCATTACAAGTTTATAAATAACGAAAATTAATACGAATATTGTTGCAAATGCTACAAAACAGTAACATCAACACAACCCTGCTCCAATACAAAAAAAAAAAGAAAAAGCTAAAATAATGTGATTAAGATGAACTTGAAAGAGTTGTGTGAAAAAGAAGAAACAAAGATCATCTAATGTGGTAAAAGTTAAAAACATTTATTTGGCTTTATCCTCTTCCCCCTCATCTTTCGGTGGTAGCTTATTAAGATCAAACTTGGCAGGTGTTCCAGATTCAGTGACCTCCTGCTCCTCCTCCTCCACGGGATCCAAATTCAAATCAATCTCTAACCCTCTCTCCCCTTCACCACCAGGAGCACCGGCACCACCGTCGGCAACGAAACCAACAGACGTTCCTCCTCCGGCAGCAAAAAGAACAAAAGCAGAGTTTGGTCCCGGAATCGTAAACCCTCCACGCACCTGAGATAATTTAAGAGGAGGAGGAGGAAACCCTTGATAGTTCCTATCCTTATGAGACCTCATATGTCCAAAAACACCCTTCCACGAACCAAATGCTCGTCCACAAATGTTACAAACAGGTGGTCCTCTCTGTTGAACGAATGCCGGAGCTTTTTTCTTCGGCTTTTTCGCCTCTACTCCTTCACCCGAACCACCCGCTTCGTCGTTGACGTTCATCATCTTCCTCGGCCTACCCACTTTCTTCTTCTTCTTCTTCTTACCATCACTTTTCTCTTTCATGACCGCTTCCTCTGCCGCAGCCATAACCAACTCCGCCGCAACAACTGCCTGCTCATTCAAACGCACTTCTTCTTCCTCACCTACGATACTCACACCGAATCTTTCGCTGCTAATCCGTAAAGCAGGAAGGCCGAGAACGATTTCTCTCGTAGCGAATTCTTCATCGCCACATTGCTCAGCGGATTCTCCTCTCTCTTCCTCAGTTACAGTATCATCAACTTTCATTTTCTCCGGACTGCTCATTTTTTTTCTAATCCTTGCGCAAATAGATTAATGTTTTGACTCGCTACTGGAGTAGTCAGTTTTATAGTTTTCTTGTCAGGCACGGCGGTTATGGCCGTTAATTTCAAATGGTTGTGTTCGTTCGTTCGTTTACATCTCTCTCCCACCTTTTCGTTTGACGATTTGCGTCCGTCGGATTCAATTGAAATCCACGTGTGCTTCCTTCGAGTTAAATCGAAGCAAACTCAGTGGGCTTAACGAAGGCGTATGAAGCCCACAAAGTCACAAAGACCTCTAACGAGAGTAATAAGAGACCTTATTTTTTTCCAACTTTTTTTTCTTTTTTTTTTCCCCCTCGTTTTTGATCCGACCGAAGATGGACATTGTTGCACTAAATAACAAATTTCAAATATCCCTATTTTATATGCATGTGATGACATCTGACAATGACGTGACTTGTAAATTTTGGTATTGTCATATTATTTACTATTACAATAATATTGCTATTTAATGGTAATATTTAATTACATTCTATATGTTTTTCCATTTGATATGTTTTTCTATTTAAAATTTGAACACTAATGTATACTACATTACTACTACCATATGGCATATAGCCATATACAATCGTAATGATGGATATTTATAGTTTTCATTGTCAGAAGGAGCTTTTGAAGAAATGTGATAAATCACGAAGAAATGTGATAAATTCGAATACTATATACTCGAGACCATCTTTTGTTTTGACTGTAACCACACTGTATCAATGATTAAGTAAAGCTAATGTTTACTAAATGCAGTGGAACGAACAAAAAGTGATATACTAGTTGTCTACCTTTAATAACTAATAATCTACAATTAATATCTACGTGTAGACAGACTCGTTTTCCATTCATTTTTACTCAATCGTCTAAGAGGTAAAGTAAAACTATTGAAAATTTGAAATAACAATTTAAATTAATATTTACTAAATGCAATGTATATTGATTTCGCTAATTTTAGCGGTTCTTCTCAAGAGCCAATAATAAAGCCATGTTTTTAGAGTCATTAGTAAACCACATTTTCAAATTTCAAAGACTCGATTTTTTTTCTTGTAGCTATTTTTTACCTTCACTTTATAACTTCTTTATTACTCCTGGCAAAAAAAAAAGAACTTATTTACATTCATACCAAAACTGAGATACCCAATATCCAAAATATTTCGAACAAATCATAATAGACCTCAATTCAGACTGAATCTTCTTAATAATTTGTCCATCCCCTAATATTTTCCACCTTAAATGTTACATTCCTAAACTGTCAAACACATGAAAAATGGATAAAAGTCTTTACAGTCAAAGTTTTCTAAACGGAACTTCTTCGATGATGGATGGTAACAAAATTATGAGACGAAAAGTAATATTTTCATTTATGATAAATGTTAACTACTTGGAACAATGAAGATGTCGACTAAAAAATCAACCACATAAATGTTAACTACTTGGAACTCAACCACATAAAGTACATTATATTCTTATAAATTGTGTGTGTTACTACTAAATTCTTTTGTTTCATGTTTAGACTTTTACCGATTTATGACATATAATACATTTTTATCCTATGGTAAAATCATATGTAAACATATCATATCATACTCCTTTTAATGTGTGATATATGTTAAGCAACTGTTTTAGTAAAAAAAAATTTGGAATAATATGAAGATTGTTGTAATCCAACTTTAAATAGGTTTCTAAAAAGTACATATACAAAAGATCTAAAATTCAAATATGTAAGATACATCCATCGAATAACAAAATTGAAACATAATCACTTTCCACATGATCTCATTCTATTGAGAATAAAATTCAGTTCAACTATTTTTCGATCAGAACTCATCTAGCCTAAATTTTGGATATCTCTAAATTGAATATTAAAAGTTTCACAGAACTTTGTTTTTGATAATTACAAATGGCAAAACACTTACTACAGGGTCAGCATAATTCTCGGTAACAATAATTCTTTGGAAAGAGAGCAATTTCTTAGCTCTATAATTACACAAGTTAATAAGCTAAGATTATGATTTGATAATTAATATGTTGACTTTAAGTTGTTAGAAACGCGCCTAAGGAGAGGCTAGTGGCAACGAGCCTTCTTTGTCTGAAAAGGCAAAAAGAAGAAGAAAAGAATACAAAAAGGAATAATAAATTTGAAATGCGAAGAAGCCACATGCCTTCTTCAACCAAAAAAGTTACCGTTGGCTTAGAGACAGACATAGAAGCAAATCGTTTCCTTCATGATCCAACGGTCATCTTAATCACCTAGCCGTTGCTATTTTCTTTAATAAAAACAAAATAGAAAAATAAAGTTTTCGCCTTTTTTTTTTAATTTGATTTATTTTCTTTCCTCTTAATTCTTCTTCTGTCTCTCCCTTATTTCATTGCCTTCTCTGACTCATCCAGATTCAACTGCATCAGACGTAGGCAGAGAGAGAGAGAGAGAGAGAGAGAGAGAGAGAGAGAGAGAGAGAGAGGTCCTCTTCGTTTGATGCTCTTCTTCCTCGAGGGATTTCTTTAGTGGGTTTCGAGTTTTCTTCTCAAATCGATAGACAAAAATGGTTAACCCAGATGAGAACAGTCGTAATACCGTCGTCAAACCCATTACAGCGATTCTTCAAGGTAGTTTAAACGCGTTTGAGAATCTGAGAATTCGATGTCTCACGAACAGAGAATCTGACAAATACGGTGTTTTTTTTTGTTTTTTGTCAGATGAAACGAGAAACGGAAAATTCGGTTTAGAGATGAAGAGACAGAACAGGAGAGCAATGGGTGTGATTAATCAGAATCTCGTTGGTGCAAAAGCTTATCCTTGCGTCGTTAACAAGAGAAGAGGCTTATCTGAGTAAATAACTATTTCTCTCGATCCCAAAGCTCGTCTCTTTGTTTCAGTTCTGTTTAAAAATTAATTTCTGACTTTAATGATGTGTTTGTTCAACAGGCGGCAACAAGAAGGATGTGAGAAGAAGAAGCTTGATTCATTACATCCGTCAGTTTCAAGGTTAATAAAGCTCAAAGCTTTGAAAAACGTTTTCACTCTCTTTTTATTAATTTTTTAAGAAAGAGAGATCTGAGATTCTTTTGAATTTCTGCAGATCCCAAGAAGAGACGAAGAAGCCGAAGCCATCGATTCCGAGCGGAAACGAGTTCGGTGATTGTATATTCATTGATGATGATGAAGAAGAGGAGGAGAAAGAAGCTACATTGGACCAACCTATGCCGATGTCATTAGAGGAACCATACATTGAATCTGATCCAATGGTAAATTAATTAATAATCAGATTTAAGAAAGATCTTTAGCCTTTTTGATGTAATATCTAAATGAATTTTCAATTTGGTTAGGAGGAAGAAGTTGAGATGGAGGATATAACATTGGAAGAAGAAGAAGAAGAAGCAATTTTGGATATCGACGGACACGATGCAAACAACTCTCTTGCGGTTGTTGAATATGTCCAAGATCTATACGACTTCTACCGTAAAAACGAGGTGCCATTTTTGGTTGGTTTTAAATTCTAAAGCAAACTGTAGGACTTGAGTTTTAGCCTGAGACAATTTTCCTGGATTTTGATAATCTGCAGAGATTTAGCTGTGTTCCTCTGGATTACATGGCGCAACAGTTTGATATAACCGACAAAATGAGAGCAATACTTATAGATTGGCTCATCGAGGTAATATTCAAAGATCTTTCTTTTTTCGAAACTCAATGGTAATTGATTTGTTACATATAAGAGGCTAAGTAAGAGGGTTATTGAATGTTGCAGGTACATGACAAATTTGAGCTAATGAACGAGACATTGTTTCTAACTGTGAATCTGATAGATAGATTCTTATCCAAGCAAGCCGTTGTAAGAAAGAAGCTTCAGCTTGTTGGTTTAGTTGCATTGCTCTTAGCTTGCAAGTACGAAGAGGTTTCGGTACCTATCGTTGAAGATTTAGTTGTCATTTCGGACAAAGCTTATACGAGGAACGATGTTTTAGAAATGGTATGACTCATAAGATCAGATGCTTTCTTGTTCCTGTTTCCTAAAACTTGAAAAAAAGATTACATTTTATCTGATTCCAAAAAACCTGTGTGCAGGAGAAGATTATGCTCAACACTTTGCAATTCAATATGTCGTTACCGACGCAATACCCTTTCTTGAAGAGGTTCCTCAAGGCTGCTCAATCAGACAAGAAGGTACAAAATTAACTAAAACTATCAAATGGCTTGTGAATTACATAACAATCATCAAACACTAGGTATGAATTACAACTATCTTGTTTATTGAAACAGCTTGAGATCTTGGCGTCGTTCTTGATCGAGCTTGCTCTTGTGGACTACGACATGATTCAGTATCCGCCATCGTTAATAGCCGCCACTGCAGTGTACACAGCTCAATGTACAATCCATGGCTTCAGTGAATGGAACAGCACTTGCGAATTCCACAGTCACTACTCTGAAAATCAACTCCTGTAAGTAGTATTTGTTGTGTACATTAACACAAAAGGGTCACCTTAAATAGACCGATTTTTTTAACCGAAGTGCATCATGGGTTTTGTTTTTGCAGAGAATGTTGTAGAAGAATGGTGAGCCTGCACCAGAAGGCTGCGACGGACAAACTAACAGGAGTACATAGAAAATACAGCTCCTCTAAATTCGGATGCATAGCAACAAAGTACCAAGCTGCACACTTTCTTGTGTCATAGTAGTTTGTACAGCTACTCACATTTTCCCTCTCATTTTTTAATTACAGAAGAAACATCAACAAAATAAGTTCAAACTTTCCTCTACATTTGATCTGTAATTTTCTTTATTGATATCTCAGCAATAAAAAGTCTCTAATATTCTGATTACAATTATCTCCTTTCTTTTTTCCTGGAAAATTCACAGATTTTTTGTCAGTGGACACAGATTCTTTAAATATGAATATACTAAGAATGAGAGTTTTAGTTTGAACTCTTTTCTTCAAAAAAAAAAAAAAAAAGGATTCACACACATTGGAAATGAGTCTAATTAAAACATAAGAGCAGCAGACAAGCCAGTGTCACCTAACACAAAAACGCTGTCGTATTCAATCTATTTTTATATCTCTCTCCCACCAAACTCTTTCTTTCAGATCTTTTGCAAAAGCGAAATTGAGAATCTCAGGAACTCACTCGCTCACAATCATGGCGGCGTCAGCAAACTCTTTCCTCGTCGGAAACAATACTCAAATCCCCGCTTTGAAACCCAAATCCACATCTCAGGCTCTTCTCCACCTCAGCAAACCAAACACCGTGAACCTCGCCGGGAAAACCAAGCCCGTCTCGGTTAGATGCGTCGCCGCGACGACCCATGTCCAAGATGGAGCTAGATCCGGCTCCGTCGGATCACAAGAACGTGTCTTCAACTTCGCGGCGGGTCCGGCCACTTTGCCGGAGAACGTTCTCCTTAAAGCGCAGTCGGATCTATACAACTGGCGTGGATCCGGGATGAGCGTGATGGAGATGAGTCATAGAGGGAAAGAGTTCCTCTCCATTATTCAGAAAGCGGAATCGGATCTCCGTCAGCTATTGGAGATTCCTTCGGAATATTCCGTTCTGTTCTTACAAGGAGGTGCAACGACCCAATTCGCTGCCTTGCCTCTCAATCTCTGTAAACCGGACGACACGGTCGATTTCGTTGTTACCGGTTCGTGGGGAGACAAAGCTGCCAAGGAAGCGAAGAAGTATTGCAAAACCAATGTGATTTGGTCTGGTAAATCTGAGAAATACACCAAGGTTCCATCTTTTGATGAGTTGGAGCAGAGCCCGCACGCCAAGTATTTGCATATATGCGCCAATGAAACAATCCATGGAGTTGAGTTCAAAGATTACCCTGTTCCTAAAAACCCTGATGGGATCTTGGTCGCTGACATGTCTTCCAACTTCTGCTCGAAACCAGTTGATGTGTCCAAGTTCGGTGTGATCTACGGTGGTGCACAGAAGAACGTTGGTCCGTCTGGTGTCACGATCGTGATCATTCGGAAAGATTTGATCGGAAACGCTCAAGACATCACTCCTGTGATGCTTGATTACAAGATCCACGACGAGAACAGCTCGTTGTACAACACGCCTCCTTGCTTCGGGATCTACATGTGTGGTCTCGTGTTTGAAGATCTGTTGGAGCAAGGTGGTTTGAAAGAAGTGGAGAAGAAGAACCAGAGGAAAGCCGATCTGCTTTACAACGCCATTGAAGAAAGCAAAGGCTTTTTCAGGTGCCCTGTTGAGAAATCAGTGAGGTCGTTGATGAACGTGCCTTTCACATTGGAGAAGTCTGAATTGGAAGCTGAGTTTATCAAGGAAGCTGCCAAGGAGAAGATGGTGCAGCTTAAAGGGCATAGATCAGTGGGAGGTATGAGGGCTTCTATCTACAATGCAATGCCTTTGGCTGGTGTGGAAAAGCTTGTTGCTTTCATGAAAGATTTTCAGGCAAAGCATGCTTAGTTTAAAGGTTTTCTTTTTCCTTTCCTTTTTGCATTTTGGTTATGTTTGTTGGGGTGATGATAAATAAGCTTATCAGCTTATGATTTGGTTCTCTTTCTTTCCAGAATTTTCCAGTAATAATGTTTATTAGCAATGTATTAAAATCTTTCTCCAATTTGAAAGCAAGTTTGTTAACAACAAAGATCTCATCATATTCTCTTTATAACGTCTCCTCTCTCTGCAACTCCTGAAACTGAAAATATCATAAACTCGATTTAGATCCCAAACTAAACTCTGTAAGAAAGACAGAGTTCACTCTAAGAGAGTGAGTTACCATTTGGTATAGTTCCTCTATAAGCAACAGCTACATTCCGAAAGAACTCTTTCGTCGCATCTGCATATATTCATTCGACTAGCTATCACTACTAAAACCTAAGCAATGGAGAAAAAAACCAGAGTACTATTGTCAGAATCAAGACGCACCATGTTCCATTGTCAAAGGAGGCTCTTGCTCATCGAGAAACCCAATCAGCTTCGCCGGATTTCCAGCCACCATGCTTCAGAAACCATAAAAGAAACTGTCCATTTCAGAGCTATTCTAATAGAAAAAAACTCTAGAAGATTTTTCAGATGCATTTCAGTTTCATACCTATGCGAAGGAACGTCCTTCAACACAAGCGAACCAGCAGCTACCATTGCTCCAGCCCCGATCCTTATGTTGCCGAGTATAGTCACACATGCTCCAAGAAGAGCACCGTCGCCTATTTTTGGATGGCGGTCACCTGTTACCTTCCCAGTTCCTCCTAATGTCACACCCTGTGAAATGAAATGACAAAGTAGCATAACTAACATCGAAAGTTTTCTTCGATATTTTTGAGGGAAATGAATTCAGAGAAGAGATCTGTACATGCAAAATTGTGACACGGTCGCCTATCACAGCAGTCTCACCTATGTCTACACCGGTTCCATGATCCACCGATATTCCCTCCCCAAGTCTTGCAGCTGAGCAAGAAACTCAAAGTTAGTCAGATGAGAGCTGTAAAAACATAAGCAAGATATGAAACTCAAAAAAACTTACCCGGATGAATATCGATTCCAAAAACCTGAGAGAAACCACTGACATGGATCAGAGATTGTACACCAAGACTATAACAATAAGCAAAGAAGCTTTGAAAGCTACACTACCTCGCTTACTCGGCTTTTTAATGCCAATGCAAATACTTTTCGTCCTTGCTTCCACAACTTATGTGCAACTCTATACGCCTGCAGCGCAAGATAGCCCTGTGGAACAAACTATTCTGGTAAATTGCACATAGCAATCGTTTTATACCGTCATTAAGAGATGTTATTGTCTTTGAATAATAGGTTAAAGAAGTACCTTCAAATGTAAAATAGCTGAACTATACGATAGACAAGCCGGATCTCTGTCTTTGAATGCCTACAACAAACCACAAAAAAAAAGGTACATTGCAGTAAATTCTCAGATGATACTGTCTGAAACAAACAAAGATCAACCTTTTCGCGGATACGGGATAAGCGTTTTTACCTGAAGATCAAGGCGAACCGAGCTTTGAATACCTCTATCATGTACCATAACATTGCAAAATATGTCCATGAGTTGAGTTGCCAACAAGGTAGGGTTCTGGAGACGGTTAGCTAGAACAAAACCCAATGCTTGCTCTAGACAGTCATGCGACAAGATACTAGCATACAAGAAACTACTCAAAATCGGTTCCTTTTCTGCCTGCAAAACACGAAAACATTCACCATTAGAGTAGGAAAACATAAACACACAAACACTGTTTAAAGATTACAATCAATGAAAAATTGATAATATTGAGAATTCAACACCATTTAAGGCCTAAAAAAACTGATTGGACATAGTAGACTGATGAGAGCATGACGTAACATCAAGTAACATCTTAAAGATTACGTTAAGTAGTTAAAGAGACAAAGATCACGTTTAGTGACCACTTGACCCCACAAAAGGCACATTAGAATGTCTTTATCATAACCTATAATTGTAGAATCAAGTTTTACTAACAACATCAGATTTTCTGTTTCTTTTTTTTTGTTGGTGGAACCGAAGTAATGCATATGAAGAGAGGAGATAAGACCTTATTAAAGATTCTATTTTTTTATTTATCCTTAATAAGAATGTGTTATAGAGCAGAAGGAGAAAACCTCAAGCTTTGCTTCTTCCCTTATAGCATTCCAAATTGGGTCATAACAAGAACTGGTAAAATCCAGCAAAACCGGGTCGGGATTCGGCTTAAGGGTTCCTCTAGCGTACACCGAGAAAATCTTCTCGAAAGGAAAATTTTGGCCGGTCTCATCGTCTTCGCCGGCAGAAAATCTCCGGGAGACAATCACTGGAAGAGAAGACGACGATGGCGATGAAGAAAAATCACAATTCTCGCCGTTTTTACAAGCCATGACTATAAAGAGGGAAGCAACTGAAGAGTCAGTTGCTACTAGAGAAGATGATAAAAAAATGAACTTTCATGGAAATGATAGAAAACTGAGAAACCGTTTTCCCCCTTTTAATAAACACAGTGATTGATTCTCTTTACAGTGTTGGAATAGCGGACATCAACAAACAAAACAAAAGAGAGAGGTTAAAGTGAAGTCTTGTGTTTGTGTCCACACCGTTTTGGAAATGTTCATGTGGGCTCTCTCCCTCTGTCTTTGCTCTTGGTTGCTTGCGACCGTGATTCAGTCCATGTTCGTAATACCCCCCATTGCAAGAGAATCCTAAAACGTAATCGTTACCACACGAAGTGGACGTGAACATTATAAAGTAAATATTCTAAAATACAAATTTATAAAATCTCAAAATTTCGTAAGATGTGGATATGATTTGCATCTGCTCAGGGGTCATCGCCAGTGGCGAGTCCACGTTTGGAGATGTGGGTTCAATTGAACCCAGTAAAAATTTTAAAATCACATGTAAAATACAATTTTTATAAAGAATAATGACTAAAATGGTTGAATTTTCTTGTATTGACCCCCTATTTTTAGTTCAAATTTTTATATTGACCTCAATAGTTTTTTTTAATCTGTGTAAACTAAATTTGATATACATTTTACATCCAGTAATAATAATTTCTAGATTCGTCACTGATCATCACAAGATGCAGATGTGACTATATCTGCTCAAAGGACCGATCATACAAAATAGACTTGTCAAATCAACTCGCAAGATTCAAAAAAATACAATGTACTGTACTATTGTTAGTGATCCATAAAATGATGAAAGGATGAAAATAACACATTCAATTTTTTGATGGATCCATAAAATGTGTGATAAATGTTACAATCATATAGAAATGATTTGATATCTTTTTGTTAAATAAAATTTTAATTAAAAAAAAATGGTTCAAAAATATATTTATAGATTGTTTCTGTCATATTTTATGTTTTCTTCTTTAACTGTTGAAAAAGAAGAAGGATGAATAAAAGGTGACAAAAGGCATAAAGAAGTGAAAATCTGAACGCCGCATGCAATCGCCGAGAACGAAAACGACCAACGTCCGTCTAATCGTCGCTCCGAAACCCTAATTTAGCTAAAAAATCATCCTCCGATGTCGAGTAGATCCGCTTCGTCGATCCTCAATCGTCTTCTGGCGAATCCGTCTTCTCCATTTGCCGCACCGACCCGATCCATCACCTACATGCCTCGACCCGGCGACGGAGCCCCACGCACCGTAACCCTGATTCCGGGAGACGGGATCGGACCTTTAGTGACTGGTGCGGTGGAACAGGTCATGGAGGCGATGCACGCGCCGGTGCATTTCGAGCGGTACGAGGTTCTCGGCCACATGAGGAAAGTCCCAGAGGAAGTAATCGAGTCTGTGAAGAGGAACAAGGTCTGCCTGAAAGGAGGATTAGCGACTCCCGTTGGCGGAGGAGTCAGCTCCTTGAATATGCAGTTGAGAAAAGAGCTCGACATCTTCGCTTCCCTCGTCAATTGCATCAATGTCCCNGGTCTGCCTGAAAGGAGGATTAGCGACTCCCGTTGGCGGAGGAGTCAGCTCCTTGAATATGCAGTTGAGAAAAGAGCTCGACATCTTCGCTTCCCTCGTCAATTGCATCAATGTCCCTGGATTAGCCACGCGCCACGAGAATGTCGACATCGTCGTGATCAGGGAGAACACGGAAGGAGAGTACTCGGGTCTCGAGCACGAGGTCGTTCCTGGCGTTGTCGAGAGCCTTAAGGTTAACCAGAATCAGTTTCCCCTCTTCTCTTGTAAATCGATTGATTCACTGGATCAATCGTTGTGATTGCAAATTGTTCTTTGGAGAATTGGGGATTTCAAAAAGCTTTGAAATTTATGGTCTTTGTGTGTGTAGGTGATAACTAAGTTTTGCTCCGAGCGTATTGCGAGATATGCATTTGAGTATGCGTATCTGAACAATAGGAAGAAAGTGACTGCTGTTCATAAAGCCAACATTATGAAGCTCGCCGATGGGCTCTTCCTCGAATCTTGCAGAGAGGTTGCCAAAAACTATCCGGGGATTACATACAACGAAATTATCGTAGACAATTGTTGTATGCAGCTTGTCGCTAAGCCCGAGCAATTCGATGTCATGGTATCTGACTTCTTATGTTCTTTTTCCTTGTTAAAAATCTAAACTTTGAAGAAGCGAAAATGAGTAGTTTACATGTATCTTTGTATGTTTCAGGTGACGCCTAATTTGTATGGTAACCTTGTTGCAAACACGGCGGCCGGAATAGCCGGTGGCACAGGAGTGATGCCAGGAGGTTTGTCCATATTTATATTTGGTTGAAGCTTTAAACTTTGGCTCAGGAATGATACTTGTTGGGTTTGCTGATGTTACAGGGAATGTTGGTGCGGAGCATGCGATATTCGAGCAAGGCGCATCAGCCGGGAACGTGGGAAATGATAAGATAGTGGAGCAGAAGAAAGCGAATCCGGTGGCTCTACTTCTCTCATCGGCTATGATGCTTAGACATCTCCGGTTTCCGACTTTTGCTGATCGGCTTGAAACCGCGGTGAAACAAGTGATACAAGAAGGAAAATGGCGAACAAAAGATCTTGGAAGAGATTGCACCACGCAGGAAGTTGTTGATGCGGTCGTAGCAGCTCTTGAATGAACTAAGCCATGTGACCCTCCTATGCTTCTGCTTCGTCTTTTCCAATCAAACTAGGAGAAAAGTTTTGGTTTTCTCTGTTTTCCGTTGCTATATTTTGTTTGTTCTTTGATTGTTTCTATTCTTCATTCATTTTCGTCGTTTGGGCACGAGCTTATATGGTTACAGAATAAAATCAATAAAGAGAGAAGCAATTTTGTTATATCAAGATTTTTGTTTTGTTTGCATCAAAATGAAAAAAAAAAAATTACAAATCAAATAACTTGTTGAAGAAGGATAAATTACGCTGGTCCAAAATCTGATGTAAGTTTAGATTTGCGGATACACACTGGGCCAGAAGGATAAATTTTTTAAAGTAAATGGTCTCTAATTCACGTATAGGTATGTAAAGAAGCATACTGTATAAAGAATTAAAGATGACGATAGACACCTAATAAGAAAACAGAGCAGCCATGTATATAAGAAAACAGAGCAACCATGTATATCATCATTTTGCTATATTTAGGGTTTTAAAGTAGACGACGCGCAAAGACCAACGATTTTGTACCCCAGAAAGATTAAGAAACAAAATTCCAAAAAGGAATATCCTCGTTCCCGTGTCTCATACGAGTACAATCCGTAGGAACATTTCAAAACGCAATCTTTTACTTCTCTGGTTTTTTTCCCCTCTGTTGAAACCACCTAGCTATAAAATACATCCTGGGTTCATCATCTTTTGATCAATAACAAAGATCCCTGAGAAAATTTATTGGAGAAGAAGAAAAGGAGAAACAGCAATAACAAATAAAATAAATTGTTTTTTTTTTTGTTGAAATTTTGCTCTGGTTTCTTGATCGTGAAGATTGAAATGGCATCGAATAATGAAGCAAGGCCTCTGCCAAAATTCGGGGAATGGGATGTGAATGATCCGGCGACAGCGGAGGGATTCACCGTTATATTTAGTAAAGCCGGAGAGGATAAGAAAACTGGTCGGAGCTCCAGCAAAGCAACTTCACAGAGGAAACGTGACGGTGTTAAACCAACGGCCAAGAAATGGCTCTGTTTTACTTTTTCTTGATTTTGGTGTTTATTTATTAACCGTTTGAGAATAGCATTGACAAACTTTTGTGTTAGAATTTGTTTAGCATTTTCTCTTTATGGTATGCAGGGTTATATATAATTAAAAATGTTGTTGAGAAGAGAAAATGGATTAGCCTCTTGTATATTCTGTTTTGATGTTTGTTTCATTTGAAGTTTTAATACAAGTTTTGGAAGGTCTTGCAAATACCCTCCTACAAAATATCTCATAATCTCCGATCTGCAAACAAAACTTTCCTCTCGATCAAAGTTAGTTACAAACAAAGAGATACTTGCGTTACAAGAAACCGCTTTTTTGCTACAAAGTGGATGAACCAGGATTCAATCATCTGTACTTTGCCTTGTGTATCTATGCAAATCTCACCCAGTTTTTTTGAAAAATGATATGTTCTTTGGTAAATCAGACAACAATATCTGATCAAAGATTGTTTTGTTCTTCTCTCTTTGTGCAGGAAGAGAGGCAAACGACATTGCAATCTCGATTGATTACTCTCTCAAAAAGATTTTTTTTAACACTAAGTAGCCAAGTGCAGAGTATTGTGACGTTTCAGTGTAATTAGATTGCTAATCATTGAGAGCAAAAAAAGAGAGGACAATGTTCAAGGGATCAATTAGGGAAGATTTACAAAGGACAAGTGGTCAACGTTGTGGTGATACTCTATTCGTTTTGATGACTCCCTTCAAATCATTTGGCAAAACTAAATTTCTTTTTAGATTATTTATCCTCTCTTCTGTCATGTTCTCTTCTGTCTCCTTGTCTCCCATTAAATTAATAGGAAGCCTACGGAAATAAATACACATGATCGAGTAGGAAAAATGAATCGTACCACGACCTTACTGAACAAGATTCTCCTACTAACTTTATTGTTTAAAACCCTAGATTCTTGGACCTATAATTGCCTAAGTTTCTGTGCAAAATATTTGTTTTATATCTCTCCTTGGAAAATGTTTCTCTGAGTTGTCATGTTTTTTCCTGATGAAACAGATCTTTGAGTTTGCCAGCGATGATGGAGGCGGCTAAAAGAGACAAGATACTGTAATCATAATAATCAAGAAAGCTTGACGTTGCTGGTTTCATGACCACATAGAGATTATTAAATAAAGCGAAAGGGGATAATTGTGCAAATATCCTCACTTTATAAGGTTTTAAACACATGCCCAATTTCTCTTACATTAAAATCTTTTAAAAGGGTTCTTCTCTGTTATATATCTTTGGAGTCTCTGAAACTTAACCCACCAAATCCCATTTCAAAGTTTGAAGCTTTCTTCTTCTTTTGCTTCAGGGCTAAAAAAAATATGGCAGAATCATCTTCCTCTGCGGCGACTACGCATGTACCGACTAGGTCTATTAGTTTGCCTACAAGACTAATCCATCCAAAAGCACAGAGAGTTGAAGAAGAGCTGAAAAAGATTCAAGCTTTAAACTCTTCCTCATCAGCTTCGTCTCGAGTCAGTCTTGGGCTTGCCCGGCTCGTCGAGCTCTATGACTTCGTCAATGAACAAGTCATTTGTTCTCCTCAAGGCCAACAAGCTCTTCGCCTTTCTCACAACGCGAAACTTGTGGAAGAAGCTCTTGATGAATCCATCCTGTTACTTGATGTATCTGACTTCACAAGAGACTTGATAGGAACATTCGTGGAGCAAATCCAAGAACTTCAATCAACTCTTCGTAGACGCGGAGGAGATCTCTCGATCATTCAATCCGAGATCCGCGCTTACATTAGCTTTCACAAGAAATTCAGGAACGCGGCGGCTAGACAACTTAAATCCCTTGCAAGAACACAAACAAAGAAGAAATCTCCGGTGGTAAAAAAAAATCAACATTCTTCTGTGGTGTCCAACATTCTAAGACAATCAAACACATCGACGATCTCTATTTTCCAGTCACTCGTGCAGTTTCTTTCTTCTTCGGGTGAGAACCAGAACAAGAATGGTGAAATTGGATGTGTAGATAACTCTTTGATCCGTTCTTTTTATGGAAGAATCATCCGTAAGAAGACTGCTAAAGTCATTGATGTGCAAACGATGATCGGGAGATTGGCTATGCTTACTGCGAGCCTTGAAGCAATTAAGGATGAGTTAAGTTACTTGTCGAGACGACTTATTCAACATAGAGCCTCTCTTTTGAACATTGTTACCCTATGAAAACAATAACAAAAGAGTTGTATATTTTTGTGTAAAAACCAAGTTTTGTAAAGATGGAAATTATTATAGAAAGGATTAATCGCATTCTGACTGTCCATTTCCATAAAAGTTGTGTATCCTTTCATCCTTTGTGGTTCGGATTGGATGATTTACATCAATTGATCCGGTTAAACAAAAAAACTCAGAAGTTAACGTTGAATTAAACCGAACAAAAAGAAAAGAAATAAAAAATGCAGCATGTGTATATATATATATATATTCGTAATCCTATGTGGTGCATCAATTCATCATCATCATCCATCACTTGATATTACTTATAGCAACTACTTGCCCCTTAATTGACTTGATTAATGTTTAAACCAGCTTTCAAATTGGTTCAAGCTCCAAAATACAAAAAGACACAATGAACTAATAAGGCATCTGTGACTCTGCTTTACTGCCACTTTGTCTCCAAATACATAACACCCAACTCTAATATCATGGCTCGCCATTTTTATTATAAGCTTTCTAATTCATAGATTAGTAGTGTGTGATGACTTCTTCAATTCTTTCATTACATAATATATTAACAACTTGCTTTCATTGGACATTTTTCACGGAACTATTTAGTTCAATGCTATATGTAATTTGCTCCATTAAAACGTTATTAGTTTATATCCCAACAAATATAATATGCATGATCTAAATTCAATGAATAATTTTTTTTGCATAAAACCCCCCATAATTTAAGCTAAAAACAAATGACCAGGTTTTTTGGTGTTTTCTTTTTTTTTTGTTAAAGCCGGTTTTAGGTGTTATCAAAACTGTTTCGCATTTTCTTTTCGTAAAACTAAATATTTTTGGTCAGTTTGGTTTTTCCCTTACAACTTACAGCACAAAAAAAGAGGCTGATGCAAATAGTTCTTTAGTATTTTTTTTTTTTTCATTTAGAACTACCTCATTAGTCATAATTCATAAATATCCGAGCTTGCTTTTTTCTTTAATTTAAATTTTGTTGTTGATTTTAAATTGTTGATTTTAAATCTCCAAATTTGACTTTTTCCCGCGTAATCTTGTGAACCACAATTACATCGTAATATTGTACAGATAAAACGTATGTATTGATTTATAAATATTGTATTCAACATTTTTGTTTTGACTTCATTGTATGAGGGAGATGTATTCAAACACCAGAAAAAGAATATATATAACTAATATTTAAGGAAGCAAACGATTTAGGCACAATTTAGATATATGGAAGGGAGGATCGAGATGCACCGATTCATATATACTACTAAATCCATATTGAAAGTATTTTAATGGGTATCTCACAATAAAATATAATAAATAAATAAAAAAATATTTTTAATAAAAATTCATGATGATATTTTGAGAACCCCTCAAATAAGACACATATCATTTTATTAGTGGTTCATGTATTTTACCAATAAATCAAATACATAACAGTTTTAAATGTTAATTAAATAGTTTATATATTATTATTTTTTATTCTTTTATAAATCATAAAATAAAATTATATTTCTATCAAATTCTATTATGAATAATTTTAAATTATATATTGATATTAATATTAGTTAAATTTAACACAATAATATTAAAATTAGTTAAAATCATATAGAAATATTATTTTTGAGATTTTAAAAATCTGAGATTTGAAAAAAAATTATTTAACATTTTTAAAATTATGTATCATTATTATAATTATTATTTTCTTCATTTATATATAGAATACTTTTATCTTATCATACATCATAAATTCATAATATCTATTATTTTCTTTTTTTCGTCACTTAAATTATGAATTTAAACAATTCATTTCAATTCTGATGTAATTTGATATTAAAAACATTAATGACAGATTTTATAACTTAAGATAAAAATTCAACATAAAAATTCTCAAATTTCTAAAAATATTAAAAATATTAATATTATTTTATTGAGATAAATATCTCATCAATGAAAAACAAAAATTGTAATGAGATTCTTAAAATAAAATATATTAAAANTTTAGTGACCACTTGACCCCACAAAAGGCACATTAGAATGTCTTTAACATAACCTATAATTGTAGAATCAAGTTTTACTAACAACATCAGATTTTCTGTTTCTTTTTTTTTGTTGGTGGAACCGAAGTAATGCATATGAAGAGAGGAGATAAGACCTTATTAAAGATTCTATTTTTTTATTTATCCTTAATAAGAATGTGTTATAGAGCAGAAGGAGAAAACCTCAAGCTTTGCTTCTTCCCTTATAGCATTCCAAATTGGGTCATAACAAGAACTGGTAAAATCCAGCAAAACCGGGTCGGGATTCGGCTTAAGGGTTCCTCTAGCGTACACCGAGAAAATCTTCTCGAAAGGAAAATTTTGGCCGGTCTCATCGTCTTCGCCGGCAGAAAATCTCCGGGAGACAATCACTGGAAGAGAAGACGACGATGGCGATGAAGAAAAATCACAATTCTCGCCGTTTTTACAAGCCATGACTATAAAGATGGAAGCAACTAACTGAAGAGTCAGTTGCTACTAGAGAGGATGATAAAAAAGTGAACTTTCATGGAAAGGATAGAAAACTGAGAAACCGTTTTCCCCCTTTTTAAACACAGTGATTGATTCTCTTTGCAGTGTTGGAATAGCGAACATCAACAAACAAAACAAAAAAGAGAGAGGTCAGAGTGAAGTCTTGTGTTTGTGTCCACA
Source organism: Alliaria petiolata (assembly GCA_020283515.1). Lineage (NCBI taxonomy): Eukaryota > Viridiplantae > Streptophyta > Magnoliopsida > Brassicales > Brassicaceae > Alliaria > Alliaria petiolata. The sequence continues at coordinate 47,781,204 of JAHZTW010000002.1, read as the reverse complement.
CCGACACCGTTTTGGAAATGTTCATGTGGTGGGTTCTCTCCCTCTGTCTTTGCTCTTGGTTGCTTGCGACCGTGATTCAGTCCATGTTCGTAATACCCCCCCATTGCAAGAGAATCCTAAAACGTAATCGTTACCACACGAAGTGGACGTGAACATTATAAAGTAAATATGCTAAAAATACAAATTTATAAAATCTCAAAATTTCGTAAGATGTGGATATGATTTGCATCTGCTCAGGGGTCATCGCAAGATGTAGATGTGACTATATCTGCTCAAAGGACCGATCATACGAAATAGACTTGTCAAATCAACTCACAAGATTAAAAAAATACTCCAATGTACTATTGTTAGTGATCCATGAAAGGATGAAAATAACACATTCAATTTTTTGATGGATCCATAAAATGTGTGAATTAAATAGATCACTGAAATAAATAAATGTGTTTTTAAACATTTTTGAAAATACAATTTTTTATTAAAAACAAAAGCGGTTCAAAAATATATGTATTGTAGATTGTTTATTGGTCATATTTTATGTTTTCTTAACTGTTGAAAAAGAAGAAGAAGGATGAACAAAAGGCATAAAGAAGTGAAAATCTGAACGCCGCATGCAATCGCCGAGAACGAAAACGACCAACGTCCGTCTAATCGTCGCTCCGAAACCCTAAATTAGCTAAAAAATCATCCACCGATGGCGAGGAGATCCGCTTCGTCGATCCTCAATCGCCTTCTGGCGAATCCGCCTTCTCCATTCGCCGCACCGACCCGATCCATCACCTACATGCCTCGACCCGGCGACGGAGCCCCACGCACCGTAACCCTGATTCCGGGAGACGGGATCGGACCCTTAGTGACAGGTGCGGTGGAACAGGTCATGGAGGCGATGCACGCGCCGGTGCATTTCGAGCGGTACGAGGTTCTCGGCCACATGAGGAAAGTCCCAGAGGAAGTAATCGAGTCTGTGAAGAGGAACAAGGTCTGCCTGAAAGGAGGATTAGCGACTCCCGTTGGCGGAGGAGTCAGCTCCTTGAATATGCAGTTGAGAAAAGAGCTCGACATCTTCGCTTCCCTCGTCAATTGCATCAATGTCCCCGGATTAGCCACGCGCCACGAGAATGTCGACATCGTCGTGATCAGGGAGAACACGGAAGGAGAGTACTCGGGTCTCGAGCACGAGGTTGTTCCTGGCGTTGTCGAGAGCCTTAAGGTTAACCAGAATCAGTTTCCCCTCTTCTCTTGTAAATCGATTGATTCACTCGATCAATCGTTGTGATTGCAGATTGTTCTTTGTAGAATTGGGGATTTCAAAAAGCTTTGAAATTTATGGTCTTTGTGTTTTTTGTGTGTAGGTGATAACTAAGTTTTGCTCCGAGCGTATTGCGAGATATGCATTTGAGTATGCGTATCTGAACAATAGGAAGAAAGTGACTGCTGTTCATAAAGCCAACATTATGAAGCTCGCCGATGGGCTCTTCCTCGAATCTTGCAGAGAGGTTGCCAAAAACTATCCGGGGATTACGTACAACGAAATTATCGTAGACAATTGTTGTATGCAGCTTGTCGCTAAGCCCGAGCAATTCGATGTCATGGTATGTGACTTCTTATGTACCTTTGTTAAAAATCTAAACTTTGAAGGAGCGAAAATGAGTAGCTACGAATCTTTCTTCTAAATGTGTAAAAACAAAACCGTCAAAGATGATGTTTACTTGTATCTTTGTATGTTTCAGGTGACGCCAAATTTGTATGGTAACCTTGTTGCAAACACGGCGGCTGGAATAGCCGGTGGCACAGGAGTGATGCCAGGAGGTTTGTCCTTATATTTATATATTGGTTTCTTAAACTTTGGCTCAGGAATGACACTTTGTTGATGTTACAGGCAATGTTGGTGCGGAACATGCGATATTCGAGCAAGGCGCATCAGCCGGGAACGTTGGAAATGATAAGATAGTGGAGCAGAAGAAAGCGAATCCGGTGGCTCTACTTCTCTCATCGGCTATGATGCTTAGACATCTCAGGTTTCCTACTTTTGCTGATCGGCTTGAAACCGCGGTGAAGCAAGTGATACAAGAAGGCAAATGGCGAACAAAAGATCTTGGAGGAGATTGCACCACCCAGGAAGTTGTTGATGCGGTCGTAGCAGCTCTTGAATGAATTACGCCATGTGACCCTCCTATGCTTCTGCTTCGTCTTTTCCAATCAAACTAAGAGAGAAAAGTTTTGGTTTTCTCTGTTTTCCGTTGCTATATTTTTTTTGTTCCTGATTGTTCCTATTCTTCATTCGTTTTCGTCGTTTGAGCACGAGCTTATATGGTTACAGAATAAAATCAAGAGAGATAGAAGCAATTTTGTTATATCAAGATTTTTGTTTTGTTTGCGTCAAAATGAAAAAACAAATTTACAAATCAAATAACTTGTTGAAGAAGGATAAACTACGCTGTTCCAAAATCTCGTGTAAGTTTAGATTTGCGGATACACACTGGGCCACAAGGATAAAAAAATTTAAAGTAAATGGTCTCTGATTCACGTATAGGTATGTAAAGAAGCATACTGTATAAAGAATTAAAGACGACAATATAAGAAAACAGAGCAGCCATGTATATAAGAAAACAGAGCAACCATGTATATCATCATTTTGCTATATTTAGGGTTTTAAAGTAGACGACGCGCAAAGACCAACGATTTTGTACCCCAGAAAGATTAAGAAAAAAACTCCAAAAAGGAATATCCTCGTTCCCGTGTCTCATACGAGTACAATCCGTAGGAACATTTCAAAACGCAATCTTTTACTTCTCTGTTTTTTTTCCCCTCTGTTGAAATCTCCAAGCTATAAAATACATCCTGGGTCCATCATCTTTTGATCAATAACAAAGATCCCTGAGAAAAGTTATTGGAGAAGAAGAAAAGGAGAAACAACAATAACAAATCAAATAAATTGTTTTTTTTTTTTGTTTGTTGTTGAAATTTTGCTCTGTTTTCTTGATCGTTAAGATTGAAATGGCATCGAATAATGAAGCAAGGCCTCTGCCAAAATTCGGGGAATGGGATGTGAATGATCCGGCGACAGCGGAGGGATTCACCGTTATATTTAGTAAAGCCGGAGAGGATAAGAAAACTGGTCGGAGCTCCAGCAAAGCAACTTCACAGAGGAAACGTGACGGTGTTAAACCAACGGCCAAGAAATGGCTCTGTTTTACTTTTTCTTGATGTTGGTGTTTATTAATTAACCGTTTGAGAATAGCATTGACAAACTTTTGTGTTAGAATTTTTTTCATTTGTTTAGCATTTTCTCTTTATGATATGCAGGGTTATTATATATAATTAAAAATGTTGTTGAGAAGAGAAAATGGATTAGCCTCTTGTATATTCTGTTTTGATGTTTGTTTCATTTGAAGTTTAATACAAGTTTTGGAAGGTCTTGCAAATATACTCCTACAAAATATCTCATAATCTCCGATCTGGAAACAAAACTTTCCTCTCGATCTTAGTTAGTTACAATACAAACAAAGAGATACTTGCGTTACAAGAAACCGCTTTTTTGCTCCAAAGTGGATGAATCAAAAGGATTCAATCATCAGTACCGCCTTGTGTATCTTTGCAAATCTCACCCAGTTTTTTTGAAAAATGATATGTTCTTTGGTAAATCAGACAACAATATCTGATCAAAGATTGTTCTGTTCTTCTCTCTTTGTGCAGGAAGAGAGGCAAACGACATTGTAATCTCGATTGATTACTCTCTCAAAGGAGAAAGACTAAATGAATTTTTTTTACACTAATAAGTAGCCAAGTGCAGAGTATTGTGACGTTTCAGTGTAATTAGATTGCTAATCATTGAGAGCAAAAAAAGAGAGGATAATGTTCAAGGGATCAATTAGGGAAGATTTACAAAGGACAAGTGGTCAACGTTGTGGTGATACTCTATTCGTTTTGATGACTCCCTTCAAATCATTTGGCAAAACTAAATTTCTTTTTAGATTATTTATCCTCTCTTCTGTCATGTTCTCTTGTATGTTACAACTTCTGTCTCCTTGTCTCCCATTAAATTAATAGGAAGGATACGGAAATAAATACACATGAGTAGGAAAAATGAATCGTACCACGACCTTATTGAACAAGATTCTCCTACTAACTTTATTGTCTAAAACCCTAGATTCTTGGACCTATAATTGCCTAAGTTTCTGTGCAAAATATTTGTTATATATCTCTCCTTGGAAAATGTTTCTCTGAGTTGTCGTGTTTTTTCCTGATGAAACAGATCTTTGAGTTTGCCAGCGATGATAGAGGAGGCAAAAAGAGACAAGATAATTATAATATTAATCAAGAAACGTTGCTGGTTTCATAACCACATAGAGATTATTAAACAAAGCGAGAGGGGATAATAGTGCAAATATCCTCACTTTATAAGGCTTTAAACACATGCCCAATTGCTCTTACATTAAAATCTTTTAAAAGGGTTCTTCTCTGTTATATATCTCTTTGGAGTCTCTGAACCTTAACCCACCAAATCCCATTTCAAAGTTTGAAGCTTTCTTCTTCTTTTGCTACAGGGCTAAAAAAATGGCAGAATCATCTTCCTCTGCGGTGACTACGCATGTACCGACTAGGTCTATCAGTTTGCCTACAAGACTAATCCATCCAAAAGCACAGAGAGTTGAAGAAGAGCTGAAAAAGATTCAAGCTCTAAACTCTTCCTCATCAGTTTCTTCTCGAGTCAATCTTGGGCTTGCCCGGCTCGTCGATCTCTATGACTTCGTCAATGAACAAGTCATTTGTTCTCCTCAAGGCCAACAAGCTCTTCGCCTTTCTCACAACGCGAAACTTGTGGAAGAAGCTCTNTTTGCCAGCGATGATAGAGGAGGCAAAAAGAGACAAGATAATAATAATATTAATCAAGAAACGTTGCTGGTTTCATAACCACATAGAGATTATTAAACAAAGCGAGAGGGGATAATAGTGCAAATATCCTCACTTTATAAGGCTTTAAACACATGCCCAATTGCTCTTACATTAAAATCTTTTAAAAGGGTTCTTCTCTGTTATATATCTCTTTGGAGTCTCTGAACCTTAACCCACCAAATCCCATTTCAAAGTTTGAAGCTTTCTTCTTCTTTTGCTACAGGGCTAAAAAAATGGCAGAATCATCTTCCTCTGCGGTGACTACGCATGTACCGACTAGGTCTATCAGTTTGCCTACAAGACTAATCCATCCAAAAGCACAGAGAGTTGAAGAAGAGCTGAAAAAGATTCAAGCTCTAAACTCTTCCTCATCAGCTTCGTCTCGAGTCAGTCTTGGGCTTGCCCGGCTCGTCGATCTCTATGACTTCGTCAATGAACAAGTCATTTGTTCTCCTCAAGGCCAACAAGCTCTTCGCCTTTCTCACAACGCGAAACTTGTGGAAGAAGCTCTTGATGAATCCATCCTGTTACTTGATGTATCTGACTTCACAAGAGACTTGATAGGAACATTCTTGGAGTAAATCCAAGAACTTCAATCTACTCTTCGTAGACGCGGAGGAGATCTCTCGATCATTCAATCCGAGATCCGCGTTTACATTAGCTTTCATAAGAAATTCAGGAACGCGGCGGCTAGACAACTTAAATCCCTTGCAAGAACACAAACAAAGAAGATATCTCCGGTGGTAAAAAAAAATCAACATTCTTCTGTGGTGTCCAACATTCTAAGACAATCAAACACATCGACGATCTCTATTTTCCAGTCACTCGTGCAGTTTCTTTCTTCTTCGGGTGAGAACCAGAACAAGAATGGTGAAATTGGATGTGTAGATAACTCTTTGATCCGTTCTTTTTATGGAAGAATCATCCGTAAGAAGACTGCTAAAGTCATTGATGTGCAAACGATGATCGGGAGATTAGCTATGCTTACTGTGAGCCTTGAAGCAATTAAGGATGAGTTAAGTTACCTGTCGAGACGACTTATTCAACATAGAGCCTCTCTTTTGAACATTGTTACCCTATGAAAACAATAAAAAAAAGAGTTGTATATTTTTGTGTGTAAAAAAACCAAGTTTTGTAAAGATGAAATTATTATAGAAAGGATTAATCGCATTTTGACTGTCCATTTCCATAAAAGTGGTGGTTAGGATTGGATGATCTACATCAATTGATCCGGTTAAACAAAAAACTCAGAAGTTAACGTTGAATTAAACCGAACAAAAAGAAAAGAAATAAAAAAATGCAGAATTAACGTGGAATTATATGTTTCTTTTTCTTTTCTTATAATTGTAATCGCTTTTTAAAACTTGACTTTGGTATATATTAAAAAAAAAAAAATGCAGCATGTGTATTCAGTGTATATATATTCGTAAACCTATGTGGTGCATCATCACCATCATCCATCACTTGATATTTACTTATAGCAACTACTTGCCCCTTAATTGACTTGATTAATGTTTAAACCAGCTTTCAAATTGGTTCAAGCTCCAAAATACAAAAAGACACAATTAACCAATAAGGCATCTGTGACTCTGCTTTACTGGCACTTTGTCTCCAAATACATACACCCAACTCTAATTAATATCATGGCTGGCCGTTTTTATTATAAGCTTTTTAATTCATAGATTAGTAGTGTGTGATGACTTCTTCAATTATTTCATTACATAATATATTAACAACTTGCTTTCATTGGACATTTTTAGACGGACCTATTTAGTTCAATGTAATATCTAACATGTACATTTGCTCCATTAAAACGTTATTAATTTATATCCCAACAAATATTATCTGCATAATCTAAATTCTATGAATAATTCTTTTTTTGCATAAAATCCCCCATAATTTAAGCTAAAAACAAATGACCCGGTCTTTTTTTTTTTTTTTTTGAAAACGAATGACCCGGTTTTTTGGTGTTTTCTTTTTTGTTAAAGCCGGTTTTAGGTGTTATCAAAACTGTTTCGCATTTTCTTTTCGTAAAACTAAATATTTTTGGTCAGTTTGGTTTTTCCTTTACAACTTACAACAACAACAAAAAAGGCTGATGCAAATAATACTTTAGTATTTTTTTTTTTCATTTAGAACTACCTCATTAATCATAATTCTTAAATATTTGAGCTTGTTTTTTGTTTCTTTAATTTAAATTTTGTTGTTAATTTTAAATTGTTGAGTTTAAATCTCCAAATTTGACTTTTTCCCCGCGTAATCTTGTGAACCACAATTACATATCGTAATTTTGTACAGATAAAACGTATGTATTGCTTTATAAATATTGTATTCAACATTTTTGTTTTGTCTTCATTGTATGTTGTTTAATAAGAGGGAGACGTATCCAAACACCAGAAAGGGAATATATAACCAAGGGGGTTGTATAAAATCAATTATGTTGGATTTAAAGTATATCAGTTTTTGAGTAATAATTTTGAATTGAATTTTGTAGTAAAAAACAAAAACTGATTACAAAAAATCTGAGGATAAAAGGTTAGATTTTGATTCTTACAATTTATACATGAAATTATAGTCAAATTCATTCAAATTCTTTCACCTCAAAATAATTTAAAAATCTTTCAAACATGAATAACACAAGAGAATTATTGTATTCAAATCTTCAATTGAACAACAATGAATTTCAAACCCTTTTATACCATTAGATTTTAAAATATTTTAATAAATATATTTTAAATACAAAAACCAATAACACTGAATTTTAATAAAGAATTTAAAATCAATCATTAAATAACAATAAATTATAAAATTTAAAGAATTAACTTCACCTTCTTAGGCACAATTTAGATATATGGAAAGGAGGAACGAGATGCACGATTCATATATACTAATGAACTCATTGTGTGTATATATATGCGTGATGAACAACACATACATACCTACACTATCCAGCTATACATTCAATAGATTAGCATCATCGCCATTTTACAATATGGTACATATGAAATTAATTAAATCATAATCTCTTTTTTTTGTTCAAAAAATCATAATCTCTTCGATAATACTATTTTGTTATTAATTGTTTATTCTTAACATTTCTTTTATAAATATTGTATTCAACATTTTTGTTTTGACTTCATTGTATGTTGTTTAATAAGAGGGAGATGTATTCAAACACCAGAAAAAGAATATATAACTAATATTTAAGGAAGCAAACGATTTAGGCACAATTTAGATATATGGAAGGGAGGAACGAGATGCACGATTCATATGTACTAATGAACTCATTGTGTGTATATATATATGCGCGATGAACAACACATACATACACTTACACTATCTAGTTAGTAGTTAGACATTCAATAGATTAGCATCATCGCCGCACGATGGTACATATATATGAAATTAGTTAAATCATAATCTCTTTGATAATACTATATTGTTATTAATTGTTTATTCTAACATTTCTTTTTCTTGTTTCAGGAAATCATACTACGTCTTTCGATCTTGATAAATTTCCTCTGTTTTAATTTCGTGAACAGTCAAAACTACAACGTACTCAATTTTGGTGCCAAAGGAGATGGTCAAACTGATGATTCAAACGTAAGTTATGTTTTGAAATTTGTTTTCTCTGTAGCACAATATATGATATTTTATTAAACACATTTGTTCTTTTTTTTAATAAAACTAACTACAAACTTATTTTTTCATAATTGTTTTTACTATTTCTTTATTATTTTTATTTTTGAATTAATTATGTGAAAAGGCATTTGTGAAAACGTGGAACGCTACATGTGGCGGAGAAGGAAACATAAACACACTTGTTATTCCTGCTGGCAAAACATTTCTACTTCAACCTATTGTGTTCCAAGGTCCATGTAGATCAAGCTCTATACAAATTCAGGTACGCAAATGATTAATTTACAAATTCATCGGTTAAATATATACATTTATGTGTTTAAATCAGAAACATCAATAAAACATAGGTTTTTGTAATATTTGAAGTTTGATGGCGTCATTGTCGCACCTAGCAATAAAGAAGCATGGTCCATCCCCAATGGTCAAATGTGGATCAGTATTTCAACTGTATCTGGTCTCTCGATCGTTGGTTCGGGAACGATTAATGGACGTGGTTCTTCCTTTTGGGAGGTAAAAATTCGCTATATCATAATTTTTCATTACTTTTTTGGAATAATTTTTTCCATATATAGTAACATCAAAAATATGATTTTTTCAGCCAAAACTTAAAGCTTCTGAACGGCCTACAGTGAGTACATCTATTAATTAATTTTAGCATGCATTTGTGAAGATACTTTTTTATCGATTGTGATTGCCATAATTTTCTATTAAATCAACTTTTTTTTTTTTTTTTGCAGGCATTACATATTGACAAATGTGATAATCTTAGCATAAACGGGATAACTTTGATTGATAGTCCAAAAAGCCATATATCAATTAACGCATGCAAAAGTGTTGCAATATCGAAAATAAATATTTTTGCTCCCGAGAGTAGTCCTAACACAGATGGGATTGATATAGGCTACTCGACTAATATCAACATATTTGATTCTACAATTCAATCTGGTGCGTACTAATTTATCTACAAATCGTTTATGCGTTTTATTATTACAAGAATATTGCACATAATAAATGAATCTTAGTAATTTTAAAGATGATAGATTACTCAACCAGTAGATTACCATATAGTTTTATCGTTTATGTATTTATCTGCAATTCTCTTGGGAAAAATGTAATTTAGTATAATATAGAAGACGGCATAACAATCATTTGAATTCTAATCACAAAATTCTCAGGGGATGATTGTATAGCAATCAATACGGGAAGTATAAATATTAACATCACAAAGGTTAACTGTGGACCTGGTCATGGAATAAGGTAATTCATGATATTAATTAATTTCTTGGAATATTAATTACGAATAGAAGGCTTTCCTTGAAAGAAAAAAAGGTGGTGAGAAGTCATTAATTTGATATAAGTGGACAACAGTGTGGGAAGTTTAGGAGCCAATGGGGGAAATGCTGAAGTTAGTGGTGTTCAAGTGACTCACTGCACTTTTAATAAGACGATGAATGGAGCTAGAATCAAGACATGGCTGGTACTTTTATTTATTTATTTTATACTATTATGTATTATCTCTTATATTAACTAGGGAATGATATCACAATAGATTTTAAATTTATATTTTATTGTTAATTTTTAGGGTGGAGAAGGATATGCAAGAAACATAAGTTTTGAGGACATCACACTCATTAACGCGAAAAATCCAATTATAATCGATCAAAATTATACAGATAAAGGACTTTATGATGACCAAGAGGTAAATATATTATAGATATAAATACAAATATATAGTATTATTTTTCCTTTTTCTCTTGAAACTATGACTAACCTGAAAAAGAAAATGTATGTATTTAATTATTTATGTCCAATAGGATTCAGCAGTGGCGATTAGCAACATAAAATTTGTCGATTTTCGCGGAACAACGTTGTCTAAAGATGCTATAACGCTTAAATGTAGTCCAACCGCACATTGTAAAGACGTCGTTATGGATGGAATCAATATTACCATGGCGGATGGAGAAACACCTACAGTTAATTGCGAATATGTTGATGGAGTGTCCAGCGATATTAATTTGATGCGCGACTGCTTTAAAAAATAATATAGCTGCTTAGTTAAAAAATGTCGATGAAAAGTCTAATCCATATTTTCTATTGTTGTAGAATAATGATATGTTTTTTTGTCAACATCATAGAATGTCATCTATCATAATTTTTTTAGGGCCAAGTCCAATGAAACATGGTTTAGGGCCCCCGATTTTTTTTGCTTACCAATATTAAAAATAGGCCTCCAAACTTTGAACCGGCTCAGTATCTGGCAGAGATCTTCTTCCTCGATCTCGGTTTTCACTTCTTTATCGTTTGAGACGCTTCTTGTTGGACTCGTGAACCTCACCGAGCTCTACGGTTGCGTCCACGAGCTACTTGTGTCCCCTTACTTGAAACACACTCTTCTTCATCACCAGAAGGGGAAACTTTTAGAAGATTCTTTAGATGGGTCCGTTATGCTGCTCGATGTGTGTGAGGCCGCTAGGGAGGTGATTATCGCGATGAAAGAGCACGTAACGAATCTCAGATCAGCTCTTCGAAGAAAAGGTAGCGTAGAGAAGGAGGTTAACGCATATGTTAACTTGCGGAAGAAGGTAAACAAAGAAATATCTAAACACATCATTGCACTTAAGAAAATGGAAACCAGAGATATTTCCACGAACATAGATCAAGATCCAGCGATAGCATCCACGAGTGTTCTGAGAAAGACAATCGAAATCTCTGTCTCGATTTTCAGACATCTTTTGCTGTTCCTATCGACGATACCACCACCACCATCTCCTGATCTCCAGCAAGGAAAATCAAGAACAACATTGGCTTTTTTTCGATTCCTTTCGCATCGTTGTCATTATCATATAAATTAATAAATATCTTGATCTGATTAAAGAAATGAAAAGTCTTGATGGTGTCTTTTTGGAATCTATTGTGGATCCGAGAAGAACCGTTGTTGAAGTCGAGACGATACAGAACGAGAAGAAGAAGAGGAGAGATGTTGTTGAAGAGAGTTTTCCTGATCTGGAGGCAGAATTGGATCTGTTTTCAAGAGCTTAGTTAAAAACAGAGTTATGTTCCTTAACATCCTCAGTAACTGTTAGACCGAACTTTTTGTCGTTTTTGGTTTTTATTTTGTTCGGAGCTTTTATTCCTCAAATTGTTTTGCTTGCAAAAAATAAATAAATAATAATAATAGTAATTACAAGAATCTCGGTTTTGCACAAGTGTCTGTGTAAACCGGCTTTGACGTGAGGAAAACTCTATTTTTGTGTCACCTAAACCTCGCGTTGGCACAAGTAATGCAAAGTACATTATTAGTCTCATTTAAATATTTAATCATATACAAAAAAATGATGTTAAATTTAAGAATTGATTTTTTTGCGTATAACTGCTTATTAGTTTTATCAATTAGATATGACTATTTAGGGTTTTATCAAATTTAGATTCCAAACTGATTTTTCGATTTTTGTTTTCTTCGACTTAAACTGATGATTTGCATCTAGCTAATAGGTCTATGCCGTCTATCGTATATATCAAATACTGGTTTCTAAACTGAAAAGCCATGTGCTGCTGCATGAGGTCCATAAGTTTTATCATGTATCCAAATATAACAATAAGGATCATATTAAAGTGGTAAGATTCATTGGTTTTTTTTTCTTTTTTGCTAAAGGTAAGATTCATTGTTCATCAATCATCACAGCTTAATTGTTTGTAGAACAACATTTTCTGAAACACACAACTTTACTCTTCTTTTTTTTTGAACAGCAACACAACTTTACTTTAAAACATCTTTAGTTTCTTCTAGCTAGATCTTATCCGAGTGATAATTGGTGTAAGATTCTTATAATTTTAGCAAGATTATTGACAACTTTCTTGTAGCTACTTCTTATCCGATTGATAATTGGTGTAAGATTCTTATAATTTTAGCAATATCATTGGCAATGACGTGGAGCCTATAAGTATATATCCTTTAGCTATTGCTAAAAAAGAATGTTTTTAGATCTTTATATTTTAATAAGAATAGTAGCATAATGCGATGGAGCATATAATTGGTGCCCACAAATCTAAGAAAAAAACAGTTAAATTAAAAATATTAAGCTTTTACGCGTGTACCTGGTGCAGGGGACTGTGACAAAATACAATGAGGCTAATCATATGAATACTTTGTGATATGAATCTACAAATTAATCACAGCCTTTATACACGTGTATGCATTATAAAGAAATGAAAAAAAAATAGTTCTCGGAGATCAAGAGACTCGAGTAAACCATTATTAGAAGATGTTTTTTTTGCTAAAGACCATTATTGGAAGATTTAATTACTTTTATTGGTAAAATTAAACACTCACTTGTCAAAAGAATGACTGTTAGTTTGACGAGTACTGTTTCACTCTATATTGTGTCACTATATGATATGATTATTGTTTTTATTTTATTTTTGTCAACAACATATATACATTATATAAATCTGAAATTTAGATTGTAACAAAAATACAAAAGGATAGATTAACACTGCGACGGGTTCGTCAGAATCAATCCTGATGGCCTTGGCTGGTTTGGAGGAGCTCTACAACTGTACGGACGAGTTTCTGAAAATGGGTTCGACACAACGTGTTATGTCTTCTGATGGATCGGGGTTTATGGAGGAGATGCTTGATGTGTCTTTGAGGCTAATGGATATATGCAGCGTCTCGAGGGATCTTATGGTGGAGACTCACGAGCATGTTCGTGGTGTTCAGTCATGTGTTAGACGCAATAAAGTAGCCGGAGGAGGAGGAGACCGACTCGATGTTTCTATCTCGAGCTATGTCGGATTTAGAAAGAACATGAGAAAAGAAGCTAAGAAGCTTCTTGGATCCTTAAAGAAAATCGATGGAGGGCCATTTTCATCATCATCCGTAAAGAATGGCCAACAAGATGAATATATTGTGGCTGTTACAGATGCGATGAGACAAGTAGTTTCCGTTAGTGTGTCGATGTTGAAGTCGTTCTTGGAGTTCTTGACGAGACGACAAAGTAACATAAAGAGGAAGTTGGCTTCGGTACTAAAGAAAAAGACTCATGACGAGACAAAGAACGAGTTGGAGAGTTTGGATTCCGCGATATGCTGCTCTCGTGATGATCACCTACAAAATAAGCTTGAGGAGGTCGAGATGAGCATTGATGGATTCGAGAAATATCTAGAAGGTTTATTTCGCAGGTTGATAAGAACACGAACCTCGCTTCTCAACATAATCTCTCATTAGATTTTAAAGTGTGCACGTAATTATATAATGTTTGTTGGCATTCGACTTTAGAGAATTTGCCGGAGGGATACATTATAGACGCATAGATAAGATTGTGTACCTAATATAACAGATAAATGAAGTGATAAAACAGTAAAAAAAAAGAAATACAATATTGCAGTTATATATACAACCTTTTGTGTGACAAATGTCATGGAACGATCTAAAATCGAGATTCAAATGACTAAATCAGTGGCTATATAATTTCAGATCAGCCCCATTTTCTGTAATATCCTAATATTTACAATAAAAAATTTACAGAAAAAGGGCTCTCGGCTGCAACAACCCCAAAACTCATGATATTCGTAAGAAGAAGTGGGATTCGGACCATGCCATGCGCATGATGGGCGGGCCACTAACAATGCTAGCACGTGCGTGCTATTATATTGGTTAACAATATGATTTCGGTTCTCAATTTCCGGTTCATCTCTACTGAAGAAACCAAGTTATGGGGTTAACAGTTAAAAACAATTTGCGGTACAATTATTGATTTTTCAAAGAAGAAAAAGATTACACACGGGATTATCATCATTCGTTATCCGATATCCTCTCAAATAATCAAGTTCTGACATGGGTAGTTTCGTCAAAACGATATTTTAATTGGATCCAACGAACGCAACCTTCAAGTGAAAAGGCGGGAAAGTGATCTAAAGGAACACATTAGACACAGGAAAATAAATAAATAATAATAACGGTCATAACCGCCGTGTGATCAAAGAAACTACATAAATACCATTTCGATGGGCCATTAAAAACGCATTACTCTCAACAAAGCAAAACCATGAGTAATCCCGAGAAAGCAAAAGTGGATACCGAGGAAGAGATCATTGAGAACTCTGACGGCAGTGACTACATTTGGAGCGACGAAGAAGGAGAGATTCGCGAACTTGTTCTCGCCCTTCCCGCGCTGAGCGTTAGTGAAAGGCTCAATGCGGCTGAAGTAATCAGAAACGAGGCTGTTGTTGCGGCGCAATTGCTTCTGCTTTCTGCTCAAGAAGCGGCGGTGACAACAGAACAAGGGGTTGAAGGAAGTGCTGAAAAAAAAACAAAATTAGGTCGACGTCCAAGGAAGGACAAATTGGATGATGCGGTGGCTGCGGCTGGAGCGTCCGGTTCGACAGCCATTGGGTCGGCCGGAGAAGAAGAGCCGGCCAAGAAACCTAAGAAGAAAGGGTCTTCTAAGTTGAATCATCCGCCTCAAGGGCCTCCTCAATGTAACATTTGTAAGAGAAACTTTGTTTCTTGGAAGGCTGTCTTTGGCCACTTAAGGGCGCACAAGGACCGTGGTTACCAAGGGTTCCTTCCTCCGCCGACATTTAACGCCGCCGGGGAAGGATTTGTTGGGGCGGTTGCTGGTTCCTCCGGTGGTGGGGAGTTTGGCTTTGGCACCGGAGGGCTGGGCATTGACCTAAATTCGGATCCAATGGAGGAAGAAGAGGAGGAGATTGTAACTGAATCTACTCCAAAGTTCGATCTCAATAGGTCACCACCACAAGACGATGAAGAAGAGAAGGAGGATAAAGCCGAGTGAAGGCTTTGTGCGACCTAAAACGTTGGAATTCTCTATTTTCTTGTTTAATTTCAGTTATATGCATGTGTGTATGCATGCAAGTACTACTCTTCCTGGTTGCATTGTTTTGCTTCGGTCTGTTTCTTTGAATTACTTAATTTATGTTTATTGCCGCCTCTGAATTGATGTTGCTGGCTTAATAATAAGGGAATGTAATAAGATTTTTCAATTACTATATGTTGAAATTGAAGTATCCGTTCACTATTTGGTATATATTTACAGCATTTGTAGCTCATGCGGCAATGTGATATATGATATATGTTTCAGATCTACGAATTTTTATTTTCCGTTTGTTTTTATTTTTCAGTATTATTTTAATTTATAGTAAACTGCGGCGTAAATAAAACTTTGTAGTATGAAATGCATTAATGGAAATGGTAAATTACTTTATTCAATGAAACATGTAATCAATTTTGAGCACAAACACTTTATAATAACATCTTAATATATAACGATGGAATCATAATATTTTATAATTAGTATGAACGTTAGCTCATTTATATTACAAAAATAAATGCAACAGAATAAACTCCAAATTAGGCTGTCAAAAAAAAAAAGACCGGCTGTTTCTTTTGGACGAAATTTTGGTGCAAAAAAAAAGAACGAACGGCCGTTATTTAGATAGGTTTACGAAATGATTGGTAATAAATGTAAATGGTACTGTATAAAAGTCCATCCAATATTCAACGTTTAGCAGGTCAAGTACTCGTAATCGAAACAACAGAAACCCCGTGCCCCTCTTCCACGTGTCATAACGTGAGACGTCATGCAGAAGGCTATCATAGTAATAAAACATTAGTCCATTTTGACGAATATTTATTTTCATTCTTTAGGAGCCGTAACAAGCAATCCAAACCACATAAGATGATGAGATAATAGGAGGAACATCTAGATCTCGTTTTATACCGAGACGATAGATTCATCGCTTATTCATTCACGTCTTAATATCTTATGAATAAATACGAAACAAACGATTTTTATAAGCCGTTATAACGCTATATATATATATATATATATTGTATATATAAGCATTTCATCCAAAAAAAAAATTCTGTATAATGTATATAAGCAGATGGTTGATTAGCAGCTAATCTCGTTAACATTAATCAGTCCATGTCAATATTCTTCTAATTGATTTCTTTCTAGTTAGTATTTTATAATTTATTATGATTAAAGTTATATATCAATCAAATATTTAATCTTAGAGAATTATGGATCTTAATTTGTTTTTTTTTTTAAATTGTCTGAACAATAGAAATTACATTAAAATAAAGAAAAATATCTTAAAAACCCAAACAAGTTTTAATTCCAAAAAATCACAATTTTAAAAAACTTTCAAAATGCCACAAATTTTAGGTTCGTATAAGATTAGTACGCTCTCCTTTCTAAAAAAAATGAACCATCATATAATAAATTTTAAATACAAAAATCAACATTACTAAGTAATTGTTAAACTGCACGTTGTCAAAAAAAAAAAATTGTTAAACCGCAATCTTAAAATCAGTTCGGTTTAGGTTTGACCACAATCGGTTAATCAGCAGATTTTTAAAGGAGAAGAGTATGAGTAAGAATTCACTGACCTAGACCGTGCATACAATTATCGCTACTCAATTATCCTTTGGTATATGTAAAAATTTAATTGGAATATATTTTTAGACGTATGAAAATCTGATCATCGGACTTTATAACAATTGTCATTTTGTACTTATAAAGTATAGTCATTATTATGTGTATTATTTTCATTCGATATTTGCGTATATGGTTGGGCCTAATTTGCAAGAGTTATGAGCCCAATTGTATGGTCCACACCAAACACTATTTCTTCTCTAGCTCCCTTGTTCATTTTTATCATTGTCACGTTGTTTTAGGATTCTCAAAGTAATAATCCTCTCTCTTTGCACCTCCAAATTGTATTTCGCGTTTGAACAGAAATCGGAATCTCTCACCTATGCTTCTCGCAAATCAAAATAGAGAGAGAAAAAAGGATATTCATTTAATTTCTTCATAAGTAGTTGAAATATGCTGCTGCTATTATTCAATATAATTTCTTCATAATTAGTTGAAATTTGGTGTTATTATTCACCATGGAATTTAACAAATCTCTAAAATGGTAAACTTTGATACTTTTGAACGGAGTTCTAAATATTAGTTATAAACGGACGGACTTCCAAAGATTGACAAAATTAAAATTAATTAATCACTTCTAGAAATTTTACATATTGAAATCTGGTGTAAAATCTTTCATTCTTTCGTCAACCATTGTATCAAAAGTTCCTTCACTTGAAGGTATCGATTAAAACTTCAGTTTCAATATTCATACACATATTAATATTATTAAAGCGAAGTTAAAGATTCTCAAAATCAAACCAAAAGGTCAAAAAGACTCTAAACCTGATCAATGGGAAACCTGATGCACTCCTAAATTCATGGTAACATAATTGCTGACGTGCGACGGTGTTATTTAAGGGAGGCATCGTCCCTTGCGTGGGACCAAATCATCCGTGCATAGATTTCTCCATATTTATTATTTAAAATAATGTAACAAAATCTTGAAAAGATCTTTCAATTAAATTCAATCGAGAGGTACCCACACATAGTAAAAGAGCATTGTATTTGTAACCTTTAAAAGAAACAAAATCCAACGAGGATAAAAATAATGACAATAATAATAAAAGAATTGTGAATGGACGGTGGCTTTGGCGCATGAAAAGAGGTGTAAAAAAGTTTTAGTAACCGAAACCGAAACATCGAACTTCGACAACGATTCAACTAAAAATCAAACACATAGCATTTAATGAGCCTTACGTGTTCTGTTTCTGAGTACCCACACTCACTTCACATGGTCTTCACGTCTTGTGCTATGCTCTAGGCCCTACTCATTGACATTTGTGTCCTTAATTATGTGTATTTATTTAAACCCTAGCTAGAGCTAAAGGACCAAACAAACCACAACTCCAAAAACCCAATTAGATCATCATTACTGAGATGTATATGTCTTCATTGTCTCCGAGACTCCACAAAGCATACAAAGCTAGATGTGTTAGCTTACCGGTTCGGTCTCATCCGAGTGTTAGGAGGATTCAAGAAGTACTTTCCAAGGTTAGAGCTTTGGGGTCGTCTTCGTCAGAGTCGAGGATGATGATCCGTGACGGTCTCTCTGGTCTCACCGAGCTTTATAGATGCTTAAGTGAAGATCTCTTCAAGTCTTCTTCTGACACTCAACAAGCTCTTCTTAATGGTGGCTTGATGGATGATCTTCTTGAAGTGTCTTTGAAGTACTTAGACGTTTGTGGAGGAGCTAAGGAAGGTGCATCGAGGATCAAGAAGAGTGTTGTTGAGCTTCAGTCTGCTTTGAGACGGAGCAAGAAGGGAGGTGAGTTTAGTGACGTGGATGCTTACTTGGTATCGCGGAAAGAGATCAAGAAGGAGATCAAGAAGTATATGCTAATGTCGAAAGAGACAGACGCGTGTTTGGAGAGCAGTGTTTGGTGTGGTGATGATACTCAAGAGATGAGTGCTTTGGTTAGAGTGATGCAAGAAACAAGTGTGATCACTTGTTTCGTCTTACGCACGGTTTTGTCGTTCTTGTCGTTGCCTAAAGGGTTAAAGATTAAGAATCATCATCATCATCACAAAGGTTGGGGGATTGTTATGAAGCTTGTGAAGAAAGGAATAGATCATCATCATCAGGAGAAGAGAGATCATGAGAAAGGCTTTTCTTGTCTCGAGCTTGAAGCTATGGAAGCTGAAATCGGGAAGCTCGTTGTGATGACGACTAGGGAAGATCAAGAAGAGGAGAAAGAGACTAGTGAGGAAGTAAGTGAGAGAATTCAATGTGCATTGGTTAGATCGAAAGGTGTAGAAGCAGCCATGGAAGAGCTTGAAGAGGGACTCGAAGGATTGTTCAAGGTGATGATACAAGCTAGAGTCTCTCTTCTTAACATCCTATCCACTTAAATCAACCAGATTCGAGTTTCTTTCTCTGAATTTGGAAATTAGTTGCTCTTGACCAGGTCGATTGTTTTTTAAAATCTTGGTGTTTTTTTTTTTTTAATTAATTCCTTGTGTGTTGAAAGAGAGTTAATATTAAACGTGCATCCATGTATTAGAGGATGTGTGTTTGTTGTAAGTTTGTAACTCGTTCAGGTGTGAAACATCTCTTGTAAAGTTTTATGTACCTAAAAAAATATCTATAATTTTACCGCTTAGAAAAAAGGATGTAAAGAGGGAGACTAATGCGGATGCAGTAATTTTTAATTCTTAATGTTTCCAACAGAATAATTAGTATTTTTAATCGGAAAAGGCAATTTAACTATGGCAAAATAGCTGAAGTAATTTTTTTTTTGTCATCTGATGTTTTATTAACCTTAGAACAAAATAAAGTGAAATACAAGAACAAATACATGATGAGATACGGAATGAAATACAAGATGAATTACAAATATAACGAAGTTTGCGACAGAAAATACCACCGAGACTCTCGATAACACCTAGAGAGAAGGATGAAAGCAAAAGACATGGAACTACAAATCTCCCAAGACACCGCCAAAATCTTCATCCGGAGACAAAAGGATAGCCGAAAGGAAAGAACCGCGAAAAGCCCAATTACAACGATTAACTTGAACAATAGAAACCACAAACGAGAATCTAACTTCTACACACCTAATCTTCCCCTGAAACAGTATAAATTTAGAACTTTGCATCCCCACCAAAGATTAGCCTTACAAGAACAGACCATTAAAATATCACAAGAGAAAACTGATTATCACTAAAACAGTGGAAGAAGACTAACAGTGGAAGAAGACTAACAGTATAGATTCTACTAACTGAGATAAGAGGATAACCATTCAAACTTTATGGTTTACCATTTTGTTTTTGGACCTTGTCTGTTTACTAACTGGAATCTTAATTGCGCAGCTTTCAAGTATAATAAAAACGTGAACATTGGAGTTATGGTCACGTATGTATATGTATATCAAACCATCACAGTGACAATTATACAATTAGTAATGGAGTATATATTGTTACGAACACCAAGTCAAAGTAACTCGGCATCGTTGTTAAATCGAAGAGTTTAATAACTAACTCACAGATCTGCTGTAAAATAATGATGCCATATTCCAATGGATATGTATTTGCTTATTTTAGAGAGTTTTTATCATTTATTTGTGATTTTTATTTATTTATTTGGGAATTAAAAAATCGTCTAGGCCAAAAAGAACAACGACATATTTTATACTTTCTCTCAGGCAGGTTTTCGAACATTCTTGGCTGCCACGTAGGCTTTTGTACTTTTGTAAACCAATAGGAGTGATGACAGGCTGTAAAGTGGTGGGGACGATGACAGCTTTGTGGGTGTTTAGATATTTTTACCCATTATTACTAACTATAATGACCGAGTTTAATTATTCCTCTCGGCTCTCGCTCCTCTCTCTAACTATACATATTTAAAATTAATGTGAAAAGAGTCAAAATAATTAGTTGACAGTTTTTTTGTTGTCAAAATCAATAATAATTAATCGGACAATTGTGAAAAAAAACCCAAAAAAACAAAATTGTTAAAATAGGCTGCAGCCATATCTTTAAAAACTAAAGAAGCGAGAGAATGATAAAACGCATTTAAAAAAAAAAAATATTGAAGAAACAGTAAAAGCGACTCTTTCTGTGCTCTTTCTACGCTTTCTCTCCGCTCTCTCTTCACTCTCTTTCTCTGCTTTCTGCTATTCGTATTACAATGGCGGCTCTCACGAAATCCTCGAATAATTTTCGTTCCTCTGAGAAGAAAAGAATGAGACACCAACGATATGATTGGAGGGCTTGATCTGGGTGAACATTTGAGTGCATAATTTTATCTGGGTGAAGATGAAACCATTTTACCGGAAAAAAAATCTTTTCCCAAGATTTGACTCAATTTTTGGCGATGCTACAGTTAAAAATTGACTTTTTTCGAGATTGTGTCGAGTAAGCTCCATTAAAGATTCGCTTTCGTATTTTTATTTGGTGAGATCTATGATGGTGAATTAAACCAACAACATAAAAAATTTCTCTCAACAATTAATTCTCTCACCATCATAGATCTTAAGGATTAAAAAATTCACACTTATATCATTCATGACTTAGATCAGATAAGCATGCATTGTGCATGTTTTGGTCATTTTCCTTAGGTAAAATTGATCGTATACTAACCCTTATTTTAATCTCCTCTGTTGTATATGTTTATCCAAGTTCTCTCAGTAAATTTCTCTCCTAATGGTTATCACCTGGCATCTGGTGGTGAGGATAATCAATGCCGTATTTGGTATCTAAGAATGAGAAAGTCATTGTACATTATACCAGCTCATGCTAACCTTGTGTCTCAAGTGAAGTACGAACCACAAGAAGGCTACTTCCTAGCCACTGCCTCATACGGCATGAAAGTCAAAGCAAAAATGTGAAAATTTTGTGCACCATTAAAATCAAATATTATTTTTTGGGCTAGTCTTTTAAAAAATAAGTTTCATGAATTAAAAATAGGAGTCGAGATTCATAAAAAAAGCTGTCAGAAGACTTTGATTTTCCATGACTAAATTTCAAGAATGTATGCTTTATTAGTTTGACTCACACAAAGAAATTCAGTAACCCATTTGTCAAAGAATATTTTTTATTCATTAGGGATCGTAACTTTTTTTCTTATGTGGATCGTAATTTATATTTTTGGAGGAGGACATACACAATAACAACTTGTTGCAAAACATAAGTCATGGCATCCTGGCTGACAAAAAGAAACCCCTAATTCATTAACCGGCGCCAGTGAAGCTTCAAGATAAATGTGAGAAGTTTCTTCATGTAACATACGTTTTGCTTCACCAAACTGAACTGTTGCCGATATCATCACTACAACACAAGATGTAGTAAAACATAAGTACTATAATCTAATTGTTTACTTGATCATAAAGATAATTATAATTGGGTACATATTTAAATAAATGTTGTATATATTGAACTTACCAGTAAAAGCTAAAAGGACGATGAAAGCAGATTTCAAAGAGATTTTCATCATCACTATAGAAAACTGTGTTTTAATTTTTCAATAACCTTGTAGAATCAGGTCAAAGAGATGTACATATTAATCCGGACAATGTACTAACCTTTTTATAGATTAGAGAAGTGTGTTATTTTAGTAAAGAAATGAAAATTAGTAATAGTAATTAGTCAAAATTTATACACATAATTTCCTAATCTATCTATATGGAGGATAACCTTGAATAGTCAGCAACTTGATCTAAAGAACAAAGAGGATAACCTTCAAAATATTGAGAGCCCAAGATTTGTTAGGCTGACTAAAAAAAGCCCAGGAGAAAATTCAAACTCATTCTAGAAAGCCCATTAAATAATCATTGAATCACAGAAGACACAACGGCTATATTTTGACAATGTCAAATTGGGACCAGCTAATAGTAAGTCGGTGGGTTCTTGTGGGACCCGAAAAAGCGTTACTTTCCTAATTTTAGTGGACCGTTACATACACACTCACACCACTAAGCAAGCCTTCATTCATCTCCTGCTTCTGCTGTGTAAGAGACGCGGTGGTGAAGAAATGACGGCGGTCGGAGTAGCCTCGGCTCAGACGAAGAAGATCATCAAGTTTAGTCTTTCTCTCTTCCGTCGTGGCTTTAACTCCTCCAAATGGTACCCATTTCGATTCTTTTAATGCTTTTTCGATTCCTAATTTCCCTCAATGACTGCCCAGAAAAATTAAATTCGAAGAATTTGGTATCGGTAATGTAATCGAGCTTTGTTATCCGTTCTCGATTTGGGTAGGAAGATATGGGAAAAAGTTTGGTTTTTTTTTATAGTGTACCCTTGATACTTCTTATCTCGAGAATCGATTTGAGCATTCTTAGTTTCTTATGAGAAAAAAACAATAATTCCGAGAAATTTTGCAGTTCTGGGACTTTTCTCTATGATTAATCACCACCTGATAAACTTTTTCTTTACTTGTCTGGGTTTTTTTGGGCATTTGGAAAAAAAGCAAAACGGCGGCGAAGATGGCAGTGGCTCGGATAAAGCTTCTGAGGAACAAGAGACAAGTTGTGGTGAAGCAGATGAGGCGTGACATCGCAGTCCTTCTTCAGTCCGGTCAAGATGCCACCGCTCGAATCAGGGTATTTCACTTTTTTCCACTTCTTGGTTTAAAGTTTCTTAACCACAAGCCATTCAGCTTAAGGAAGACTTGCCTTTTTGACAATTTCAGGTTGAGCATGTGATTAGGGAGCAGAACATTCTGGCGGCGAACGAAATCATCGAGCTTTTCTGCGAACTCATCGTTTCACGTCTCACTATCATCACCAAGCAGAAGTATGTTCACATCAAGTTTCAATTTATATCTTTACTCACT
Source organism: Alliaria petiolata (assembly GCA_020283515.1). NCBI lineage: Eukaryota > Viridiplantae > Streptophyta > Magnoliopsida > Brassicales > Brassicaceae > Alliaria > Alliaria petiolata. Next base: position 47,757,459 of record JAHZTW010000002.1, on the reverse strand, counting down.
TTCTTGAATTTGTGTTCTAATATGTCATGTTTATTTAGGGAATGCCCTGTGGATCTAAAGGAAGGTATTTCTAGTTTGATCTTCGCTGCGCCTAGGTGCTCTGAAATTCCGGAGCTTGGAGATCTGAAAGACATCTTTGAGAAGAAATACGGACGAGATTTTGTAACTGCTGCTACCGATTTGCGTCCTACCTGCGGCGTGAACCGGATGGTAAGTAAATATTCTTGTTTCTCGTGATTAGTTTAATTGACCGACTCTTTCCTGATTGTTTCCTCTTGTGTGCGTTTGTAGTTGATTGATAAGCTTTCGGTTAGGCGTCCGGTTGGAGAATTCAAACTGAAGATCATGAAAGAAATCGCCAAGGAATTCCAGGTCGATTGGGACACTAGTGAGACAGAGCAAGAACTTCTCAAACCTCAAGAAGAAACCATTGTGAAATCTCTTCCTAATCTCAACTTTCCTCTTTTGTTTTTTTTGTTTGTTTTAGAATCAGAAACCTATAACATGTCTTCTTCTTTCTTCTTTCATGAACAGGATGGTCCACGTGCGTTTGTTAGCGCCTCAAGCTTACCCGTAAACCGTGCTTCTCACGAGCCCATTGATCCTACCAAAGCTGTGCCGAGGTATCTACATGCGCATCTCCATCTTTTTGCTTCAACAATGTCCGAATAAGGGGCTCAGAAACTTTTTCTCAAGTCTTTGCGGCTGTTTTTTGTTCCATCAGATCGAGTAGTAGCATGAGCATCAACACGCACTATCATGACACCGAGTCAGCAGCGGAAGCGGCAGCTGAATTAGCCAAGCAGGCGGTTGCAGCTGCACAAGTAGCCGCCTTGTTAGCAAACAGGAGAGACAGCACCACCAAGGAGTTCTCTGTATCCTCCTCGTCTTTCGATCATTCAACAAAGCAGAAGAAGGATCATTCTCATCCAGGCTCAACAAGACAATCCCGAGATTCTGAAACAAACTCCTACTACGCAAAACCTACTGCGGAAAACAAAGGAATCTGCAGAAGACACAGCTGCAACGATACGTGTATAAATGAATCTGACCACGAGGAAGAAGAAGCAAAGGAAACAATGAGGAGGAGACACAGCTACAACTCTCCATCACTTCCTCCTCCTGCGACTTCTGAGATCAAGTTTGATGAGTCAGACTACTACGAGGAAGAGACAGAGCCAGAAGAAGGGCCGTTACAGAGTCGTGCTTCTTCCCTCCCGCCAAACCGAGCACCGCCTCAGGCTCCTCCTCCTCAGTTTGCTGAATCGAGACGGGACTCGAGCGGTCACCATGTTCACCCAAAACTCCCTGACTACGATACGTTGGCTGCACGTTTCGACGCAATCAGACACAGTAAAGGGCCATTGATATAAAGCTGCGAACTATGATTACTACAAGATAAATAGAAAGGAATTCACGTATGGGACTTATTGTGTGTTACTACATTGGTTCATTATTGTGTATGAAGAAGAAATAACCTTTTTTTTTTTTTTTGTGTGTACTAAATAACGATTTGGGTTTGCTGCGATTTTGTCAGAAAAAAACTAAAGTTAAAACCGAAACCGAAATACTCTTTTATCAGATTAATTCGAAAAAAATTCCTACAGCCTTTGGAAGCAAGCTTCTCAATATGAAGAATCTGATAAAAACAGAAATGGTCCAGAAAATCGGAATCGGAAATTCAGCTCGTGGAGTATTGTGGATATTTATGCGTGTTCATCGTTTCTGTAATAGAGCTGACACCGAGAGGACTCTTTGTTTTAAGGTTTTAAAGATGGACGACGAGTTGGTGGAATGGGTTGAAGTTAAATCCTTGGGAAACAAGGCACTCGTTTTGGCTACGGACAGTTGTTTTAAGGTTTTGGCCTCCGAGCACTATGGATGTTTGGAGAATTCTATCTCCTTCACTGATGATGATAGAGATAAATTTTCGATTGGAATGGAGGATGGAGATGTTAAAGTGTTCAAGCTTGGTGATGGTAGTAATCAAAATAATTCAATATGATTGATTCTTGTTTTCAGATGTTCTCTCCTCCCTTTCTCTGAAAATATTAATTATTTTAAATTTGAATCTTAACTATTACTTACAGTTTTAGGGAAAAAAAAAGTATTACTTATACAGTTCTGCTTTTTTTTACTCGAGATATTCTCTTATGTTTTAACATTTGGTCATTTATATCGACTTTGCTTTCACATTCTGTTGAATCAGTCGTTTTTTTTCTTCTCTTCGTTTCACTTTCATCGATAAATAAATTCAAATAAAAACATTAGTTTTTGGTCAAATCATTAAGTGTAACAGAAAACAATTTAATTTATAAAATAAATAGGTAAGACATTCAATGAAAATACAGAAAATAAATTACAACAAAACAAGTTCCATGTATAATAAGGTAGGTATTTGACACACAACAATAAGGTAGGTATATTTTTTCATTGACTTAAAAAAGAGGAAATATCTTTAATTCCTACAAGTGACTTTCTTTCCATATCAGATTTTTAGAGTATATATACACGTACATATCTTTTATATTCATTCAATCATTGATCAAACTAACAAACGATTTCTTTTTTTAAAAAAAACCTAAGTAACAAATAAAGAGAGAGAGGCATAGAGATGAGTAAATCCGACGAGTGGTCTGATTTACTCGAAGAGCTGGTCGATTTCATAGCGAACCGTCTCTTCTCCAAGGTCGAGCTTCTCCGATTCCGTAGTATCTGCAAATCATGGCGTTCTGCGGTTGCGACCGATAAACGTTTTCCCATCCGCCACAACCGCAACCGTAGACGCTTGCTTTCTCCTTACGAGAATGGGAAAACGTGTTTACTCTCTCCCGCAGCTTTCTTCCGTGTGATTCCTTCGTCATGTCCGAACAAAGGATGGCTTATCAAAACCCAAGATGTCTCCGACACCCGCAAAAAACTCCTCTGCCCTCTCTCTCGTGCCTCCTCCGTAGACTCTTCCGGCCAAACCCTAGATCTTTTGGATTTTACGGTATCAGAGATTCATCAGTCATACGACGTTAACGAATACGTTGAAAATTCGAATACAATAAGATCGTATGATTTCGCTAGAGTTGTTCTCGTGGACAATCTCGTTTTCGGTGTCGATTATAACAAGAAAATCTGGTGGTGCAATAGTGGGGAAAGTAATAATAATGGTGTGTGGACAAGAATTTCAGGTGAAGAAGCTGAATGTTTCTCTGATATTATAGTCCAAAAAGGTCACATCTATGCCTTGGACCTAAAAGGCGCGATTTGGTGGATTAGTTTATCTGAGCTTAAGATTTTTCAGTACGGACCTCCAACTCCAATGGAATATTACGAAGTTAATGATTGCAAGGACAAGAGGCTCGTGGAGTATTGTGGAGATCTATGCATTGTTCATCGTTTCTGTAAAAGATTCCTCGTAAGCAGAGGTAATCATGTCCAGAGGACCATTGGCTTTAAGGTTTATAAGATGGACGAGGAATTGGTTGAATGGGTTCAGGTTAAGTCTTTGGGAGACAAGGCGTTTGTTATGGCAACGGATAGTTGCTTCTCTGTCTTGGCTGGAGAGTATTATGGATGTTTGGAGAATTCCATCTATTTCACAGATGAGGAAGGAATTAACAATGTTAAAGTGTTCAAGCTTGGTGATGGTACCATTACTAAGATGGTCGAGTCTTCTCCTGAGAGTTGTTTTCTGATGTTTTCTCCTCCTCCTTTCGCATGAGAATGTCTTTGTTATTAAGTTTTAATATTTTGCTTAACCAAACAAAAAAAAAAAGTGAGAATATTTTGTTTTGTTCATCAGGGGTTAAACTTGCTTTGCTTGTATTCAAGTTTATGTTTGTTTTTTTTGTTTAATGTTAAGAAGATATGAATTTTTTTTTCCAAAAAACAGTAAACATACATCAATTCATTAGTAGAGCTAGAGAGACTAATTGATGGAAGACAAAATAAATGTTTTATGTAGTAGAATGCATATATTACACAACCGAAATATAAATTCAAAAGTTAGATGTAGAAGCATTCGGTAGAGAAGCTAATTCCTGAGAGTTCATGTTTGTTGCTTCTTAATTACTTGTTAATTAAACTGAGGATTTCGAAGAAAATCGCAGATGTAAATCGTTGTAAAGTGAGGAACAATCGAAATTTGCATTCTTGATCAACGCCATATCAAATTATATCAATTTGCCAACCAGTAAACCAGAATCTCGATTACTGAACCGGGAATAAACAATAGTTTCGGGATGGTTAATCCCGGTTGGGTTGAGGTTATTTGGTTTGGTTATCGTCAATCAGATACCAACGCAATTTTTGAACGACGGCGTTTTCCGTTTTCCCTGAAGCGTCTTGAGGAAGCGTCGACACATTCATTCCTTCCCAGAATCGATGAAACAATCACAAACATCCGGAATCTCTGGTCAGACAAATTTTTAGTTCCCAGAAGGCGTTGAAGATTTGATTAGAGACATGGATAAATCGCCGTTGCCGGTGCAGAATCTGCACCGCTCCGATAAGAACGTTGCTGGAAAAGAAGCACTGGTGAAGCTTTTGAGATGGCATTTCGGTCATGCAGATTTCAGAGGGAAGCAGCTGGAGGCGATTCAAGCTGTTGTATCTGGTAAGTGGTAACACACGCCTTTTTTTCTCTCTACTCTTTGGGAAAATTGCAATGACCTTTTGAATTCTTCGCTTCTGTATGTCGCTTGATTGAAATAGGAAGGGATTGCTTTTGCTTGATGCCTACTGGAGGAGGAAAATCGATTTGCTATCAGATACCTGCACTAGCTAAACCTGGAATCGTGCTTGTTGTCTCTCCTTTGATTGGTAATCTGTTTCTTTCCTGATTTCATGAATGGAGAATCTGTGTTTCGATTGGTCTCTAACTCTATTTCCTCTCTCTTCTGCTCTTGTGTTTACTTTCTCAGCTTTGATGGTAAGTGCATTGTTCCTTTCCTTTTCGTATTCTCCTTTTTAAGCTTTCTTCTTAATGAATTTTGAAAAAAACCATTCTGTGTTTCTCTTTGGTAAAGGAAAATCAAGTGATTGCTCTGAAGGAGAAAGGTATTGCTGCTGAGTATCTCTCATCCACCCAACCTACACATGTTAGAAATAAGGTGATTTGGCTATACTGTGTTTTAGGTCAATGTGTATATATATATGCGTAAATGCAATCTGATTCTAAGCTTTGTCTATTATCTGAACTCTTTCACCAAAATGTATACACTTTGTTAAAATTCAAAATTCATGCTATGTGCTTTGCTATATAACGTTGATAGAATCATTTAGACGATTTCTTCATTTTGGTTATTCTTGACTTTGGTTTTTAGATCCATGAAGACCTTGATTCTGGAAAACCCTCAGTAAGATTGTTGTATGTTACTCCAGAGTTGATTGCGACGAAAGGATTTATGTTGAAGCTGAGAAAACTCCATTCCAGGGGTTTACTAAACCTTATAGCCATAGACGAGGTAAATCCTTGTAATGCCTTTACAAGAGCAAGAAGGAAATCTTCAGGTTTTTAACTTGAAAGTTGGTTTAATTTCTCTCGACTGTCTATCTATATCCCAGGCACATTGCATCTCATCATGGGGCCATGACTTCAGGTTCATAATTCGTGATTGTGTCAATATTCGTTTCCTTGGGTACTTACTATAGTCTAACTTGTTTTGTCATAAAACAGACCTAGCTATCGTCAACTTTCAACCTTGAGAGATTCTTTGGCTGATGTTCCTGTGTTGGCTCTAACCGCTACTGCTGCTCCTAAGTGATCTTCTATTTCAGTGCATTACATGTGTGTAAATTGTAGAGCCGTTTTCTCAAACAGCAATTTTTTCGCAGGGTACAAAAGGATGTTATTGACTCCTTGAGTTTGCGGAATCCTTTGGTCCTGAAGTCTTCTTTCAATCGCTCAAATATCTTCTATGAAGGTTTCCCTTTGAGCTATTAATTTGTGTATGATATTTTATTTCTGTAAACTGTTTTGAGGTGTTTCCAATACTGTTTTGTTTGAAGAATGTTTCATACTTTCATTACTTTAAAAGAATGGATTTTCTAGATTTGCTTTCCTATCATCTAAAATAAGTTTTTGTTGGTGCAGTTCGGTACAAAGATCTTTTAGATTATGCTTACACTGATTTGTGCAACTTGCTCAAGTCATGTGGAAATGTTTGTGCAATTATCTATTGCCTTGAGCGTACAACCTGTGATGACTTGTCTGTTCATCTTTCCAGTACTGGGATCTCTTCTGCTGGTAAAAGAACGTCCCTTCTACCTCTATCTGCTTCTATATTCAGCCACAACTACTGACGTATGTTTATATATATGTTTACAGCCTATCATGCAGGACTCAATAGTAAACTGAGGAGTACTGTTTTAGATGATTGGCTGTCCTCGAAGAAGCAAGTTATTGTTGCCACAGTGGCTTTCGGGTATGAATAACTCTGTGAATCACTTTTTATATATTTGGATTCTGGGTTTGTTATGATCATCTTCTTTGTGTCTTATTATGTTTGGGAGCTCTTGGTGCATGTAGTAAACGCTCTAATGGTTTTTCTACAGAATGGTATGCAACTAAGATTCTTTCTCATGTTGCATTTTTCTAATATGTTTATATCTTATGTACTGTCGCATGATGAGACTACTGACTTTCTAGGGTATAGATAAGAAGGATGTCAGATTGGTTTGCCATTTTAACATCCCAAAATCAATGGAATCTTTCTATCAAGAGTCTGGTAGAGCAGGTCGGGATCAATTACCCTCGAGAAGTGTATTATACTATGGTGTAGATGATAGAAAGAAAATGGTAATGTTACTCTTGTTATGACCATTTTTGGCTTCACAACTTTCATTCTATATGTAATTCTCTAGCTCACTTTACCAAATCGTTGCTAGGAATTTCTACTACGGAATTCAGAGAATAAGAAATCCCCATCCTCAAAGAAGCCTATATCTGACTTCGAGCAGGTAAATGCTTTCTTGTTTCTCTCTGGCTCTGTGTATTTTAGTGGAAAATTTATTTTTTTCATGCTGCATGCTTTTAGATTGTAAGATACTGTGAAGGTTCTGGATGCCGAAGAAGAAAGATTCTTGAGAGCTTTGGTGAAGAGGTATAACTTGTATATTACTGATTCATGAGTCAAACCCCTTGACGTTCCAGTAAATTAAGCCGCTGATAATCTCGTTGCAAACAGTTTCCTGTGCAGCAATGCAAAAAAACGTGTGATGCATGTAAGCATCCAAATCAGGTTGCTCATTGCTTGGAGGAGCTCATGACTACTGCCTCCCGAAGACACAATTCATCTCGAATTTTCTTCACCAGGTTTTGCCTTTAACCACATGTAAATAAGCAGCGAGGTATACAAAGTCTAACTGAACTCCATGCCCATTCTTTTGCAAGCTCGAACGATAAGACCAATGAGGGACAGTACTCCGAGTTCTGGAATCGTAATGAAGATGGAAGCAATTCCGATGAGGAAATATCAGATTCAGATGGTAACTCAGTTTCTTGATATCTAGCGCATCTTTTCGGAAAAAACTTCTTATAGTCTAAAACTTTCCAACTAACGTGTTGATCCATCTACACCCAGATGGCGCTGAGGCTGCCAAGAGCCTAGCAGGACCTAAACTATCGAAAAAGTTGGGACTAGATGAGAAACTGGTTTTACTGGAGCGGGCTGAGGAAAAGTACTACGAAAGGAATAAGCAGGTTTGGTAACAGATTCACTTTTATCTTCTCTAGAAACAAAAGTTTAACATCCTTCCTCGAGTTTAACTTAGCAAAGCCTATTTGAACTGTTTGCAGGTCAAAAAGTCCGAGAAGAATGCAATATCTGAAGCATTTAGGGAATCGAGCAAGAAGAGACTCTTGGATGAGTTGACACGAGTACTTCAGCTGCTCGCCGGTGTAGACGAGTAAAAACCTCTTGAATCCTCATAAGTCTTTTATAGTTTAAGAAGCTTATGCCTTATGTACCTCTCTCTTATCTCATTAATTGGAATATTGCAGGACTGATTCCCAAAACGCGTCTGAGTTTCTTGAAAACGAGTGCTATAGAAAATATAGCAAAGCAGGGAAATCGTTTTACTACTCGCAGATAGCGAGTACTGTGAGATGGTTAGGATCCGCAAGCAGAGACGAGCTAATGACCCGACTTAGCCCAGTGGTAAGTTTGGCTAGAGAAGAAGAGCCATCAGGAGAATCGATGGTGGTGACTGAACCAGCCGAGAACATAGAGGAAGAAGACGGAAAGATATACACAGCCGAGTCACGGGTCGATGAACCAACACAGCACCCAGTGGTCAGCCCGAGCCGTTCGCCTATAAGGCTCCCACAAATTCCGTCTTTCTCAGAGTTTGTGAACCGGAGAAAGATGAAGCATAATACATCTTTAGACAATTCTTCTGAAGGTTTTGATGACAAGAAACCAGCAAAGATAATGAAGCTACAGTGATAATTGTAGCTAAAAATCCATTGGATACCCTTTGTTCATTTCAACAACGTTTTTACTCGATGTAGTTTAGGCATTGGCCTATATTGTCTCTTCAAGTCGTAACATAGAGTCATAGATTACATAGTGTTTCGCCCGGTTAATTACATAATTAATTATGTCAAAAGAAAATTACATAACTAATTAGCTTTTTTTTTTGGTCGAAAAGTAAGTAGCGGTTAATTACATAATTAATTAGCGATTTAGCGCCCTTTTATTCCCTCAACTATCTAAGAAAATGACTTACACTAACACATTATATTAACAAATACATTTTCCAGATCAACTTACAACCACCACCACTAAAGAAAAGACCTACAAATTTCTGCAAAGAAAGATTAAGAAAAGAACTATTAAAATAAGAAAAGAAAAGATTTCAGAAAAAAAATCTAAAGATTCTCACTATTTCCTTATCCAAACGCCAACTGCTTTCTTTTCTTTTCCGTAAAAAACGCTTCGCTGATTTTCAAAAAGCACACCTATTTGTAATCTTCTTTTTTTATAATCGTATATTATATAGTTGATAAGATACGATCCGAGATCTGGTGGGTGGATTTTACGCTAAGAGATACACCTCATGGAGAAGCTGGAGACTGAGGAATCAACGGCGGCTCCGGCGAAAACCCTCGCGTGATCGCTTTCTTGACCGTAATCCATCATCGGTCGGTACTCTAGATCGTCGTCGTGATCGTACACAAACTCCGGCATCTCTATCTCGTTCCTCCTCACGTGTTCCCACAAATAGTCAACTCTGCTTATGTACCTTAGCTTCCCGTACAACCTACCGTAGCCAATCACCACACCATCAACCAATCAGTAAACGACGTTTTTCAATTTAAAAGTACCATTCAAAAAAGCACCAACCCAAAAAAAAAAAACGCGCCGCGGCGGTCACTCACCCGCCGGAAAAGAGAAATCGGCCGCAAGTGGCGAGGAAGAGACGTGATTGGAGGCCTGGGTGGAGAAAGTAAACCTCCTGGAGATTGTCTCTGACGTTGACCGGAATCGCGTCGTAGATCGCTCGTAGAGCTGAGATTCCGGGGAAATTCTCGCTCCTCTGAACGCCGGTGTGGACGTAGAGTACGGCGAACGGTTTTCTCCCTAATCTAGGAAAGATCTTCTCCTCCAGATACTTCTTTAACACATCCAGTGACAGAAACCGAGCTGATTTGAGAAAATTGAATGAGATTTCTAACAAAACAACTTAAAAAAGAAAGGTAGAAAAGAACTAGATCCGATTGTATGAGAGTACCTGGGAAGAATTTGCCGATAATTCGAAGGATCTTACGGCCGCGTTTGTCTCTGCCATGGATCTTGAAGATCTCAAGCTTCTCGATCAGCTGTTCCTGTTCGATCTCTGAAATCTGAGTGCTCATCGCTTCTCTCTCGCTTCGTCGGTGAAACCAGTTGAATTATTAAAGAACAGAATAACAAATGCGGCGAGTGAAAGTGAAGATGATTTTAAAAGGGCGAGAAGGCAAAAAAAAAGTGTATTTATTGGGGGGTTAATGTGAGAAACGACGGACTCTTACGAATATTCTATAGCATCTTCCTTTTAACGTGATCTTTCTCACCTCTTCATGGGTCCTACCGACGACACTCATTGCCCTCTTCTTTTTGATCCTTCTTGCTAAGCAACTAATCTGACCCCTCCGTTTCTCTCTACATCCAACGGCTACTGCTTTTTTTACTCTTTTTCCCGCGCGCTCTTTAAGCGTTATGTTTACGACGCCTCATCCCATCATTAGATTTTAGGATAAGATCAACTTTATTTTGGCTGATCTGTTCTTTAGCAAAACCAAATCGATTTATTATTTCTTCTAACACCCTTCAATTTTAATAGTAAAATCTCAAATTTGATATCTATCCAAAATAATATTTAAAAAGGAAATAAAATAAAACTTTATCTAGTGTGTATCAAACGGTTAATCAAGGCAAAATTTGTGGATCATTATTAGAAGAGAACAAAATAAAGTAAAACACGCAAAAGCACATGCAAGAAAAATATTCACAAGGGCACCGATAGCAAGAACATAATTTCTATCCCTTACACCGATAAACATACACATTTACATCTACACGCATAAATCTATACAAATACATACATGTGTGACTCTTAAATAAACCTCATTTCTAGGCATCAGACACATAAGGTCACTACTAGATGACTGCATATTCTCAAATTACAAGTAGAACCTAACCATTTCTGGAACCTAAAAAAACTTTATATGATAGATAAAACGGTGATGCTCTCTGGTGAAGAATATGAGAGATATCTTGAAGTTATCAACCTCCTATGGCAATAATAAGCACTTTAATCACTTGCATTTGCATAGATTACCCTATAACTATCAGGATCAAACAAAGACCATTCACAGATTCCACCTAATATTTTTTGCAACAATACAATATTTACTGAACTTGATTGGCCTCATTTGTCTGATCAAGGCTGAATCCAGACATCTCCGCTAGTGCAGCGAGTTCTACTTCTCCGCTTAAGACCTAAACAATAAAAGAGGTGAAATAGGAACTGATGTGCGATGAAAATGTACCAAGGATTCAGAGGATTTACTCACCTGACCATTTATCATCCATGTCGGGAATCCTTCGATCCCAGCATCTGAACATGCCTTGAATATCTTAGTGCCTTTCTTATATCCTTCGGGAAAACATTCCACGTAGTTCAGTAGTTTTGCCGCTTCTCTTCCAAACATCTATAAATGGATGGAACTTACATGAACATAATAAACCCAACATGAAACTGATTTCTGGCAAAACCAATTATGAATGAACTACCCACCTCTTTTTGCTCTAAGCAGTGAGAACACCAGAATGCTCCATACATTTTATCTCCAATGGAGTTTAGATGTTTTGCTAAGGCAATAGCATAAGGGCTCGATGATGTAGTGATCTCTGTTGAATAATATGGCAGCTCAATGTCACCTGAGCTGCACGGAGTGAAACCAAAGACATACTCTAGTTAAAAGAAACCACCCTGATAGAACTCATTCATCCTTGGGCAGCTATATGTTTACTACTTGTTCCAAAAGGAATAGAAGTTGCCATCGGACTCCAGAAAGAAAACTATGAACCTAGATTACCGTGGAGGGAATGGTTGAGCAGTACTATATGAAGCACTCAACGAGGCAACTACTATGATTGCCAAGCATATCTGCAATCCTACAACTTGCTGTATCTCTTGCAACTTCACATCCTACCACATGCACAGAGCACATAAACGTAATCCGAGGTTAAGAAGTCATCTTGAGTCGAAATACAATAAATCCAAAAGTTAGTAGAAACGGATGTAAAGGGATACCTTCAAAGAGAGGAAAAATAGACTAAACGATAGGAAAGCAGACACTAGACAGTACAGGCACGACGATCCTGAGAGTTTTGTGCTAAGGATATACAAGAAATATGCACTAGCAGATGCCATTGTAGTCGTGGTCGCAAATAACGCAAAACGCCCATTGGTCTTACTGATTCCAAAGGGTAAATTCCCTTCCCCAAGCTGTGCACTTAGAGCGGTTACTAAGCCATACATAACAAAGCCAATCACTGGCAGAGGAACACCTGAAAAATGTTAAAAGGATTGTCATTCAGTTCAGCTTTTCAGACACATTCTCTCTGCGATGCAGTGTGGGATTATGCAGGTCAATAAGACAATTCAACCCCACAAAAATGCCGGAGCAGAGGAATAGGAAAGCAACTATCATTACATAGAGTGGAGTGAAGCATGCAATTCAGCTTTAAGAGTTCTATACAAACTAAAGTATGGAAGCTCGAGAATGATATAGCTTCTAGGCTTGTAGCACATATTCACAGACATTATCAAATGCGAGTGTTTAACCTTGACCTTATTATGCCATTTTGAACGAATTCCTACTTCAAGAGATCTACACGAATACAAAATCTAACGCTAAGCTAAGCTACATGAATGTTTCCAGGTTAATCTTTTACAAAGGCAACGGACAATATAAACATAAAAATTACCTCAGAGCTGCCTATGTTCATACGGTTTCAAAAATATATTGCAAAATCCAAACTGGAACTACATAAATCAAACGAAGCGGTGGATAATACCGAAAACGACGGCATAATCGCTGTTTAGGACATCTCCGCAAGTGCCACCACCAACGGGGCAGAACGCATCGGAGCCGGTGAGCTTGAGGTAAGTTAAATAGGCGGTGTCTAACATCCCAACACCGCCGATTCCGGTGTACCAGTTGTATGTCGAACTGTTAGTAGCTACTTCACTTGTGGACGACGATGAGGAGGAAGACAGCGAGGGCGCCGAATCTCCATCGTTTTCCGGCTCAGATGACGAACAGTTGATCGGAACCACCGGAAATCTTCGGTGAGAGACCTAATTGAGAGAACATCTGACTTCAAATGACCAATCACACTACCCTCGCAGAGGGAAACACATGACAAGAATCTACCTCGAACCGTCTCGGATAAAGAGCTGAAGATGAAGGAAGAAAATCACGGACGCTTAAATGGAACTGAGGAGACGACACTGAAACAAACCTCGCCATCATCGTCGTCGAACAATAGCAGCTATTCCACCATTGCTATAAGCCTCCCTGACTTCATCTTCTCCGCTTCCACCATCTCAGCCACTTGTCTCAATATTGGGCCTAAGGCCCAACTAATATTTATTTAAGTCCATTAAAAACTCATAATTGGGCCTATATTGAGCGGTACGGTACTATCCATCCGAGTCAGCAAGTTATCCTATTCTTCACGAGTTTACGACTTACGAGGCAACCGAGTTGGACTTATCCATTCCACGCATGGCTTACAATTTGGAATCGACTTTGTACGTAATTGGGATAGAGACCCAAAAATCAGACATTAAAACTGGCCGACGTGGCACTGACACCCATACCCTTTGTGTCTGTATAATATATATTCACGCACAACAAGAACTCTTCTTGAGAAGAAGTAGCTCGAAGCATCTAAAGAAAGAAGAAGAAGAAGAAAAAATGGAAACAACGACTTTTAACACACCTACACGAATTGGAAGCTGGTCATCGGCTATTTCTCCACCTCTACAAACGTGTGGATCTTTCAAGTGGAAATTACCAACGGCAAATTCAACAACAAGAGGTGTCATTGTTGCAGACCTTCAAAACTCAAACTTCCGATGGTGAGCGACGTTCGGAAATCTCTCTACCGCTTTTTTTTTTTTTAATTGTTTGACTAAAAACTCTTTCTTCTTTTTTTTTCAATTGTTTGTTGAAGGAGGAGAGTAACAACGAGCAGAGCAAATGTTGCAGCAGAAGCAGCTAGAGTTCCTACATCAGTACCGGTAAGAGTGGCGCATGAGCTAGCTCAAGCAGGATATCGTTATCTCGACGTGAGGACACCAGACGAATTCAGCATCGGACATCCGTCTAGTGCCATTAACGTACCTTACATGTTCAGAGTCGGATCAGGTTTTCACCACTGACCCTTTGGATTCCTCTCTTGAAAAATGAGAAACTTAAAGCTAACACCAAAGCCAAAAAAAATTGCAGGTATGGTTAAGAACCCGAGTTTTCTAAGGCAGGTCTCGTCCCACTTCAGGAAACACGACGAAATCATCATCGTAAGTTTAAATACAAAATCTCGAGTAACACTGATGAATACAAACTCAGTTTTAACACCTTTGCGGGTATAATAATGAAATATTGCAGGGTTGTGAGAGCGGGCAAAGATCTCTCATGGCTTCAACTGAACTTCTCACTGCTGTAAGTGTGATTCACTTCTACTTGTGTATAGCTTAGGGATAGTATCACTTAAAACAGAGAAAGTAAGCGGTTTCTCGTGTACAGGGTTTCACCGCGATCACAGACATTGCTGGAGGATACGTTGCCTGGGCAGAGAATGAACTACCAGTAGAAGAGTGAGACACAAACACAAGCAATGCGCTTGTAAATTATAAATAAATAATGTAGATGTTTCTCAACACAAGTGTTTATGTATCTAAAGGCACTGCCATATAATACGATTACTAGTTTCACTTGAAGGCAGACCTCAGAAAGTAATGTAGTAAAAAACGAAATTTCATAGCCGCTCAGTGATCCTTATCTCGAAAGTAAACTGTTAAAAAAAGGTACACAGGAACCAAAAAAAACAAAAAAAGTGAGGCTCAAAGAAAATACTCTACAGTTATAAAGAGATGCCTCATCATTAGACACGAAAACTGTACAAAGCAAGATGAGACGTGAGCAGAGCTCTATTCAAACCGATCAAACCACAAGTTTCAGCAACTACTCGAGGGTATCAATGATGGCCTTTTCTTAGGCCTGAAAAAAAGCCACCATGTTTATCCTTTTGGCGCTCCTCAACTCCAACCTGGTGGTTTCCGGACATATTATTGCTTACAAGTCAGACTCGCTCTGGCAATGGTTTTAACTGGCCAGAGAGATGATAAAGCAATTACCTCATGGAGTAGTTGCTTAAGCATTTCTATGATTTCTGCAAAATTGGGTCTCTGAGCTGGGTCTTGTTGCCAGCATTTCTCAAGAAGTTCTGTTAGTTTTGGGTGTGTTTGCTTAGGAATTTTCGGTCGAAGTCCCTGCACAAATATTCAGAATTAATTGTACAAAAAGCTTTCCAAGGCACGAGGAAAACAAATGTAAAGTCCATATAGACATACCTTTTGGACAACGCCAACAGCCGCTTGTAGTGGAGTCAAGTAAGAATATGGGAGCTGTTTCAATCATTAGACACCAGAACAAGAAAAAAATAGTGTCAGATAGAGAACTTAACTGAGTTTATTCTACCATTCAAATCCACAGAGAGAAAAGTAAAGAGACTTACCTCCCCAGTCAAAAGTTCCCACAGCACAATCGCGTAACTGAAGACATCTGCCCTGTGATCATACGGTTTGTGCTCAATGACCTGAGTTCAGAAATTATATTGTCAAAGTAGAGAAATAAGGAAACTGGTCAAATTAGGCATTAACTAATGAACTTCCACAGCTGAATGTCATGTTTTAAACCACATGTCATCTCAAATAGGGCCAACTGGGTGTCGGTTATTTTCAGCCACTGGACAATACATAGCCAAAACTCTCCACAGACATGTCATTAGTTTCATAAACTCCAAAAGCATGGAAAGCAAAACCAAAAACAATCAAGATGTATGAAAGTACTCATTCATACCTCTGGAGCCATCCATCGGTAAGTCCCTGTTTCAGCTGTCATGACCCCTGACTGAGTCTGCACTCTGGCAACCCCGAAATCAGCAACCTTGACAACCTGTTCAAAATTATGCAATCGAAAGACAAGTTCCTTTATTTTAGACGAAAAGAGGGAAAAAAATATTTTTAGAATTCCAAAGGGTTTACAAGCTGAAAGAAAGGCTACATAATCAGTGACCAAAGCATGTTTAAAGGCCACATAATCAGTTATCAAAGAATGAGGCTTACTTCATGTTCGTCCATAAGAAGATTAGCAGTCTTAAGGTCTCTATGAATAATATTATTTTGATGCAAATAGTTCATTCCTTTCGAGACGTCAAGTGCCACTTTGAGCAAAGTTTGAAGCTTGAAAACGCCTTTCTGTTTGTGAAGAAAATCATAAATGCTCCCTCGAGCCATGAACTCTGATACAGAAGGATAAAAGTCAGTCGACCATACATACATACGAAAGCAAAAACTATCAAATGAAATGTCACGAGAATTACAAAGCAATAACATACAAGAACCTCATCGTCCTGCTGAGAAAACTTCAGATACAGAACAGACAGTAACCAAATAATCCAGATGAAACGAGTCTCTTATTCAGAATCTACTGAGAACTTACCCGTCACAATGCAGAGGTTTGGAGATCGTGTGCATGCCCCGATAAATTGGACAACATTTTTATGGCGTACTTTCCTACAAACAAGAATATATCAGTAACAACTAACAACCGTCCCCAAAGAACAATGAGCATCTAGAATATGCATGTTAATTACTTTATACAGCATAGAGATTCTGAACGAGAAAATTAGCGCATGTCTCTGAATATAAACTTTGCTCAATGAGAATGGTAGTGGAAAAAATGAGAGAAAACTCATGTATGTTTCTGAATATACATGAAATGGAAATTTTAGAGAAATATTAGAATAAAAATACTATTAAGAGTATGAGTGATAATGAGAATCGACTGCAACATACCTCATTATATACACTTCCTGAGAAAACTCTCGGAGCATTTCAGCATTTACACGCTCAGGCTTCAGAATTTTGATAGCTACTTCCTGACTGCAATAGGTTCCTCGATATCTGTATAGACATCAAGAATACATATCCGTTAACTTCCTAACATAAAATTCAGAGATATTTGGAATGAAAAAACTCACAGTTCCCCATATGATCCACATGCCACTTTCTTTTCAATCTTGAGCTGTTTCATGTCAATTTCCCACTCATCCGTTCCATCCGTAGGTATTTCAACACAGGCAGGTACCAGCTCGTTGGTTGATTTGTCATGCTCAAAGAAAGTTATAGTTTTCTGCTTTGAACTAGGTTGATCCTGCAGAGCAGCCAGTGTGGAATATGGAGAGAAAGTGTGGAATATGGAGAGATGACAACTATCAAAAGTTGATGCAAAACATAGCAACAAAACATCAGTACAACGTCACACTAAATTTTGGGGCGAGCTAATAATGCTATAGCATTACTTGCATTTTCAGATTACAAATTGAGAATGAGGCATGGAGAGAATATGAGGAATCTCATGAAAATAAGAAATTCCCATGACAATTAAAATATAGAAGATACCTTAAGCTTCCGTATCTCTTTCCTCAATGCATCTTTTAAACCCTCTGTTTCCTGTATTTCCAAGTCATAAAGTTTCTTAACCAATTTAGTGATGACAGGGCAGAAAGGTCGTCAACGGTCAATATCTTTCTAAGTCATTCACTTGATACATCAGTGACAAGTAACATGATGGTTCTAAAAGATCTCATCCATGCAGAAATCTGAAACTATACCTCCTGCGACCAACCATCAACAACGAAGACATCCAGAGAGAAACCATCCACCGTAGAGAAAGCATGAGCCTCTTGAATATTCAATCCAAGTTCACCAAGCATGGAAGTTAACTGGAACAAAATATATTTTCTCGTTCAGATAGTGTCATAACGGAAAATAATAACCACCCATTCTTTACATGACAGTCTCTAATGGATCCTTTATACTGTGGTTAATTCAGTACAAATAATTAGCAAAAACGAGATGTACGCATTTGTATATTGGTAATCATAAACATCACTCTACTAAGAAGAGACCACAGGTTTCCATTAACAGAGTTAATGTAAAGAAATCGACGAGACAATAAATTCACCAACCTGACTAAGGAGTTTCGGCTTGTCGATGGTTGAGAAGGTGATTTCGTGCATTGGTCTATAATATAGGCAACAAAGGATAATATCACCGCTCATGATTGTATAATAAAATCGGTAAACCTGAAAAACATGAGACCACAATTCCATGCTACAAAGTATTCCTCTTTAATTATATGCAGACAAGACGGGAGCAAATACAATCGAACTTATATGAGTAACTTTCAGAAGAATTCTCACCGAGAATTAGGCAACTGTGCATTGACAGCACTATCGTCGTCGTCAGCATGATGTTTATAAGCTTGTGTAAGAGCCTCGAAATTTGGAGAAGAACCAAAAGTTGGAGGTGCAAGAACCCTTTGAAGAGGAAGTAAGAAAATAGTCACAAAGAAGAATGTTAATAAAAAAAACGTCTAAAGATCAGCCAAAATTTTATAGAAGTGCATATCCTTGCCTGCTAGAGTGGTATGAGCTTTGAGCATCTTCCTTGACAGCAGGATCTGAAGGATCAGTGTCAGCAGAATGTCCAATAATTGTGGGAGAAACCTGTGAGAAAGACCAACACAAGTACCAATTAAGCAAGCAAAGGAATAATGCACTTTGGAACAAAGATTTCAGTGCTTTAATTACCTGCACACAACGAACTTCAAAAACAGGTCTAGTTGCAGGATCTTCAGCCAATTTGAGCAATCTCTGATGAGTGAGGACATCTTCTGCTCTCTCAACATTTACATCAAGAGCATATCTAGACATAATTAGTAAACATTCATCAGTACATAATCTACTAAACTAGCAAACCTACAAGTACACGTGTTAAGAAACGGCAGAAGAAGTTTCAATTTTCCTCAAACAGTAAAGTTACAAATCCAATTCAGACGAGACAGAAATTTGCCGATGTCCATGAACAAAGCATCATATTGGTACAACCAAACTAGTACCAAATGATGAAAGTAAAATTCAACAAACAAAGCCGGGCACACAGAAAACTAAGTAGGCAAACAAGTCGCAAGCCCTTATCATTGATCCGAACCCCCATAAAAACACTAACTAAGCAGGAAATTGAAGATTTTACCGAGCGGGAAGACGGTTGAAATGGAGCCAGAGCTGATCATCGAAACCAGGGAAATTGGCTTCTTCGTAATTGGATTCCTGGATTCGCTGTAGAACCTCACCGTACACCTCGAGTTTCATACGATGCTGCCTAGGGTTTTCCTTAGACACAGAAGCCACGACGGCTCTGCTTCCGCAACTCTCCTCCGTCTCCTCCTTGATCGCCATCGGAACAAAATCCACGGGCGGATCAGAAACGCAAAGCAACTCCAGTAAACAAAAAAAAAGCAAAATCTCTTCTTCGATCCAAAAGCACAAAAAAGGGAGAATGATCCAAGATTCAGCAGCTAAAGGTAAAAAAAAAGAGTGAGAGGAGACAGAGATCGGAGAGAAGAGAGAGAGAGAGGTGTTTCTGTTGAAAAAGCCAGGGAGGACATTGAACGTTTCGTTGTGTAACACGTAGGGACTGTCCACGTCATCATCTAGGGTCCACATAAGTGTGGGTCACGGGATTCTCTGTTTTTATTTCTTTTTTTAATAAATCTCTCTCTAAATGGATAATGGACAGTGTTGCCTTTTTGCTTTGAGAAAAATGTATGGTGGTGCTCATGTTTAAGAAGAAAAAGAGAAGGAGATAGTGGTGGTGGTGCCTTTTGTTTCTCTCTCTTGTTTATACAAATATGATGACATAATTATGGAAATGTTTTGTTTTTGTTTCACGGTTTATGTTATAACTTTTTTCGATGTTATATACTTATATAAGTTAAATTAATCGGTAATTACAATAAAGTAGGTTTGTTATAACACGGTCGGAGAGATATGAGGTTTTCCCCTCAAATTTGTTTGACGAGAATGGTTTTTCATCTTTGATAAATAAAAAAGTTGTTGTCATATCAACAGGTTTTTTTTTTTTAATTGTCGTCATCAACCGGGTTTAATCCGTCTCCATGCATGCATGTTATCGAAAAAAAGAAGAAAAAGAATGTAACGATAATAACATAAATTTTCTTGTACTCGAGAATTGTGAAGTGTTACCATAGTTCTCGGTGAGGATCGTATTATCATGAATCATGATGTCTTGTCATACCCATAAAAAACAATATTGCCAAGATAAAACCCCAGAGTTCAAAAATAATAATAATAATAATACGAAGGCCTAATCATAAGAATAGAGGCCTTTCAAAATTTAATCCTAACGAACCAGAGCATATTTCGTAGGCCCGTGTGTCCCAAATAAGCTTGGTGCGGGCCACTAGCCTACTGGAATATAAATTGATCAGCGAGGGATATGCTAATTATATAAAACTTCATTACACTCTTAACACAAGTAAGAATAAGATGAATGGCGATAAAAATTGTGAACGAATCCTACGAAGCTCATATCTATAACAATATCCATATCCATTTGGTTCGGTAATTAAAATCATGAAATGTATATATAAATAAAATAATTATCGGACACTAAAAAAATACTGTATAAAATAATTATATTATTTTTGGTCAGAAAAAAACAAGAAGAGGGGAATATTACACAGCTGTCAAAAGAAGTGTGCTGGCGTGGCAAACCCAATCAACTACCAATGATTTTGGTCAGTACTGCTTCTCTTCCTCCATTCCACCAGTTCATGCTGACGTTGCTCTCCGTCTGTGACGACGCCGCTCTTTTAAGTTATACTAGCTAATTAACAAACATATTATATTCATTTTCATAAATCTTATAAACTAATCATACAATAATAGAATTAGAATTAGAATTTTTTTTTTTTGTCACCAATAGAATTAGAATTAGAAGTTAAAATGAATAGTTTCAGAGAGGTTGACTCAGTTACTAAACGTCTCTAATATTTAAACCTCAAATTCAAAAACTTAACGTCTCGTTACATAATACATATATCATATGTATTAAATCTTATTTGATGATCTTCATGCTAGTAAGAATAATAAAATACTAATTAGCTTAAGAAATTAATTGATGACCGTAAGACAAGGAAAAGGTAAGATCATTACACAGTAGGATATGATAAGAATAAGAGAAGGACACGTGTAAGCAAGAGATAAGCCGTTGTCTCGTCGGGTATGCTAAAACCACCTGAGACGCGTTTTTCGGTTGGTTTATCAAATCCGGCAGAACAAATTAACAATAATTTGACGGTGTTTTATTTGATTATATTTGATTAATCTACAATAACAATTTGAACCGTAACCATTAATTAAATCACAATATTCAATATACAAGAAGAGTTTTTTTTTTTTTTTTTAATAAAAAGGGCTTTCAAACAAGAAGAGTTACTCTCTTAAGTCTCTTAACATACGAGACTTTAGAATCTTTTATTGTATAGACATAAAGACAATCATTCCACTATTAAACGATTGAAGTAATAATGATAAAAGCGTATCTTAGCAAAAAAAAAAAAAAGATAAAAGCGTAGTGTGGAATTGTTGAATCGCGTAAGTACACAAGCAAAAGGAACTACGAATTAAGAGTTTGACAAAAACATTTTTCGCACAAATTAAGAAAAATTTGTAAATTTCTTTTATGCTCTTTATTAATATACTAAATCAGTTTTTTTTTCTAATTAATATGTTAAAATAATAGGGATAAAACTGAAATTAATAGATTTTCTTGGGGAATACGTGAAATAAAAAAGAGAGGTTAATGACGTTTAACGTCATCGCATCATCATTGCTCCACCACTCCTCTATTTATAGTCTTAATTATTTATTTAGTTTCCTCTCCACTTTTTTCACATTTGGTCCCTTTAATTTTGCTTCTTCTTCTTCCTCTTCTTTCATTTTTCTTTTCTAGCGAAAAAATTTCTCTAGAGAACACACAACAAAATGAAGAAAACGCAAAAGTGTGAAGAAACGAAAGTATAGAGAAGAGAACAAAAAAAAAAGGGTTAGAAGATGGGGCAATGTTCATCGACGACAAAGATGAGGAGAAAGGGAAAAAGGGAAGAAGAAGGTTGCAGAGAATCAATGGAGAGGAATAAAGGATGTTTAGCGATGGTGAAAGAGAGGCGTTCGAGGTTTTATATTGCCAGAAGATGTATTCTAATGTTGCTTTGCTGGCACAAATACGCCAATTCTTGATGAGGTTTGTTTGTGTTATTATTATTACAAGTAAATAAACAAAGGAATAAATAATTAAAAACGATTTTGATAACTAGTTTTGTATCTCTGTTCATAGCCTTGTTCTTCGAGGATTTTTTTGAGTTTGAAAAGTTACAAGCTTTACTTTGGTATCTCTACCGTTTTGTTTGAAACAACTATTTGCGTACAATCTCAAGATTCTGATTACAAAAGATATTCTGATTCACTCAGAAACAAGTAGCATGTAGAGTTTGTAGTTTCAAGCTCTACAATTTTGTTTCAAACAAGTATTTGCGTACAATCTCAAGATTCTGATCACAAAAGATATTTAGATTCACTCAAAAACAAGTAGCATCGAGATTTTGTAATTTTTGACTTACCGAGTTCTGCACCATACAATATAAAAGCAACAAGACAAGAGACACAGAAACCAAAAGTATCACCGACAGAATCTCTGGGATAGTTTAAGGATGATCAATCACACAACCTAAATCAACATAGAAGTTGTTGAATTCATTTGTCAAGAGAGCTAAACAGGTCATCTCGAGCCACGAGGTTGATACCTTCTCTCTGACCTTCTCTCTGGACTTCTTCCATAAGGAGAGTAAGACCGATCTCTTCTAGAACTTCTTCCACCACGAGGTGAATAGTCACGTCTTGGTGACTTTCTTCCATCACGAGGTGAATAGTCACGTCTTGGTGACCTACGGTGTCCATAATCACGATCGTGGTGCCTCCCTCGACTGCTACGGCCTTCTCGGTCTTTTTATCACAACAGAAGAAGATTAAGGAACAGTTAGCAATCGTTTCATTTTGCTAAAAGACTCAATAATTTTGAACAGAGGCTTAAAAAGGCTCACTCACCATTGTCTCTGGAGCTTTTCAAGCCAAGATAGTGGCCTGGGGTGGGAGTTCTCGGGCGCTTTCTTCGGGACTGAAGATAACACAAAGTACATAAACCTCATGTAATGGACACAACTTCCAAGTTACAAAAGCTACGGTATATTCAAGGAAATAAGATGCATCCTAGGCCGAAGAACACTTGACTAATAGTTGTTGATACTTGATAATGTCCTTTGATTAGTTGAGAGTTGAGGCAATATAGTTGCTTATGATTTAGTTGGATCAGATCATTTGGAAAAGCTGTTGGATTGATCAAGCTGTGTTTCACTTAATGATGTTGGGCAAGGATGAGTTTCATCTCTGATTGTTGTCAACACTAGCTTGACGCAATATTTTCTGAATGGTCAGAAAACCTCCAAGTCAACAAATAAGGATATCAAACTTATCATCACACTGCAACCAAAATCAGTAGAGCATGAAATTTTTACCCTTTCGACAGTTATGTATCGGCCTTCTAGTACAGACTGGTTGAGATATTTAATGCACCGCTCAGCATCTTTAAGGCTATCCATTGTAACAAAGGCAAAACCACGAGACTCACGGGTGCGCGGCTCCATCACAAGAAAACATGACGCAACCTGTGGAAATGAAACTTGTTAGCTACATGATTAGGGATTTAAATTGGTAATGTGAGAAAGGAGAATCAGCTATGTATGTTTATCACCTTTCCTTCCTTGGAGAAATGTGCTTCAAGATCCTTGTCGGTGACCCTTGTAGATAGGCCAGTCACATAGAGAGTGGTACCAGGGTTTTCAATTTCAGACCTGTCAACCAAATTCATCCAGATAACGAGAAAACAAACATTAGAAACCTTCAACCCAATCGCAGACTACGAGACAACGCAAGATCAGATGGAAAAACAAAGCTAGAGAGCTAACCTTCCACGGCTTCTTGACCTTGACCTAGAAAGAGTACAGTTAACGAAAAAGAGATTACCACGCAATATCCTTCAGAGTTTTTATTCAGTAACATAAGAAAACCCTAAACTTAAAAGCAAATAACTAACCTTCCACGGCTTCTTGATGGAGATATGGGCCTTGGCAAAGACCTTGACCTAGACCTCGCCCTCGGCATGGACCTGGACCTGGATCTCGATCTGGAATGGGACCTGGGTTGTTCTTTGCGGGGTGAAGGAGATCGAGAATCCCTGATGCGGAAATCACGCAAAAGATTACACAATCGTTTACAGAAATGCTTTATCTGTAACATCTCTCACTAAGACTTCTTACTTCGAAACACCATCTAGCTAAGCTTATTAATAATCCTATGAGCTAGATGGCATCAACATAAAATTCAAATACAGAGAAAAAGACTCCAGAATTAGATCCTTAAGAAGTCAAAATTCGCAAATCCATCCGTAGTGTGATGCAATTCAACATTGTAGAAAAGCGTGAAACCAGAAAGATACCGATTTGAAATAAACAGCAATGAAAAAATGCCAAGCGATAGAAACTTGAATCTAACCTTTGTACAGGAGAATCCGCCTGCAAAACGAATAAATTAGGTCAATTTCGTCGGAAAAAACAAACGAAGATCAACAAAGAAGGTAACGAGTGATAGTCCTCGAGCTCACCATCGCGAAAGAAACAGTAGAGGACGCGCGGGTTGCGATCGAGACGGAGAGGATTAGGGTTTGACTGTAAGCAACAAGCGTAAAATCAGATTTCCTTTTCCCCCTTGTCTACAGATGAAATTTTTTTTTTCTTTAAATTTTATAATACACGAGTAGTAATTGCATGTGGCAAGACTCACTTTTCTTATGGTGGAGCCATTCTGCAACAAAATCGTAATTTAATCCGGTTTTTAGTTTTCGGTCTGGCTCATTCTTTCAACCTCGGTTCGATTTGATTTTTGCTGCACTTTCGTCTGAGTGTACCGGAAATGAACGCCGCCGGATTCAACACACAGGAATAAAATTTGTATCCGTCTATGAATCTTCTTCTTCAGTTTAACAGAGCATCATTATTCTAAGGGATTTCTTATTCTAATTTAAAACTCAGAAAGAAAAAGAAAAGAAAAAAACAGAATATCCTTATTATTATTTTGTTGCCTCCGGAGTCTACTACTCTTTGCAGTTCACCGCAAACAAATATTTGACGTCAATCACAAAAGAATTAATAAAACAACACAGTTAAATGTACAACTCACACAACAATTACAGCGTTTTTTCAGGATCGAAAGGAAACCTTAAAAAAAAAATGCTGAGAATTCACATTTAACATTAACATTTTTACGTGGTTAAAGTATCAGGGAGAGCCATGGAATGAGCTCCAATGATCTTACCACCAACATCTGGGAAACTATCGTAATCAGGAAGAGAGCTCACTTTACCATCAATGTCTACTTGTAGAGGATATTTAATCAAGTGACCTTGTAGCTCTGAGAATTCCGAATCTATGAATTTTTTCCAGTTTCCTTCAGAGATTTCGTTCACGTTCCTCACACATTCTAGATCAGCAGGCTCCACAAATTCATCTCCTGTTTTGCCTAAATGCTCTGCCCATAGTGACATTCTGTATCCATACACCTGTGGATAGAGATATCAACAAACCTCTTGATGTGTTATTCTTCCAAGCAGATTCAAGATTTTTTTGTTGTTTACTTTACAAAGAGCAGAAACACAACTTCTCAGGCATCTAAAATGGCCTTTGGTCGAATAAGAACATGGTTTTTTCGCAGATTCGAATGCTATCTCAACCTAACTTTTCCTTTCTTTACTGTTTTTAATCTAGGATTCAGTATCTTAAAACTTGCTCACGTGTAGATATGATATAGATTCTAACGAAAGAGAGCCGCTTTTGAGGTTTGGTTATGGTATAGATGATGATGATGATGATCATAGGAGGAAGGCAAACCTGGCCACGTGGGTGTTTTCCCTTGTTAACCCATGTATGATGGGGTTGATATGCGCCCATGGCTATTTCGGTATCTTTCGTGCCGGCCATAGATCTTTGGTTGATATTAGCAGATCCCATGAGTACATACTCATCGTCTACTATCATCCCTTTTGCGTGCACGTAAATCATGAAACGCTGGAACTTGTAAGAATCCGATACCTGAAATTGCAGTAAAAAGATCATAAGACAATTTGTTCCACAGATTACTACTGGAAAGTATATGTATGATTTCTCTATCTGTAAGCTAGAGTTTTTGTGCATGAAGCAGTTTTTAGTCTTTGAATATTATACCGCATTGCCATTGGTGGCTGGCATATCATCTGGAAGTTGCTCTCGTTTACCAAGGCAATAAAAGTTAAGGTAATCGAGAGGATGGGCATCTGACTCCACCGATTTCAGTTCTCGTGCTATAACATCATACATCATCTGCATAGTTTGGCTCTGCAAACAAGATGGTTTTTTTAGCAGAAATGTTAGCTTCTGTTACAGAAATGGAAGAATCTATTTTGATATCAGTGCTAATCTTACACTCAGCTAAAAGTCTTACCTGCCAATATAGAATTTCTTGCACAGGTCCAGACTTTGGGTCGCCTTCAGGCCACAAAGGTATGACGACATATACAGCAAATCTTTCTTTAGCTCTGATTTTACTAACAATCTTTAGTGCCAACTCCATAGGAATAAGATTGTCAGCTCCTGCTCATTCAAGAAGAACAAACAGATCAGAAAATTTACAAGCAAAAAGTTCATTCACTTTCGTTTATACAGATGGAGTATACATATCAGATAACAGCCGGGCATACAAAAGTAGCAATTGAGAACAATTCTAGAGTATAGCCTATGCAGAGTGAGCATTTTATTTCCTAGTCTAAGAAGTAAGAACTGCCCTCAAACTCAAAGATCAAGATGTACCTGCATCTTTATAATTAGGCCAAGCATAAGAAGAACCGAGGAAATACTGATTCTCGATATATATGAAATGTTGAGCAGATCTGATTGTCTGGATGTATGCAGTTTGGATGCTTTTATCTACTACAAGACGCTTGGCACATTCCAGGTTCTGCAGTAAGTAAATAATTTTGAAGACTTAGTAGTGCAATTTATACCATGTGGCGACAATGGCTTATAAACAGCAATTCCATTGTCAATGCACATTAGTAATAAGCAAATAAGTTGATCTACTAACTTGGGCCTCAGCCTCATCTTCATATTTTGGAAATCCTTTCACGGATCCTGAGTCGATAGAACGGAATACCTGAAAGTCAAAGAAAACCGTAAGGTTAAATCAAATCAACAAAATTTATTGCGTCAGAAATATTGTTTGGAAGGAATCTGGAAATACCTGAACATGCCAATTCTCGGGATCATCTTCTTTGGAAACATAAACAACTGGATCGTCCTCTGGAACAATTGAAGTGCCATCTTTCAGATATTTAAACACTGGACTTAGAATCCATGATATGCGTCCTATCCGGATCAAAGCATCATCTTGCCAGTGAGTTTTCCCCTTTAAACGTAAGCTAAACTCTTTCCATCGTGTTGCCTTTCTCCACCGCTGCTCAAAGTTTATGAGAACGTCATATGCCGCAGGTCCATCTAGCCTACAGTGCAAATCATGCCAAGGTTGTCTTGGAGCCTTGGTACCAACCTGAGGAGGTAGAAAAAGAAAATGAATCAGGGGTAAGTAAGGAATTAGGATTCTAGCTTGAAAACAACCAGCGAATAATGATAGACTCACTGGAAATGTAGGATTGTGAAAATCGTCCTTAAATACAGAGTCAAGATCGTGTAAAATCCGGTGCTCAGGTGTGTCATAGCGGCCGTCGCAAAGATCGATACCTCCAATAAAAGCTGTGACCTTGCGATTATTACCAACAGCCTGAGTGTCTACAAGAACACACTTCTGATGGTGCGTGAAGAGAGTGCCAACAACCTGGGAATTAAACAAAGAATTAAACCTGAGTCAGTCTAAAGGAAACTTAGAAAAGTCCATGGAAAGCTAATAGCTATGCCAAAACACCTCGCCACAACATTCTGATGCACACATGTGAAAAGAGCATGGATTAGAGTCGAGGCATTTCCAAGACATCTCTTATAATTGAACGCAAGCATACACATTTACTAATCCCAATGATAGAATAAGGAAGCATGAAGACAGAAAATAACTCCCATTGTTTTGAAGAGCTAGGACTTGCCTGTTGTTTGAACAACCCAAGCTTACTGCTGGCATAGCGGGGTGACAACACACATATCACAGAAGAATGCTTGAAGAACTTCCTAGTCTCTTCATCATGTGTCCCCATAACTCCAGGCTGCACGGAAAAAAAAATGCCATAAGAACGTCTTGATGAGAAGCTTCAATTCTTTCAAATTTGGCACTCAGAAAGAAAGCTAACAATGCAACTAGTAAAATCTAAAGAAGACTCACCGTGCTTATCCCGAACTTATCATGAGAAGTCTTATCGTCCCATACAAGTAGCAAAACTCGAACTCCCTCTTCCGATTTGTATTTCAGCAATTCCCCAAGCGTCAAATCACCGCCTCTTGGTAATTTCCTTGTAGGTTCCCTAACCAGCTTCACCTTGTGGAAGACAGACCAGCCAACGATGTATATCATATGGTGAGCCTCTGATACAGCATAGCATATATCTTCCCAGCACTTTCCGTGCTCGTATACCTTTCCGTTGTCCAATCCAATCTCCGGCAACATTCCGTCCATTACGTGAGCGTCCTGGTAAAGCCTCACCTGGCTTCCCTTCCTCACTGGGAAATAAGTCCGTTTTACACCTCTACGCTCCGGATCTCCGGCGATTCCACTGCGGTAGGTATGGATCTGATCGAACGGAGTGAATTTCATATCGATGTATAGAGCTGTTTCTTTTTTAGGCGGTTTTCCCGAGGCGTCGAGCACAGGGAACCAACCGGAGAT
The DNA here is from genome assembly GCA_020283515.1 of Alliaria petiolata. NCBI lineage: Eukaryota > Viridiplantae > Streptophyta > Magnoliopsida > Brassicales > Brassicaceae > Alliaria > Alliaria petiolata. Next base: position 47,728,789 of record JAHZTW010000002.1, on the reverse strand, counting down.
GCGTTCGCCGGATGCGATTTTCTGAACCGGGATCTTAGCGGTTCCAATGATCTGTGCTCCGAAGACATCGTCGTCCTTGATCTGGAACTCGAGTTTAGACAGTGGATGCGCCACGGAGATGTTTAAATGCTCGTCCCAAAGAGGATCCTGGGAGTTTTTCAAAACGCGCGTCCGAGCAAGAGTCGCCTGCGGGACGACGACGGTGACTTACGGATCGCTGGTGATAACCTTCCGGTGGCCACGGATGTTCCTATCACCGGATTTCGCTCCACCGTCTCTGTCTCTGGGATCTTCATCATCTGCAGGTGTCGTACAGGTGTTGCAAGCCGTGAATAAACGGCGCAAATGTTCTGAGAACATATCCATATTGGGTAATCTCCTCGCCTGAACTATTTTCAAATCGAGGTCGCCGTGTAAAAGCATCACATCCTCCGATCCTTTCTCCGCCATGGTTACAAATTCAGGCGGAAGAAATGAGGAAAGCGAGCGTTGAGCAACGCAAGAAGAAACAAAATGGTAAAGAAAAAGCTAACAAAAACCGAAAACCCTAACGAACAGGGCTCGGTTGTTGTTGCCGCAGAGACGAAAGATGAATTCGAAAGTTTTTTCTTTTTGGATTTTTGTTTTTTTTTTTTTGTTAAATCGATGGAGTGAGAAAGTTTGTTTTTAGAAAATAAAAGATATTATTTTAAATGAAATCATTTGAGAGAGAAAGAAGAAGGAGGGACACGTGGAGGCCGACGTGATGGGAGTTGTTCGGTGACTGACGACATGATTCCGTGTAGATCTGTCTGAGAGAGCTACTGTTGCACACGTTCTGCGTTTCGCTTCTTTAATTGGTAAGAGTGGGCTTTACACTTTGCTTAATTAGTTCACTAAATCTATTGATGACGCATTCGCTTTTAGAATGTTGTGCCAATAATATTTGTCTACATTTTTATAAGAGTAATTTAATAATGCTCAATTGAGAATGATGACGCGAAGTGGTTTTCTCTGTGTTTGGACAAATAACGAAAAAGGTGAGTCAAAACACAGCAATCCGAATCCCACCCACCAGATGCATCCACCATATCCATTAAATTATTCTTCAAAATGTACATCCACCATATCCATTAAATTATTCTTCAAAATGTTCAAAATGTACTTTTATTAAGCCACAATATCTAAAAGGATGGGGAAAATGGTGAATCCGATAAAATCCCAAAAGTCTCATCCTTTGACGGCGAATAAAACCAGATAATATTTAACTTTAATGCGGATGAAGTCTTTGATATTCTGGAAATCATTTTCTAAAATCCACATTGGAAAATCCAGTTGTTTTATGTGGTCACATGCCAATCATAAATTTTGTCGGAACCAAGTATTCTCGGTTCGAATCTACTCAATGAAGCAACAGTAACATAAAGAATCCTTTTATGTATTACAAAGGAACCGTTTCACATGTTTACTTTCTGAAATCGAACAAAGCAAGAACTCAACAACCAGACGAAAAGCCCAAAGTTGCATAATTTGTTTATATTTTTTTGGGGGGTGAGGATGGATGGCTTTATGGGTAAGTTTAGAACAATTTACAAATCACAAGGAGAAAACGAAAGATTTACTAAGAAAACAGAAGACCACTTTGAAACGATTTCTTCCTTCTCTCAGCCTCAACTGTCTCAGAATTTATCCCCTGCTTGCTGGTTACACGAAAGGGCATGTGGCTAGGTTTGTGAGCTAGTAGGAGTTTTAAAGCCGATTATTCCAAGAGATTTAGACGTTACCTAAAACTTAGAATGTTCTCCTCTCTCTCTCTCTCTCTCTTTCAAGGGTTGCTTTTATCATCCTTACTGGCATCTTTTCCACTCTTGTCATTTTTATCACCCTCATGTGGTGTATACTGACCCGTGGATGACGGTGAATAACCAGGAAGTGTTGGCGAGTAACCTGCACTTGGGCTGTAGTCAGGGCTTGCTCCTGAGCTGTATGGGCTGAGACAGAATTCACGAACAACACGGTTACTCTTTTTGCAGATTTCAAAAGCCAAAGACGATAGATGGTGCATGTTTCCAAATGAGATCCATGCATCTTAACAGATTTAAGTAACAATCGGGTAAAAAAGTTGAACCTGCTAGGGCTGTATGTTGGACTTGAAGGTGAATATGATGGAGATGTGGGTGAGTAGGACGGCGATGTCGGGCTGCAGAATAAAATTTTACTAAGCGTTAACGATTAGAGAATATGACACAATGTCACCACGAATAAGATAAGCTTTATAGAGGTATATATATTTTAAGAAAACTCCAAAATTCAGGTTACTACTTACCTGTAATTTGGGGATGTAGGACTGTAGGGGCTAGCTGGTGATAGTCTTGCATTGCTAGGAGAGTAAGCCAGAGATGGGCTGTATTTAGCAGACTGAGGGTTGTAGCTTGGAGACGTAGGACCATAGCTAGGTGATGTTGGACTGTAGCTTGGTGATGTTGGGCTGTATCCAGGAGATGTAGGGCTGTATGCGGGTGAAGTAGGACTGTAAGAGGGCGATGTTGGGCTATAGGATGGTGAAGTAGGGCTGTAAGAAGGCGATGTTGGGCTGTAGGATGGTGAAGTTGGGCTGTAAGAAGGAGAGGTCGGGCTGTATGCAGGTGAAGTCGGGCTATATGCGGGCGAAGTCGGGCTGTAAGCAGGCGAAGTTGGGCTGTAGCTTGGGGATGTCGGGCTGTAGCTTGGGGATGTCGGGCTGTAGCTCGGGGATGTTGGGCTTTAGCTAGGGGAAGTTGGGCTATAGCTAGGGGAGGTGGGAGAGTAGGAAGGACTTGTAGGAGAGTAAGCAGGTCTAGTTGGGCTATAGCCAGGAGAACTGGGACTGTAGGTCGGCGAAGTGGGACTGTAACCGGGAGAAGTCGGGCTATATCCAGGTGAAGTGGGACTGTAACCAGGGGAAGTAGGACTGTATCCAGGGGATGATGGGCTGTAGCCTGGAGATGAAGAAGGCGAAAAGGCCATCCCACCAACATATGGAGAGAACTGTGCATCTGACATTGGCGACAAACGCATATTTGGACTCAAGAGGTAGTTCGGGGACATCATGCCTTCATGGTAAGGAGTGCCTGACATTGGTGAACGGGCAGGAGTCATTCCTAACTCTAGACCATCCATATAGCTAGGGAGCTGAAGTTCAATTGCATTCTTTAGCATCTCATCATTCAGATACAGTTCACAATCTCCTGTCCCAATTGGAGCAAGCTGACCAAGCATTATATTCTCTGTAACACCCCGTAAGCATTCTGTCTCAGCATATGCTGCAGCATCCAACAGAATATCAACTGTTTCTTCAAATGAACATCTCATCAGAGGCCCAGTGTCATTTCTGTTGATACCTTGTCGAGTGATAGCCATTAGATGACCACGATAGGTCATGGTATCACACAAGATGGCAAGATGACGGTAATTCACATAGGAGCCATCAAAGGAAATCACAACACGCAGTTCATCCAACAAAGCGCGACGAACTGCCTCAATTCCGAGAACTTCAATAATTTCAATCAAGTGATTGCTTGTTGTCCTCTTTGGATCCACATCTTCATGGCACATAACAGCTAAGAGATTAACACCTTCTGTATCTAACATCCACTCCTCAGATGTCTTGAATCCTCCCTCCTCATCAAACCTGCTTTTTCTGACCTGCTTAATGAAAACCTTGTTGATGTCTGGAATACCCCTGAGCGCCATTTCTGTCAGCATGTTGCTCTCTATCTTTTTTAGGAAAACATCATCTTCAGCTGATTCATCTTGTGCTTCTCCCTTTGCTCCCTCGTCGTTCATAATGCGGATTCGAAGGATCAGTTTTTGAGAATTGTCATCATTGAATATGCAAGTCAGGTCATCATCAAACTCAAGGTTGATCTTCTCCGCAATATCCGCCATACTCAATTTCTTATCAACCATCATCTCTCGATTCAACTCTATACGAAGCAGCCAAGGTGATATTTTATCTGGAGAAACATCTTCATCTGGCATTTCATAGTAGGACCTCACAAATTCAAAATCTTCTTCAATGATGGTACTCATCGGATCTGGGTCATACCAGACTTCCGTAGCTTGAGTGACACTCCTGAGAGTAGTATACTCCAAAGCACACTGAACAGTCTTAGCCCCTTCTTTTGATTTGCTTGCTTCCGGTGTGAGGTAGACAGATAGGGATGGTGTTTTGATCCTTTTAGCTACATTAATAATTTCTCGCAACCGGGGAACACCGAGTGTAACATTCTTTGCACTGACTCCAGCATAATGGAAGGTGTTCAGAGTCATCTGCGTAGCAGGCTCTCCAATTGATTGAGCAGCAACACAACCGATCATTTCCCCAGGGGCTACTAGCGATTGTAAAAATCTCGATTCAATTTCACCAATGACCCATTCAAAAGCCTCGCGGCTGAGCTTGTATTCCTCCAAAACTCTTTTACTAGCAAGAGTGCTGCGAAGCAAAATGTTAAAGAACAGTGTGGCTTTTTTCTGTGCTTCTACACTCAACGCATCATCACCAGGAACAACCAACAGCCTCTCCTGTAGTTTATCAACAGCATCAACAATTTCAACAGGGTGCATATCTGAAATCTTGCGCAAGTCAATCTTGAAAGTCTTCTGGGCATTCCAGATATGCCTCTTGATGTTAACAGGCAATGGCCAAGTGCTATCACCATTTGTTGCAATTTCAGTCCCGAGTTGGTATCTGTCAGCCTCAAGTTTCTGATATTCCGCATCAAATACATCACGCAACTCCCGGATCCCTTTCAAGTCCTCAAGATGTTCATCACTTAAGTATGTAGGATTCCAGTTTTCGTCGTCAATCTCATACTTGAAGGTCCTATCGAACTCTGATTTCTTCATTTTCAAGGAATCCAGCTTCTGTGATTCTATCCATACAGCATCCATACCATCTTCCCCATAGAGAAATTGAATAACATCACCCAACGAGTTTCTGACTGTCCCATCATATTTAACCATAATATCCTCCATAGCCTTAACCAATCGCCTCTGAATGTATCCAGTTTCTGATGTCTTCACAGCAGTATCAATAAGACCTTCCCTTCCTCCCATTGCATGGAATAAGAACTCTTGAGGAGTCAACCCACGTAAGTACGAATTCTCGACAAATCCACGACTTTCAGGACCATAATCATCTTTGGTGAAATGCGGCAATGTCCGCCCATCAAATCCAAACGGGATCCGCTTCCCTTCTACATTTTGCTGACCGACACACGCTGTCATTTGAGAAATATTAATGAAACTTCCTTTGGATCCTGCTGTCACCATAGCCTTAAGGTTATTGGTTTCTGCTAAACTCTTTTGAGCACTACTTCCAGCATCGTCACGAGCTTTATTCAAGACCTACAAGAACAGTTTATGAGTCGACATAGATAAGAGAATCATTGACAACGCACCATATGAAAAGTTTATTATTATCAAGCAATTAATGTACCTGGTTAACCCTGTTCTCAAATGTCTCCGTCATAGTTCGCCCAGGTTCAGGGTCCAATTTCTTTTCCTGGAACTGACGGATAAGGTCTTTCACGGCAGTTTTTGCATTAGAAATAGTTTCATTAATTTTCTCCATTGTTGATGAATCAGCAATTGTGTCACCAATTCCTATTGTAAAACCATTCTGCAGAAGCCAGTAATTGACAAGCCATTGAGTATGACCGAGGAATTTCCTTGCTGCATCAGGACCAACCTCTTCCCTATAAAACAAGTAAAACAAATATTAAAACAAAAGAGCTCATAAAACTAATTACAACATTTGAGATTTCTCCACGATGCCCCAAGCAGTGTTAAGACTTTATAAGGTACTAAATTTTAGCCAGTAGATTCTTGACTTTTTAAGTATTTTTTGTGCCAAGTGAACAGAATGCAGCATCTTACCAAATGACATGCACGAGACTTCCATTTCCGGTACCAAGGGTCTTTTTGCAGAGAGTTCCGGCAAGAAGTTCCCCTCTTTCAATTCGCACTTGAGTATCCCCCGGTGTTATGAATCCAGTCTCTTGATCTGAGTGCCAAGCAGAGTACCTGAACAGATTTATCTGCTTTGGTATGATAAGATTAAAAACTTGTTTGCCAGTCCAAAGAGGACGTGGCTTCAAAATTGCAGGAGCTGGAACTTTCCCGTCAAAGTCTTCCCACCACATAAGCGTATTCATGAATACATCCTGAAATTGGAAAATATATCAGCATAGCGGTTAGAGTATCCTCTCATTAAACTCTGAGAGAGCATGAAATTGTTACCTTCTCTATGAAGGTATCTCTCTTTGTAATTTTACGACATCCTAGAAGGGTATCCTGCACAATACCCATCACAGGCCGATTTGCCTGGGGAGAGACGATACATTTAGGAACCATCATCAGCTCTAACACCTCAGCTCTGGTCTCAAATGATTGTGGTACATGCATGTTCATCTCATCCCCATCAAAATCAGCATTGTAAGGTGAGGTGACAGACAAATTCAGACGGAAAGTGGAATATGGCATAATCCTAATCCTGTGACCCATGATAGACATTTTGTGCAGACTTGGTTGACGATTAAACAGAACAAAATCACCATCAATCAAGTGCCGCTCCACCTGCGACCAAGAAAGCATAGAAAATTGACTACTTCGAGAAAAAAACCTTTGTGGCTTGAGTGGATAGAATAAAGAAAAGCAGTAAATACTTTGTATCCAAGTTCCAAATGATGATCACTGCTCTTCTTTAGGTACCGCAGATCTAGTCGTTGGCCATCATCCCTAATGATATATTTCGCCCCAGTCTTGCCAGGTGGAGGATGTGGCCCATAATCAACGAGCTCCTTTAATCTGCCAAAAAAATTGTCAACAAAAAATGGAAAAAAAAACCTTTCTGGAAATAAACTAAACACCGGAAGTACTAACCTTTCAATGTTATATGGAGTAACTGTTTCTGGGTATGTGAGATTCAGGGCAATACTCCACGGTACACCAAGTTCATCTATATTTATTGTTGGGTCTGGTGTAATAACAGTACGTGCCGAGAAATCAACTCGTTTTCCCATCAAATTTCCCCTGATTCTGCCTTCCTTCGCCTTCAGCCTACTACATATTGATTTAATAGGCCTCCCTGATTTCTGGGTAGCCTGAAGAAAATATAGTCCAACCCAGATAAAGCAACGTTCGTATGTATCATACCAGATCTGGAAGGATATAAAAGCATTACCCTTGGCTGTCCAGGCAACTCATTATCAAAATATGTAGCTATATGAAACTGCAAGAGTTGTGTAAACTCTGATATAATGTGAGCTGGTGCTCCATTTTTTTCCTGTCTTTTCAAGTTTTCATTGTGTCGAATAATCATGGCTAGTTGATGAGTCAAGTCATCCTGCATCAACAACAAGCATGAACTCAGGGTCATACATTCAGTTGGCATAGTCAAAAAGCAAATTGAAAAATGATAATAATATTGTCAGTCACGACTACATCTGTACTAGAACCTAAGCAATTTTTAATTCAGTAAACCAAAATCTGACTTGCCTCGCTTCTGGAAGTGGCGTCCATCATTACAGATGGTCTGACAGGGGGTGGGGGAATAGGAAGGACTTCTAGAATCATCCAGTCAGGACGAGCATACTTAGGGTTGAACCCTAGGAGTTGACAATCCGCATCACTAATCCTCTTTAAAACACTCAAGACCTGCAAGAATCTCACATGCCATCAGATCAGATTACCCCAAACAACAAAATGTAAGTTCATTTGAAAGAAAAGACGAACCCTATCAGCACCAAGTGTCTGTTTCCTTTCTGCGGGCTCCGGAAGCTGGTCCGGCTCATCGGATTTCTTCCTCGTTATTTTATACTCTGCAATCATCTTCATACCCTCAATAGTCAGCTTTGGTTGTTGTGCACCACATCCACCACGGCTTTTTTTTACTGGTTCGTCTGTGTCTTGGTTTTGGACATCATCAATTTCATCATCACCTTCACATTTTGTCTTGTTTTTGCAGGCATCCAGAATCTTCTTAAGCCTATTCTTGGGATTCTTTATCTTCATAGCCTGCTTAAACTTATGCTCCTCCTTCATGAAAATAATAATTTGGATTATTCTTAACATACTCATACAGTTCCAATCTATGCTCTCTAAGAAGCATAATTTTATGGTCAATTCAAGAGGACAATTTATTTTAATTAATTTTTTTTTTTGGTTTTTATTTTTATTTTTTTTCCTCTATACCTCATCAGCTAAAATCTTGGAGCAATTGAAGCAAACACATCGCATGATACTCAACACAGTCTTCATAAAACCGACATGATACATTGGCTTAGCGAGCTCAAGATGGCCAAAATGCCCTGGACACTCAGCCATGTTCGCCATACATGTCTCTCACTTCACCTTCCGATCAATCGTACCAAGCCGAATATCGCTCAATCCTCCCACCTTAGGTTTACCCTTCTCGGTGGTCTCACTATGCTCAACGTGTATAACTGACATTTGCCTCTGAAAAAAAAAAAGACAAAAGGCAATAAGCCATTAGCAACCAGCGATACACAATTCCTACTCGCAGCTTCCAATTAACATCAATAGATTGAATAGAACATGGTCCTCAACTAAACCTAACGATTTCATTACTATTCACTCCCCCTCCAATTTCCCCGCCGGCCAAACAGACGGCGGAGCAATGAGGTAGAGAAAGCGAAAGAGAAAGGAGCATTACGATCTCATCGGGGCTGAGTATGCCAAACTGGACCACCCGGACCTTGGAGACCTCGGCTGGAGAGAACGGAAACCGCGTATCCATGGCGGCGAAACTCCGATCAAAGAAAAATCGAAAAGAACGAAAACCCTAGAACGCGAATTGAAAGGGAATCAAAACCCCTATTGTGTTTCCCTCTCTTTCGAATTTGTTAGTCTGTGAGAGTCAGTTTACAGTTTACTTTGAGCTAATTTTTTCGTTTTTCCCTCTGGTTTGACAGGACCAGATCTGGATTTCTCTCGTCTCTTCACGAGGAGAGGTATGAGCAAAAGAGGCGTAAACTACAGCCCTAAGCCTCTATTTATAGAGAAAAACGCCGGCTTCTTAGAGGTCGGTCAAGTTTATAGGGCCGCAAATGCCTCAGGCCCAATTATAATCGGCTTCTTAGAGGTCGTCGAGTTTATTGGGCCGTATATGCCTTAGGCCCAATTATAATCGTCTTCTTAGAGGTCGGTCGAGTTTATTGGGCCGGATTTTTCTCTACTTTTTTCTTCTTTTTAACTTGGATGCAAAATTCTGAAAATCGATTGGAGTATAGAGTCTTTTTGCAGTATAGAATAAATTTTATCTCGAGTATCAAGATTCGGTTTTCTATCGGTTTGGTTGGTTTATGTTTGCTGTTCATGTTCTGGTTGACTGAACCAATACAAAATCAATCTTTATGCAAAAAACAAAAGAAAATATCAAACTCAGAAGAAAAGTAGATTTCCCAAAAGAACAATTAAGCTCTACGTATCCTAATTAAATTGGTCTTCTAAACTGAAATTGTTGCTAAACTTGGTCCATTTTCTTACAATTATAACAAGTAGGTTAAGAAGACATATGATGGATTAACCTCGTAATAACCAAGTCTAATCTTATATATGTAGCAACTGACAAGTTTATTCAATACATTTTCAGCTACTAGTTGGAACACTATCCAATGAAACTGTTTGTCAACAAACAAACTCAAGATTTATAATAGGAGTAAAAAGAAGACGACATTGGTAAAAAGAAAAAACTAGTAGATTATGAACCTCAGCTAACTAAATAACTACATTTGTGAAAGCTAAATAATAATACTAGGTCTATTATTATTTCACCATGTTTGGTAAGAATGGAAGCTATATTAAAAATATCAAATAATAAAGGTTCAACAATAATCAACTAAGGACAGGGTGGCCCATAACTATAATTAAATGAAGAGGAACCCCTATACTAGACGAACTTAATTAATACTATGCAATTAGGTTGAAACTTTAAAGTACGTATCTTCAATTCAACTCAGGAATATGAAATACCTAACTCCTTAAAATATTCCCAAGGGAAACTCAGTCTAGTTTATCTTTATGGATTAACCAGTTCATTTCGGTTCTTACCAGCTAAGTAGCTATTTTTTTTGTTGGAAAAAAAAAACAATGCATATTGAATTACTTGGATTATTGTAGTTCAAATCCTTCTGCCTACCAATTTTGATTTTTTTTTTTTTATAATAGTCATCGCAATATATCATTGTTTCATATAAGTGTGCACATAGATTCAGTTTAGTAAAGAAAACTTTAAAAAAATAAAAATAATGAATGAGTTGACCAGAGTTGATTATTGAGGAATTGATAACAGAATGACAAATGGCGGGGTTGATTCGTAAATATGAAAAACTATAGGGGGTAGAAACTAACAAATAAAAATTACACGGAGGGAGAATCCGAACTAAAGTGAAGCCACTCTTGTTTGTATAGATAACAAACACGCAAAAGGCGAAAACAAAACATAGCTTCCGTCTTCAAAATGCATGTTCTCGCTGTAACGTCTTTTCTTTCGATTTAGATTCTCTCAAGGTTCTTGACAAATTTCAAGATCAAAAGAAAAGAAGAAAAAAAACAATATAATCAAATGGCGAAGAAACCGAAGCACCTTCGTCATCAGCCGCGTAAACCTTTATGGACGACGCATGCTTTCACAGTTCTCATACTTGTATTTTTCGCCATTCTTTTTCTTCTCGGTCTCCGATTCTTTTCACTACCTAGCACCAGCAAGAACTCTTCAGTGCCGAACGATTTGACCACCATTGTCCGGGAAAGCGAAGAGAGGTTAGGGGACACACGATTTTGTGTGTTTTGGGAATTTTCTGGTGTTTTTGTTTTTGCATGTTCCAGTAAAGTAAATTTTGCTTTGAATTTATTAAGTAGGATGAGTTATGGAGACGAAGAAGACGGTAATGGCGACCGTTGGCTCGAAATTATTTCTTGGGAGCCTAGAGCTTTCCTTTACCACAATTTTTTGGTACTCTTTTTTCCTTCTCGGGGATAAATTTTTTATTTAGATTTGTTTTATGCTTGATCAGGACTTAGCATCTTCCTCCTAGTTCATATAGTTTGGCTATTTCTTGTCAGACAAGCTAAAGAAAGTAAGAAATTATAACTTAATGTTACTAAAATTTGTGTTTAGATCTTACACATCACTCCTCCGGTAAAAACTAAAAACACATACAGAGCTCATGAGAAAGAAAATGATTTATATGCATATTTGATAATGTTTGGGATTTTAATATTAGGGTCTGTTTTCTTGAGATTTTGTAAGACAAATGAAGAATGTGAGCACTTGATTAGCCTCGCCAAACCTAGTATGGCCAAGTCAATGGTGGTTGATGTGAAAACCGGACGCAGCAAAGATAGCAGGTTCTGTATTCGTTTTTGTTTTTTTCCCATCAAGTTTAATTTGGAAAGACTTGAGAATTCTAAATTTGCAATCCGTTACGTTTAAATGTGTGTAGAGTACGGACGAGTTCAGGAACTTTTCTTAAAAGAGGGCATGACGAGGTCGTGGAAGAGATTGAGAATAGGATTTCAGATTTTACCTTCATTCCTGTAGGTATGTACGCTCTGTTTAATACCAATTTTTTCGTTGTTACGCTACAATGTCTTTGAATATTCCTTGTGGAGTAACATTGCAGAAAATGGAGAAGGACTTCAAGTTCTCCATTATGAAGTTGGGCAGAAATATGAGCCTCACCATGACTATTTCGTGGACGAGTTCAACGTCAAAAGGGGAGGGCAAAGAATTGCTACTGTCCTTATGTACCTGTATGTAAACCCTCACGATATTTCCCATCAATATGCGTTAAGTTTTTTGTTTTTTTTGAAAAGTCAATATGCGTTAAGTTAATCCTATTTCCTTGAATATTGTTCTATTATTTAGGTCGGACGTTGATGAAGGCGGCGAAACAGTATTCCCTCTAGCCAAAGGGAACATTAATGATGTCCCGTGGTGGAACGAGCTCTCACAGTGTGGTAAACAAGGACTCTCTGTTCTGCCAAAGAAGAGAGACGCCTTACTATTCTGGAGCATGAAGCCTGACGCCACTCTAGACCCTTCTAGTTTGCATGGTGAGAAAGAGAGAGAGAGAGAGAGAGAGAGAGAGAGAGAGAGAGAGAGAGAGAGAGAGAGAGAGAGAGAGAGACATTGCCTTTATCTAAACTATGATAGAAGACTCATTTGAATTGGTAGATCCTAATCTCTCAAAATCTTCTCTGGTTGATTCAGGTGGCTGTCCAGTGATTAAAGGAAACAAGTGGTCTTCGACTAAATGGCTTCACGTTCACGAGTACAAGACTTGAATAAACAAAAACAAGATAGCTTTTGAGAGGTGAGCTCTTAACCAATCCTCTGGATTGTCTCAGATTGTTTCTCAATGTTCTTGTCGTCTATGTGTAGGTTTCTATCATCTCATCTCACCAACATGTACTAGTATATGTGAATCATTCTCAGTTTCATCTTGATACGTCTCTCAAAAGCTCTCTAATGCTGCACCAGCAAAATCGCGCTCTAGCCTATAAGTCATTATAAATTATGTAGCTGATGTTATGTAACCTTATGAACTATTTTCTTACTTTCCTTAATTATTAACTAGAGCCAAAAAAGCCTAAATCTTATCGATTGTTACACATAATAAATAAATCATGTATACCGAGCATTTTCCTTTTGGTGTGTGAGAATCCACAGGAAAATTTGTTAGTGTTTAGATGAAAAGTAAAAACAAATACGCAGCTAAGATTTTAATCTTGCGAGTCACGGCATGTTAATTTTTTGAGCTTTTTGCAAACGGATTTACAAAAATATACACACAGTCGATAAACCCTATAGCAAAGTATAGAGGTGAAAGAAGACAAAAGGAAAGTCTATTACGAGTTTCCTTATTTTTTCGACTTTTTTTTGTTCTTTGTTTTCTCTCTTTGGTAGAACACGTGTCCATCTCTATTTCCACATTCTAGCTGTATTCGGTTTTATTTTTACTTATATCTAATTAAGAGATTCACACTATTAAATTTTTAATTTAAAAACCTAGATAAATAGGTATATATATATGCATATATATATATTCGGCTCAATCCTTGCGCCTTCTCTCTAAGTTTAATTCTTTACAAGTTCAAATCTGACCCACTTGCGAATTCATGTCTATGTCGACGTTACCTTCTACCAAGCTGTATATGAAACAAAAGCTGTCCGAGTTGAAGATATATAAACTTTCAGATCTAGTTCAGCAGATCAACGCGCTCGGTCTAGTGTCTGCGGATGTGAAAATCGATGAGGACAAAGATAATGCTATGATCTTGTTGTGTTTTCTGTCCCCCTTGTTGACAGCACTTAAGTGTAAAAAAGAGACGATAGGTCTAGATCGTTGGCTCAAAGTTCTCTCGTGGGAACCTAGACTTTTCGTTTACCAGAATTTCTTGGTAACTTTCTTGCTTCTATCTGAGATCAAATTTTGATTTATATTTGTTATATGCTTGATCAGAACTTAACATCTTCGTTGGATATTTCTTGTCAGAGAAGTTAAGGAAATTAGAACCTGTTGTTACTAAATTTTCCCTTGTAGATATTGTGTTTTAGATCTTAATTACTCGCTCCTCCTGTGAAAAACACATAGGAACACATGTTTCTCTCATGAGAAAGAATGTAAAACGTGATCTTCGGCCGTTCGGCGTCATGCTTGAGATGATTTATATGCACTATTCAAATGTTTAGGGTTTGATATTAGGCTCTGTTTTCTTTAAATTTTGTAAGACAAACGAAGAATGTGAGCACTTGATTAACCTCGCGAAACCTACTATGGCCAAGTCAAGGGTGGTTGATAGGGAAACCGGAGGGCCTAAAGAAAGCAGGTTCTGTACTATGTTGAATTTATGTTTTTTTTTTTCTTTTTTCTTCATGTTTAACATAAAGATCTGAGATTTGGAAAGCCGTTAATGTGCAGCGTACGGACGAGTACGGGAACTTTTCTCAGAAGAGGACATGACAAAATCGTGGAAGAGATTGAGAATAGGATCTCAGAATTCACCTTCATTCCTGTAGGTATGTATGTGGCTTATGTTTTTACTTGTCCAAAACTTAATACAAAGATTTGGATTTTCGGACAGAAGAAGAAATGTTCATCAGGTGTTTTTTTCTTCTAACGACGTCGTTACTCTTAATATTCTATCCTGTGGAGCTAATCTAATGTAACTGCAGAATATGGACGTGGACTTCAAGTTATCCATTATGAAGTTGGGCAGAAATGTAACCCTCACTGTGACTATATCTCAGACGAGTTGATGAAACTCATACCGAGAGGGCAAATAATTGCTACTGTCCTAATGTACCTGTATGTAAACCATAAACTCTTTCTTACAATCTTTCTCATAAGCCACAATAAAAGCATTTTTAAGTTAATATTTCCTTTTTTTGATTCTACTACTAATTAGCTCTGACGTAGATGAAGGCGGCAAAACAGTTTTCCCTTTAGCCAAAGGAATCATTAGTAAAAGAGGATTCTCTGTTTTACCAAAGAAGAGAGACGCCGTACTCTTCTGGAACATGAGGCCTGACGTGTCTCCAGATCCTTTGAGTCGTCATGGTGAGAGATAGAGAGAGATAAAGAGATACATTGCCTTTTCTCTTAAATCGTAGTAAACCCTTTTGACCTTAGTTGAGATCATGAGATGTATACCAAATCTCTCAAAAAAAAATTGTCTGATGGATTCAGGTGGTTCTCCAGTGATCAAAGGAAACAAGTGGGCATCAACTAAATGGTTTTTCGTTCGCGATTACCAAGACTAATAAAAATATAGGTTTTGAGAGGTAGAAGCTCTTAACCTTACTTAATTTAGTGATAAATCGTTTGCATCGTCTCACAATGTTTCTATTGTCATTTATAGGTTTCCATGATCTCAAGCAACCTTGACAAAATTTCACTCTTCATTTCGTTCGGAAAGGACTTCACTGTTATTTTTAATTTTTTTTTTTTTAATTTTCATGTTTCAACTTTTAAAAAAAACTTTTCTTCTTTGGTACATTGTTACGATCCAAGATCACTGGTTGAAATAAAAAGAGAAAAAAGACACTCTGTTGGAACTACATATATACTTTCGGACTCTTGATGTTGATGATCCGTCACCGTCATGGATCACTACTAAGCTAAATAGCTTCACCGTTGTTTTATCCAGTAAATAATACTCATTATACTGACTCTACAAATTAACACCAACATAATTAAAGCATCATTTAAATGACCGAGCGTATCCTGAAGTTTGGCTGAGATTCCAAAATTCGAAACTCGAAAGTTGAAATCATACGAAGGCCCCTTAATTTGGTCTCTATAAGAAAACTAGAAAAGTTGTTGTTTATAGAATCGTTCTTGTGGTTGTGGATCCCCCTTAGGGAGTGACATGGCATCTTGTAAAACAAAGTGAACTATAAGAGCATCTCCAATGCATAGAATTTTTTATGGGGTTTTTAAAATATTTTAATCATAAATTTTGAAAATTTTGAAGTTAAGAATTTTATTAAGTAAAATTAAATTGGATGAGTCCAATGGTAGAACCCATATGAGGTTCTTAAGAATAAAAAAATATTATTTTTAAAATTAGAATATTATAAGTAAAAATTATTTTGTTTAAATTATTGATCTATTAATTTCTTAAAAATTATTGCATTTCATAAAATTTTAAACAAACATTACATAAAAGCATATTAAAAAAAAAGTACAACAGAAAGAAGATGGTTTTTTTTTCTTTTCTCTAAAAAAATATTGACCAATAGAAAGAAGACACCTATGGGTTTCTTATCAACTCTTAGAGCAAGAACAATGGTAGATCTTACAAAGGTTCTTAGTATATATTAAATAAATAAAAATTATTATAATAATAAATAGGTTCTTAAAAACTTAAGAAAGTATCTTATATAAGAACTTTTGAGTGGATTTATGAAGTTTTTAAGAACCTTATTTATTATTATAATAATTTATATTTGTTTAATATATATAAGAACCTTTCCAAGTTTTACCATTGCTCTAGCTCTAAAGTCTCCTTGTTTAGAACCCATTCTCATCTTTTATTTTGTTTTTGATTTTTTTTTTTCTTTTTTTCCTTAGAAACCCAAGTTTAGAACTTCCATTGGAGATGGTATAAGAATAAGAGATGACGTGGCAATTCGCATAAGAGTTTGCGAATAGCTTCCTATTTCCATATTCTGATTGTATTATTATTTTTTTCACATATTTTTCAATTATAGAGTTTTGTAATATTATTCATTATTCACAGGATTAATAAAAGGAACAACCCTAGATAAAAGCAACAATCGTTTTCTCTCTCTAAATTTAAAGCTTTCCGAGTTCATTGTCTAAATTTAAGGCTTTCCGAGTCCTGCGAATTCACTGTCTATGTCGACGCCACTGTCTACCAAGTTGTATCTGAGACAGAGGTTGAATAAACTGAAGATATATAAAGTTTCAGATTTAATGCAGCACATCGACACGTTCAGTCAAATAATCGGCGATCATGTGGAAATTAAGGACGACGAAGATAATGCTATGATTTTGTTGTGTTCTCTTCCCCCTTTGTTGACAGCACTTACGTGTAACAAAGAGAAGGTTGCTGCTTCGTTGCGCTTTCCTCATGAGCGTTGGCCCGAGGTTATCTCGTGGGAGCCTAGAGCTTTCGTTTACCACAATTTCTTGGTAATTTCCTTTTTCCTTCTTAATTTGGGATACAATCTTGATTTATATTTGTTTATATATGATTGATGACTTAACATGTTCATGATAGTTCATATAGTTCGGATGTTTCTTGTCAGACAAGCTAAAGAAATTACAACCCTTGTTCATTCAATCTTCTCATGTAGTTTGTGGTTAGATTCTTACTCACTCTTCCAGTAAAAAACACATAGGTAACACATGTTTCTCTCATGAGAAAGAATGTAACTAAATGTGATCTTCGGCGCGTCATGTTTTGCATGATTTATATATGCACTTCAAATGTTTAGGGTTTGATATTAAGCTCTCTTTTCTTTAAATTTGTAAGACAAATGAAGAATGCGAGCACTTGATTAGCCTCGCCAAACCTAGTATGGCCAAGTCAAGGGTGGTTGATAAGACAACCGGAGGAGGGAAAGAAAGCAGGTTCTGCACTCAGTTTTATTTGTTTTTTTCCCTCTTCAAGTTTACTTTGCAAAGATCTGAGATTTAAAAATCCGTTAATGTGCAGCACACGGACGAGCACGGGTACTTTTCTTAGAAGAGGACATGACAAAATCGTGGAAGAGATTGAGAATAGGATCTCAGAATTCACCTTCATTCCTGTAGGTATGTATGTGGCTTATGTTTTTACTTGTCCAAAACTTAATACAAAGTTTGGATTTTGGGACCAAACAAAAGGTATATTGTTGATGGTGTAAGATCACCAGGTGTTTTTTTTTTAACGACGTTGGTACTTAAAAATGTAATGTAACTGCAGAGAATGGTGAAGCGCTTCAAGTGATCCATTACGGAGTTGGGCAGAAATTTGAGTCTCACTTTGACGGAATGCAAAGAATTGCTACTTTCCTTATGTACATGTACGTAAACCTTAAAACTCTTTTTATAATCTTTCTCATCAGCCACAAGAAGAGAGTTTTCCAATTCGTAAGTTACTCTCTTCCTTTTCTGATTGTACGTACTACTAATTAGCTCGGACGTTGACAAAGGCGGGGAAACAGTTTTCCCTTCAGCCAAAGGAAACATTAGTAAAGGAGGACTCTCTGTTTCACCAAAGAAGAGAGACGCTTTACTCTTCTGGAGCATGAGGCCTGACGGGTCTCAAGACCCTTGTAGTTTTCATGGTGAGAGAGATACATTGCCTTTCTATATAAACTTTTCTTAAATCGTAATATTCCCTTTTTACAAAGTTGAGATCATGAGATGTAAACCAAACTCTCTTAAAAAGCTTCTTTGATTGATTTTTTGTTGTTTTTCTTTTATTTAATGTAATTATTTGGTTTTTATTTAATTGTTTTTTTTTTTATTTTTTTATTATTATTTTATTATTTTTTTTTTTTATTTTTTATTTTTTTTTCTTCCTCTCTTTAGTGATGCATTTATCTTCAGATTGTTTAATGTTTCGGTCGTCATTTGCATTTGCAGGATCCCATGATCTCAAACAACCTTGACAAAATGGAGTAGACCTCTACCTCACTTGAAAAGAAAAACAAACAATTATATTTGTGCTTATATCCGCTCTTACTCCCAAAACTACAAAACTTGTGTGTTTATTTCCATTGGCAGAATATATTCTATTAATGCGCATCACCCATCATTTTGGGGGTCTTTCTTTTGGAGCAATATCCTCAAAAAAAGTTTAAATTGTAAGTTCTCATATTTATTTCAAATAAAAAGCGACTTCACAGTGACAATTGACTAGTAGCAAGAAGCAAAAGATGAAGGAAATAAAAAAAAAAGATATAAAGAAAGCAAAGCTCTTCTCGTCCTCATCCCTGAAAACATTTTTTATTGCAACAAACCTTTTGGATATAAAAGCTTTCTTGTGGCTCACCAGATTTATTGTTTGATCAGATTCCTGATTACGTATTGCAATATCCCTCCGTGATTGAAATAAGCCAACTCCACCTGCCATTCCAAATTCCTCTGACTTTTTATCAGTCTGTTTTTTTTTTTTTAAAAAAATTTGCCATTGTTTTTCTTATTTTACCTCAGTGTCGAATCGGAGTGTACATGTGAAAGATTTGCCATTGTTTGTGATGACCGTTACATCTTGTCCTGGTTTGATCTCACTAACATTGTTTGGGAGCTCAATGGTGTAAAGCTCCTGACCCGTCAAGCCTAGAGTCTCAGCATCTTCTCCTGTCTTGAAGCACAAAGGTATGATTCCCATTCCCACCAGATTGCTTCGGTGAATTCGCTCAAAGCTCTTTGAGATCACAGCTTTCACTCCCTGTCGTAAAAAACGCATATTAACGTAAATATTTGTGTTATGTTAAATACGGCAAAAACCCTAAGCATGTAAAGCCAGAGAAATGTACCAGAAGCATTGGACCCTTAGCAGCCCAATCACGAGAACTTCCACTTCCATATTCAGCACCAGCCAAAATGATTGTGTCGCGTCCCTCGTTCCTGTATTTCTGGTACAGCACAACAAGAGAATAACTTGATAAGAACAAAGCTACGAAGCTGCTATTCTATTTCCAATTGACCAACCCAGATACACTTGATCAATGAGAGACTCAACTTAAGGTTTTAGAAAATATCAAGAAAGTGTGTGGGATTTATACCATGGCAGCATCGAAAACAGAAAGCTTCTCTCCACTGGGAATGTGAACTGTTTTGGGACCAACTTCTCCTTTCAAGTGTTTGTTGACAATACGGATATTGGCGAATGTTCCTCTCGCCATAATCTCATCATTACCACGGCGACTCCCGTAAGAGTTGAAGTCTCTTCTATCCACACCACGTTCCATCAAGTACTTAGCCGCGGGACTGTCCTTGTGGATGCTACCCGCTGGTGAGATGTGATCAGTGGTAATACTGTCTCCGAAATTGAGCAAACAGTAAGCATCTTTCACACCGTGTGGACCTGGTGGAGACATGGTCATGCCCTTGAAATAAGGCGGCTCATGAATGTAAGTTGATTTAGGATCCCACTCATAGAGTGTGCCTGATGCGACAGATAACTGTTTCCACATGGAATTCCCTTTGGTGATTGCTTCATATGTAGCTTTGAACATATCAGGAAGAACACTAGCTTGCACAACCTGATAAAACGAAACAGAGAATTTTACTTCTCTTCCAATGATAAGATCTCTTATCGTTTATGTATTGCACGAGCAGCCCGCTTATAGTTACCTCGGCAACTTCTTTGTTAGAGGGCCAGATGTCCCTGAAAAATATCTGTTTGCCATCTTTACCGGTTCCAAGGGGCTCCGTCTCAAAATCAATGTCAACCTACAAGAATATTCATGGGACTGATTCAGTGCTTCATATAACATGAATTCTTGATTGTTGTGTGATGGTTTAGAGTTAGCATTAACATACAGTGCCAGCCAGTGCATAGGCTACAACAAGCGGCGGGGAAGCTAGATAGTTCGCTCTTGTTAACGGATGAACACGTCCCTCAAAGTTTCTGTTCCCCGACAACACAGCGGATGCCACCAAGTCTTGTACAGTACATATATGAGAAATATTTTTGTTTTACCTTCGAAAATTTCACGTGAATAAGCATTACATTATTAACTATTTGAGGAATTACCATTATCAACTATTGCTGAAGCCACAGCTTCATGGATATCCCCTGAGTTTCCGATGCATGTGGTGCACCCATAACCAACTATACTGAAGCCAAGTTGATTCAAGTACTTCTGCAAGCCACTGCAAGACTCGATAACTCAGGACCACATAATACAAGGAAATAAGTAACAAAATTTTCAACGGTGTATCAGCCGTACCTCTTTGCCAAGTACTTTGTTACAACTCCAGAGCCAGGAGCAAGACTAGTTTTAATCCATGGCTTAACCTTATAATGGATAAAATTGAGATACTTTATTACTTCCATTGCACAGAAAGATATTTAAACACGATAATTCAAAAGAACAAGGCAGTAAGGAACAGTAGTCAAACCTCCAGTCCTAGATCACAGGCTTTTTTTGCAACCAAGGCGGCGCCAAGCATTACACTGGGGTTTGAGGTATTTGTGCAACTGGTGATTGCTGCTATAACAACATCTCCATGTCTAAGCTGTGCTGTGGTCCCGTTAAAATTGAACTCTGCAGCCTTACTCTGTGCTTCTTTTGGTACAGCAAAACCCTGGAAATATCATTGGCTAAGTAGAATCACTAACCGCAATTTTTGTAAACTGGGACTAAATCATAAAATCAGCAGTGTTGCAGGACACAGTTTTTTATTGGACCTACTTAATGACTTAAATACCTACTATTTTTTTTTAAACTGCATAGTAACATTTGCTAGACGTGCCATCAACCACTGCAAGCGTTCACGTTAAGAATTTTTTCTGAACAGAAAGGAGAGTTCTAACCTTGAATCCTACTCTATTATCCAAGCAAGAATGCCAGTCCGCTTTCATTTCCTTCAAAGTAACGCGATCGTGTGGCCTGAATTGTGCATATAGAATAAATGTTATAAGTAGAATAGATCCTTGAAAACTTATGTAGAGACATTTGCTATTAGTACCTCTTGGGACCAGATATACAAGGTTCCACATCCTCGAGATTCAATTCAAGAGTTGAGGAGTATACTGTTTTACTCTCCGGCTGAGATGAGTAACAAGTTCCAAGTGGAGAATATGTTATGTTCTATGATAGATGAAAATAGACATAAGAATTGACGCACTAGAGATGCCCAAGGTTTTACCTCAGTGTAGTCCACAAACATCTTGTTTGCTCGTAAATACGCCTCTATCATAGACACCTGAAATTCAATTCACAAATCACTACCCTGATGAAAAGCAATACCACACTAAATTACGTAGATTCTCCTTGCATCCCCTTACAGTGTCATCGCTCCTGCCTGTCAACTTGAGATACTGCAAAGTGACATGATCGACGGGGAAGAATCCCATGGTTGCACCGTACTCAGGAGACATATTAGCAATTGTAGCACGATCAGCTAAAGACAATTCTCTCATCCCCTCCCCTGTGTTGGGAAAAGCAATGGATGCATATGTTAGTTAGCCTAGCTCTGTCAAGTACTGGATAAGTAAGGAAATGTCAAATATGAAATATGATATCAAATTTTTCATTAATTTACCGTGTAATTCAACAAACTTTCCAACTACTCCATGTTTCCTCAGCATCTGAGTCACTGTTAAGACCAAATCAGTAGCTGTCATTCCATCTCTTAGTTTTCCCGTCAGCTTGAAACCCACAACACCAGGCAGGACCATGCTCATTGGCTGCAATGAAAGAGAGAAATTCATGCTACAGTTTATAATAGAAGAAACTTCAACAAAGTGTTTAAACTTGAACTGCCTATATTAAGTTTCAGAAAGAGTTCAGACAGTTAGTTCTGAGTTCTCGACCAAAAGAGCATCAATTTACCTGACCAAGCATGGTAGCTTCCGCTTCTATACCGCCAACTCCCCATCCAGCAACACCCAGTCCATCAATCATAGTGGTGTGAGAGTCTGTGCCAACAACACTGTCTGGGTAAAGAAGTCCGTTAGTGTTGAAAACAACTCTGGCAAGGTATTCCAGGTTGACCTGTCAATCGCAAATTATAGAACTTAAGTATATATCTTGAATAACCATCAAAAAGACTTCCAGCGTCCAAACAAATACCGTTATTTCTGAACCCTTTTACTTACTTGATGAACGATTCCAGATCCAGGAGGTACGACAAGCATGTTGTGAAAGGCATTGGAGCCCCACTTAAGGAAAGCAAATCTTTCTTTGTTACGCTGGAACTCAAGCTCCATGTTTGCCTGCACTGCGTTCTCTGATCTCGCCACATCCACCTGAACCGAGTGATCAATGACAAGATCTACGGGGACCTGCAAGTATCAAGGTCGTGTATCAAACCTTGTATCATACCATAAGGACACGTGATATCAACCAGTCTCAGTTATAATAGCAAGGAAACTAACCAGCGGATTAATCTTATTAGAATCCCCACCGAGATTATTCATGGCATCTCTCATGCAAGCAAGATCAACAACAGCAGGGACACCAGTAAAGTCCTGAAAACGAGCAGAAAAATGACAATTACGGTCAAGGATTTTCGGGAAATCGCAAAATTTATCTCGTCAAGATGTTATATAGCACTCATTTCGTATCTACCTGAAGAAGCACCCGAGCAGGTTTGAACGGAATCTCAACCTGTTTGGGAGAGGTATTCTCCCAATCAAGTATCTTCTCGACATCTTTGCTCTTAACTTGAAACTCATCACAGTTACGAATGGCCGATTCGAGAAGTATCCTAATGGAATAAGGCAGTTTATCTGCATCCGCAACAACATTCTCTCAATCAGAAAATCACAACAATTGAATCTCGATCATTCTTTTAACGAAGATTGGCGGCATCGATCAGGTGAAGCTTAACTCACCGATCCTCGGATCGTTCAGAGCTGGCAAGCTGTAGAAGTTCCCGAATTCGCCACCATCAGGCTTCTCTAGCGCCTTCAATATGCTCCGGAAAGGATTCTCTGAAGCTGAAAACACATCAAAAACAGAGATCCGCACAGGAAATCAAATACAGAACCAGATTTTTCAAAAGGCGAAAATGGTTGGAACGAGGAATCATGCATGAGTCATTCTCGATCATAAACAAAAATGAAGAAAGAAGATAAATCGGTACCCATGGATGTTACGACTCGACTCGAGCAAAGCAGAGATCTGTTTCAGGAGAGAGAGAGAGAGAAGAAGTTAGCGGAGTTGGTGAGGCGCTGAGTCGTAGCCGAGAAAGATTTTTATATGTAAGGAAAAAAAATCTGAAATTATCCGTGTGGGCTCTTCTTGTCAGAAGTGATGGCTGCTTGGTTTTTTTTTTGACCTTTTGATTAATTATCCTACTTTTTTGTGAATTATACTCGTTTCATTTGAATTTTCTGTATTATCCTCAAGTTTTTATTTCTTCCTCAAACTCATAATCCTTCCATCCTTCCTACTTATTACTTATATGAGCTGTGCCAAAAAAAAAAAAAAAAAAAAAATTATAAGCTGTTTTATATATGTTTTGACGACAAACTCTGTGAATCAAATTCAAGTTTCTCAATTGATCAATGGTCATATCTGATCATCACCAATTCACCCACTACCTTCAACAACAAATTTTTGTGAAATTAAATAAATATGACAAAAAAAAAGAAAATTAATATGGGTCGCTCCACTCGAATGTTATATAGTCTTTTAAATTTGGGCCCAACCCATCTTTGTTGTTAACCCGTTTGGTCTAGCCCGGCTTGGTTGACATCACGGCGTCGTTTAAATGGATTCAACAGTAAACGATGTCTTTAAACTGGAAACTAAATGGAAGAAAAATTAACGGATTATAAAACAGCAAGTCAGATTAGAAGAAAATTTGGGCCCAGTAAAATACTACACTACCCAATCCAGCTGAGGGCTGAGCTTGTTTAGGCCATGATTAGGTTGTCTATTTAATTTATTCTAAGCAACACTTAAATTCTGATTAACTAGTCTGTACTAGACAGCTAAGTGTATTAAGTATTAGTAGCTACTTGATCCATTAGTAGTGCTCGTGTATCTGCGTTTCAAAGCCTCGCCTGCAGTCAGTCTTAAGTCCATATAATCTGACGCACTTCTGTATACTTTTAAAAGTTATAAGAAGATGTTATTAATAGTTGGACCTACTGAAACGAATCACATCGTGTTTCTTGATAAATATAGTCATATAGAGTATGTTTAATGATGTGGATTTGATTTTTGTGACCTAAAACAAAATCTCAATAAAACGAAATTTTGAGCAAATTAGATAATGCCAACCCAACCTATTGAACAACCCAAACACAGATCAAAACTCGTCTAGTCTACATTTTTAGACCATGATCACACATCTATATTTTATTTTCATACAAATTGAGCTTCACGTGTTTCGTTTGATTATCTTTACGACTAAAGATCAAAACGTATATTTGTAAATATTTCCAAACATAGCATCATGTACCATGTACGCACTACGCAGTATGCTTAAACTCGAAACTAACCAAATACATATTTTGTATAACCAGTTAGACTAGCCATATGTATATAGAATATAGCTAAATATATAGGATAATGTATGAATGTAGCTATTATGTTAATGATCTTTGTTTAGGTTGGTTACTTTTTTTACCAGACGAGAAAGAGAATCACCTGATTTAATCGTGTATATATATACTGTTGTTCTTTCTTCCAATTCCCGTTTCCCTTGTTTGATTAATATGGACAAAAGTACAAAACCATATAAGTATTTTAGATTTATGGAGTTTATTGAGTTGATTGCATACAAATAAATAAAGGAGTAGATATGCAAGTGGTGGCCGGGTTAAATTATCAATCAAGTCACAAAACAGAGGCGCACCGGTAAAACGTGACGTGGGTCACCATGTAGATAACCTACCAATCATATTTATCTCTTCTTTATTTATTTGGCTTTTATTTTCATTTTTCTATTACAGCCTCATAGGTAAAATATAATTCTGTGTATAAAAACGTCATGCTAAATCTCAATAATAACAAACAAAATTTACTCATCACGAACACACCGGGTCATACTCATACATAGAAACCCACTCTCAGTATTAAAAACTTAACAATTCAAGACATGTACATGACACGCAACCATGAACCATGTATCATGCATATGCTTAGATTTAAATTTAATCACTGCGATACTCATGGGACCAGCTTCTGGGCCATTGACCCATGATGCAACTATTAAAATTGATGGCAATAAAATAAATTGGGGGTAAGATATTTGTTTCCGTCAACTATATTAGGAAATGCTGGAGAAGATTATTTATAGGACATGTTGTTGGAAAAAGAAAACATTTGAATCGTTTGTTTAGTAGCAAGCGGCAACCCTTATCTGATAACTTCAGTAAAAACAAAAAACAAATACAATTTTATAGTTTACGCCCATCTCCTGAGTCCTTGACATGTGAATTCAATAGCTTAGGGTGATTTAAATATCTATATTAGCAAGGTAATAAATGAATATAGAATTTTTTTTTTCTCAAAGAATCTATATTAGCAAGGTATGCTTGAAATTTTGAAATTCTTGTAAGAAATCTAACGTATTTGGACTCAAAATAAATGTGGTCATTTGCAATTTTGCATGATGAAAACCTACAGATTTTCTATTTAAAAATATATATAACTTGATTGCTAGAACCATGATAAATCCACGTACCGAAATAGATCTAAAAATGCAGAGGTTGGAACACAGAAACGATAATTAAGAGAAGAGTATTTCAATTTCATTAAAACTTAAAAGTGCTATTACGTACGCTTCTCGCACGTTCACAAGTCTCACAGGATGACCGGACCCATTTTTTCTTTGGTTTAACAACAATAAACTATTGCGCTAATAGCCTAATACAAGGGAACTTCCTATAAAAAGAAAGGCCGAATCAAATAAGATTTTTAAATTTCCTCAAATAGCTCACATATGTATGTAGAAAATTATTTCTGTTTCGTATCTAATTGTTTTCGCATGTTAATTGAAAGTGAATTATATAACTGACGAGTAATTATAACATTACATATTTTCTAATAGTATTAAAGTTATTTCACTAATTTTTGTTGCTGTGTTGCGCGCTTATCTCTCTCACCTCTCTTTCTCGCTTCTCTCGTGCTTTGAAAATGAGAGATTTATTAGTCGTGTTTTCAACATCGACCATGACAGGCAAACCCTAGATTTTAACTCACCTACTTGAGGTAAAATTTCAAGCAAGCTTTAATTGCAAGTAGGACATAGGATCTTCTCTCTTAAGGGCTAAGCAAAAACCCATCTCTCCCTCTCTTTCTTCTATCTTCTCTCTCTCTCTCTCTCTCTCTCATAAGCTCCAGTGCTCTGTTTTTTTCTACCGGAGATTGTTTCGGGTCTCTTTCTCTTATAATCAATACGCTTAATCTTTGGGATTCTGGAAAAAAAAATGGCATCTTATAGATCCCAATCTGGGGTTTGCCCTCTCTCGCCGTGTCCCTCTCTCGGTAATTTCGTCGAACGGATTAAAGACGCATGTCGTTTCCTCGTCTCCGCTGTTCTGGGCACAATTCTATCGGCGATCTTGACCTTCTTCTTCGCTCTAGGTCGGTCTCTCGTTCCCCCCCTGCGTTTCTTGATTCTGTTCTCGAATGTCTCTCCACGGGCAATTTGAAACTTGCTCTTTTCGTGTTTCTATCTTAATTTTAGTCTCTTTGTGGTGCAAATCCAGTACTTGATGAAGATTATCTAGCTAGAATATCTTTCTTTCGGATTGATTTGATCATTTAAAGTCTTGGTTTATCTGTGATTCGGTTGATAGCAGAAAATCTTCAACTCGGGGTTTATGTAGAAAAGCTGAGAAAGTTGTTTCTTTTATCTTCTTCAGTGGGCACATTGCTTGGGGCACTTACAGGAGCTTTGATAGGCCAAGAAACAGAGAGTGGTTTCATCCGAGGAGCCGCGGTTGGAGCCATTTCAGGAGCTGTTTTCTCCATCGAAGTCTTTGAATCATCTCTTGTTCTCTGGAAATCTAATGAGTCACGTTTCGGTTGCCTCCTCTACTTGGTGAGCTGAGATCTTTTAGCTTTTCGAAACTACTCTTTTGCTCTGTTTCAAGATATTCGCGTTTCGATTCGACTCGAGCTTCGAATTGATTCTTGTTTCTTGTTAATTTTGGTGTAGATTGATGTCATTGTTAGTCTTATAAGCGGCAGACTTGTGCGGGAACGCATAGGTCCAGCAATGCTAAGCGCGGTTCAAAGCCAGGTACATTGATATTCAGTATCGGTTCCATTTCCGCAGTTAGATCGCTCTCCGTTTTCTTGATCCTGTTCATCTCTCTCCTCACTGACCAGATGGGAGCTGTAGATACAACTTTCGATGAGCTTTCGAGTATCTTTGACACCGGTGGCTCAAAAGGATTAACTGGTGATTCGGTTGATAATATACCAAAAATCAAAATCACTGGCAAAAACAACTTGGATGCTTCTGGCAACAAAGACTCGTGTTCTGTTTGTCTTCAGGTTTCTTGCTCCGTTCAGATCTTATGAAAACCGCAAATCCGCTGATCGGAACTAAAGGGGTTCTAATTTCTTGTCTCTTGTCTTTGTGTGAATTTTGCAGGATTTTCAACTTGGTGAAACGGTAAGAAGCTTGCCACATTGTCATCACATGTTTCACTTGCCTTGCATAGACAATTGGCTACTCAGGCACGGATCTTGTCCAATGTGTAGACGTGATCTGTAATCTTACCATTTGCACAGTCTCTGTCTCTCCTTGAGCTTTAGCTTCTTCTCTCTTCTTCTTATATGGTCGTAATCTTGTGGTTAGTCTCTATATATGTACAAAGAAATGGAAAAAAAAAAGTTTTGAATTTTGTTGACGAAAACCAGAAACTCAACCAAATCCATTTAATAGATTGTGTGTTGATCTCACCAAACTTTTGAAGTGGTTGAATTTTCGCAATATTCTTTAGTTATGACGTGAAGGAAAGAAATTGAATTCTCTGTGTGAATCTGTGGCTCGTGGCCCCCCGTGAGATAAAATCATGCCAAATCATATTTCTTGATTTGGTTTGTTATTCAGCTCTTAACATTTAAGCAATCGCATTATTATTACTCACCAACACGTAATTAATTACAATGTCAATTTCGGCTAACGCTGTTATTACGAGAGACTTTTTTTTTTTTTTTTTTTTTTTTGTCAACACCCAATACTTTTGTTGGTACTGAGATACAAAAGCCTCAAAAGTGATATGCATACTCCTAAAGATAAGAAAAAAAGTTGTTAAAATATTAATCTATTTAATGCTTCACGAGCACAAAGGACTTTGTTAGAGGTAAGCTGTCCATTATTTACAAATGGTATTACATGTACGAGGATGTTCTTGATTTTCATACTTTTTCAGTTTCAATACTTGTATTGTATTAGTTACTTTCAAAATATTAAAGCTATGGTTGTTCTTTCCTTACACATGCCTCGTAAATTGTGGACCAGAAGCAAAAAGTTGTTTTTCCTGCAAGTAATACTTGAGTTAAAGAGTATCTAACGTTGTATCTAGAACTTTATATAGTTAGTTAATGTTTAAATATGAACCACTGCTTTTTAATCACGGGGAGTAAACTAGCATATCTTATGTCACCAGAAAATCCTAGAAGCATTCAGTGAAAAGTGTTTCTGAAATTCGTTATTAAAAAGTTATTTTTTCTGAAGTCTCATGTTTGAAATTCGTTATCAACAAAGTTATTTTAAATTTCACGAGCTTTGATTGTATAAAGGTTTTTCTCGGTCAATAATTTTCACTTATCGCAAGAACCTATCGTATTCTTAGTTGTCTTCACGTGATCTTCCGACAGATTAAAAGATTTATAGTTGGGAGGTCCCCAACTGTAAATATCATTTTCTCGTTCATCGTTTTCGCTCTATGGCACGCGTGGCAGAATCGTCGGAGTTGATATGATCCACAAACAGACACGTGATCATCGTCGACTATCCCGCAAATTAAATCCAATAACCCATTAAGGGCCCATATAAAGACCGCATTAATTTTAGGCTTTAGAAAGCGCGAGCCGTTAAATTAGTCTGGTTCACATCCGGTTAGAGTGGTTTGTTTTCCGGTTTTATGTTTTAATCCCTAAACCCCGAGGCCTGTATCACTCTCTCTTCCGACGGCGAAACTCGATTATTCAGATTTCCTCTTATCTCGTGGTCTGAGAGACTCACGGAGCTTCGCCGGAAAAGCTTGAATTTGGTTTCTATTGGCTGCTAAATTTTCTGGCAGAAGCGAGGCTTTACTGTGAGCTATGAATTTCCTCGTTCAGTCCATTTCTGGTATGCTTTTATGGTCATCACCGTTTTTTGCCATCCTTGTGGCTAACTTGATAGATCCCATTTTCATCTATCATTAATCGATCTTTCTTATTTTGCTTCGATCGAGTGCGCATTCCTCATTTCTTAGTTACGCATCATCAAATCTCTGCGCCTGCACGAGTGCTAACGTTTGATTTTTTGATCGACGGGAAACAGGGAGGAATCGATCTCTGGTTCGAGCTCTGGTTAGTCGGCGTTACTTCGCTTCATCGCCGGAGGAACTCGCAAAGAGAAATTACGCCAACGACCTGTCGGAATACAACTCAGTTGTCAACTCCGTCACAGCTCAGCGCAGGTTGTTTATTTACTAGCTTCTCCTTACATTCTATATGTCTGGCTCCTTCCTTGTGTTCATAATACAAGAAATATCCAATATGTGTGCTTGTTTAATCCATTAATCCTTGTTCTGTTGGGTAGGCACTATCTGTTGAGGGATGTTTATGATGATATGAAGCTAGATGGAGTGCAGCCTACAGCTGATATATTCCATTCATTTGTGGTGGGAGTGATGAAGGGTGCTCGGTTAAATGATGCTTTCTTTTTCCGTGAAGAAATGAAGGCCATGGGAATTGCTCCAGATGTATGTATTGTCCTGTGATCTTTCTTTCTTTTTTACCTTTTGCGTCAAATAAACCCTTCTTGTTTGATTTAAGTTCATCCGTGGCTTGTGTTGTTTATTCTTGTAGGTGAACTTGTACAACTTTTTGATTTCCACATGTGGTAAATGCAAGAATGGAAAGGAGGCGATCCGAGTATGTTATCTTCCCTTTGCTTTAGTAGGAGACTTTTTTTATTGCTTCTACACTCTTTAATCTTCTTCATTCATATACGAAACCTTTTGGTTTGACTCTTCTTGTAAGGTCTACGAAGAGATGAAGAGATATGACGTAAAACCAAATGGGCAGACCTTTGTCTGCCTGCTCAACGCCTGCGCTGTTTCTGGCCAATTAGATCTTGTGTAGGTCACAATTCGAATTGTTTAAGTTTTTATGTTATAAGTAAGAAGTGATCTAATTTTTATCTTTCATATCTGACTTCAAATAATGGTTAGGTATGCGATAGTTCGAGATATGACTGCTGCTGGTGTTGGTTTGAACCAGTTCTGCTATGCAGGACTCATAACTGCTCACTTAAACAAGCAGCCTAGACTAGATAATCTTTCTACCAAGGTAACCTGCGAAGGTGTTTCCTCCTGTTGGTATCTCCTTTTAGTTTTTTTTTCAAAGTAGTTTTTCTCACATCCTCCTTTTTGTTCTCAAAAGATTCTCGAGTTCGTGGAGCAGTCAAAAGGCTGGTCATCAATTGATTCATCAAGGAAGAGTGCAGAAGATATGATGTTTAGCATCAGTGAAGAAGAGCTGTACAATATTCCTACCGCTGAATATTCTCATCGGAGCAGATTTCTGCAGAGGAATTTGACCGTGCACCACGTAGCATTCAGTGCTCTGGCTGATCTACAGGATGTAAAAGTAAGATGATTTGTGTATATTCCAAAATGAACTGAATTTTAAATTATGTTCTCAAAGCCAGTTTTGGAGTTGATTTTTGATTCTGATCAGCAATTCTCAATGGCAGGCAACGGAAGCTCTTCTTGAGATGCTTAAGAAAGACGGAAAAGACACTGACACTTACTGCGTGCTACAAATTATGAGGTAGGATAGAGCATCCACTGTAATTCTTCGATTGACAATGTTAGACGTCACTGTTCTGTGCCGCAATCTTTGTCCACTAGTATACATATGCGATTATGAAATTTGCATTTAGATGTTTAAAACATTTGGCATTGTCATAGGTTAAAAGATAGTCTTAGCTATCCATTTAACTTTTGCTACTAAGTATATTACATTATAAACTCTCATTGAGAATCAAAACATGATTATCGTATCTGCCTTCAAATTTTATATCTACACAGGTGCTATCTACACTCGAAAGACTTGAAAACTGGTCTGAAATGGTTTGAAGATTACATGAGCTCAGACAAAACCCCTGCCATGGAACTCTACACGGTAACTATCATCTGACCTCATCATTGGTGTTTTCAACAATTCGAAGAGCAAACTTGTTCTTTTCTATATATAGTGCGGGGATGAAAACTTCGATAAAACAAATTTTGTCGATCCCCAATCCTAAAACCCAACAAATGAATATGGAGATGGATCTATATTCACAGCGAATCCAAGATTATTGCGCTTCCGTCTTGTTTCAGCATATCTTTGGGTAACCTGTATACATTCTATTTGTTGTTGCTGCTACAGACGCTTATAGAGGGAGCCATGACAGGCTATACCAATGAAGGAATGCAGATTGCTCAAGACGTTCTGGTAATGCTTATAGGCTCGAGCTGTAGTGAAATAAACTAACCGAGTTTATGGCCGCTGCCCAGTGATAGGGCCTTTGCCTGTAAAACTGATGACGAGTTTTTCACAAATGCAGGTCCAGATGAACGATCGCAATTTCTTCTTGGATCCAAGAACTGGAAGCAATCTGCTACTCAAAGCCGCTGGTGAAAAGGTAAAGATCTTGAAGTTCCCCAAAATTCTGTGAAAATATATTTTGCTGTAAAGAGGTGGCTTAGTAAAACAAACTCTTTTTCTTTTTCGGCAGACCGGCGGGTACACGGTTGCCAATATGATATGGGATCTGATGCAAGCTCGGAATATTCCACCCACACTATCCGCTGTTGAAGCTTACTACAAGGGATTAAAAGTAAAAAAAAAATTAAAATCCCCTTTTTTCTCAATCTTCAAAAGAGAGCATAAACTCAAATCTTTCTTGGTATTAGTTATTGATGGGCTTTTGGTTTTTGTGGTGTGGGGATCACAGGAACGTGAAATACCAGAGGATGATCCGAGACTGATGTTAGTGACGCGTACATACAATAACCTGCGGCTTCAGCAAGGGACATTTCCTAATCGGCGATAAAGCACATGGACCATGAGGAAGAATAACATGGCTTCTTCGTTTTCTGCTTCTATTTGTTTTTTTAGGATCTCTGTAAACCATCTGGGTATGCCTTTTAAGCAGCCGTTTATTAGATGAATAAGGAGACTTCCCATAAGAAGAAACTTCAACTATAGGATTGGATATTACTCTGATTTCAAATTGCTTTAGAAGAACCTGGAGAGCTTTGTCTTTTACATGCAAACAACAAATTGATTTAAAGAAGCCAACGCCTGTTTCGTTTATAAAAGATCAGGCTGTTCACTCTCAAATGCAACCGTTTAGTTTTTTTTGGTAAAAAGACAAACAGGAAAACAGAGAAAGAAAGAGAAACTATACATTCTGGTGTATCCATTTGCAGAGATTAATAAAAGCAAAAGTAGTTTCGAATCACCAGATTACATCAGAATATGTGACTGTTGGCACATCTTGAGGACTCTTTAACCACAACAGCCACCTCCCTGTGCGATCGCACCATCTCTTCCTCCAGCTGCACCTTGAGGACGCCCGTAGCCGACCTTAATGCCTGATGACTGCAACATCCAGAGAGGTTTGAATCAAATTGTAACACAATCAAGGGATTATATTTGATTGATGTGTAAAACTATAACCATTAGAATCACACCCAAAAAAGGAAGGAAGGCACGGAGTTCACAAAACCCACCCATATCAGCAGATATCATAACTACCAGAGAAGAGATTTGTGTGGCTTTAACAAGATTACAACACCAGAAAATTAATCGTGCTTCCAGATTCAGGAAGGGATTTACCTCGTTGGATACATCAAAGACGCCGTCCTGAATGTTCTGGAGGATCTTTGCTGCAGTCTTAATGAAGGCCTGTTGATATTATATGCAATATTAAGCATGTTATTCCAGCTCACTAAGGACGATTTCTCCAGAGATTTTGTTGTGATTACAGCCAAATAACAGGATGGGGGAAAAAAGAATTGTAAGGAAGTATCATCACCTCCTCAACGTTCTGAGCTGTTCTTGCAGATGCTTCTAAGAACAACAGTCCATGTTCTTTGGCAAACTGTTCTCCCTCCTCTTTGCTAACAGCTCTCTTGTGAGCAAGATCGCATTTGTTCCCAATCAGCATAATACTCATGTTAGGATTTGCATGTTGCCGAGCATCCTCTAACCAGCTCGCCAGATGGTTAAACGTCTCTCTCCTGCAACCAAAAGAACAGACTTTTAAAGGCAGAAAGATCAAAGCATGAAAAGCTTTAATGATAAACTCTTGCAATCCCTGTCGTATATCTCTCTCGAAATTCCAAAACAATGGAGGAATTTATTAATCTTTAGCAAGATTCCAAAATGGATTGTTAACTTACACATCCTCCCAAAAGAGCAATGGGCAATATCATAACCAAGAACTTAATTCAGATCACAAGTAGTTTCCCAAAACATGTATATATTCTAAAAGTCCTCAAGAAATACCAATTTCCAAAACCTCTCCGAGAGTCTAAGCTTAACAGTTTACCCACAAATATAGAAGTGATATTTTCCAAAACCATGCCTTTATTTCAGGCCTCGAGCTGAAGTATATTGTCATGAAACATTACTAACCTGGTGATGTCGTAAACCAGTAAAGCTCCGGCTGCTCCTCTGTAGTATGATCTGGTTATGGATCTAAAAGACTCTTGTCCAGCCTACAACATCATACGATTCATACGCTAGGTTCAACCATAAGAAACATCATACCAAACTTGAACTAGAAGCCACAAAAACTAAACATAAACAACTGAAACCCATAAAAAAAACTGCACACAAAAAAAATTTACAAATAGATTCAAAGAATCGCGACCTATCGACCAGAAGAAACCACAACAAGGACTGAAAAAATCACCAATGCGCTTGTGAGCTCAGTTTCTCAATTCCATAAATGTAGATAAGCCTGATACTTAAATCAAGAACCGTGTAATGTTTAACTTTCCAAAAATTGCCCCACTTTTGAGTCTTTGGGGATGATTTTCAAAAGAAGATTTAGTATCAGCAATTCTAATACGGCATTGTTTCTCTAAATACGGATAAAATGTATTAATTATGACAGTTAATCTTCTTTATCACATCTACCTTGGATTAAAGCTAATCCTAAATCAATAAAACGTGATAAGTTCTCAAGGCCTAATTAGACCAATAAAAGAGAAAGGCGAGACAGAGACAGAACCGTACGGTATCCCAAATTTGCAGTTTGATGGGGCGTCCATCGACGGTGACCATCCGAGCACCAAACTCGACACCAATGGTGAGATCGTGGACTGGTTGGAACCTCTTGTCAGTAAATTGCAGGAGCAGGCACGATTTTCCCACACCTGAAGGACAAGATAACGAAAAAACCCATGAAAATCGCCACGAAATCGATCTAACGCAGAAAATCAAAAAGCGGGGAATTCGAAATAGAAGAAACTCGCAAATGGAGGGAAGAAAGGGATGATCGGGTGGTGGGTGGGTTACCTGTGTCTCCGATGATTATGTACTTGAAGAGGTAATCGTACGACATGGCTGATGAAATCGCGCAAGGTGGGATGTGTTTTCGTCTGGGTCGATAATATTTGAGAGAGAGAAGAGATGTGCAAAGATTGAAAGAGAGGAAGAAGAGATGGAGAGTACAAGTCACCGACGCGCTTTGTGCCCCCTTTTATTTTCGAGGTTTCTCGATGGAGAAGCTATCTCATGATCTCATCTTTAAAATCTTCTAGTTTAATTATTAAAAAATAGAGGGACCAACCTGATGAAAGAAAATATCTAAAAACAAATTATTGCAACAATCGTTTGAATCGAAAGCCATAATAATAATTGTTAGTCACACACGTATTAGTGTATAATGAATGTTCATTAAGGCTCGAATCCGAGTCCGAGGATTAGGCATAAACTGGTCTTGACTACAATTTTAAAGATACAAAAATGGATTTTGCAGGTTAGCTCATTGTGGATGATGGTCCAAAATGGAATAGTTTCGTATGGACAATTGACCAAATCGCACCCATAAATTATTAACTTTTATGGTATATCACATTTATAGTTTTATGTTTGACAACACCAACGAATTTTTAATCTATAGTGATTTGAATTAGCAACGTCTAATGGTGTTAAAGTTCCAAAAAAAAAAAAAAACGTCTAATGGTTTTCGACAAACCTTGTTAATTTGGGAATTATAAGAAAATTAGAAATCCGACTTTACCCCTAAAACTTTTAAACTAATGTTAATTATACGGAAATAACTTAAAGTTTGGTGATTATTTTATGGAATTTTGATATGTTTAAGGGAGAGAATCTGCGAGATAGATTCCAAACCGCGATAGCATAGCTTCTTCGTCCTTCTATCCTTTTTTTTTACTTTCTACCACCATATTTGCCTCATGCCTCAACTTTCCCATCATCTCTGTCGATCTACTCCAAGAAATCAAACCCTAAATCCCCCAAATTTCTCGTGATTTAAACATTGATAAATCTCGAATCTGAAGAAAAATTGAAGATTTGGGTTGCTTTAATTTGGTAGGAGAAATTCGCGATGCATCGCAGTTTTTCGCCAGCCGCGATGCCGCCGATTTCATCCGTTGTCATGGATGATTCATTCTCTCCTCCTCCATCCTCCGGCGACTTGCCCGACATCCCCGATGCTTGGTACGGTAACATTCAGTACCTGCTTAATATCTCGGTGATTGGGCTCCTAACCTGCGTCTCCATCTTCCTGTTCGTGAAGCTACGCAGCGACCACCGTCGTATGCCTGGTCCTTCTGCTCTCTTCTCTAAGCTCCTCGCCGTCTGGAAAGCCACTTGTCGTGAGATCGCTCGCCACTGTGGCGCCGATGCTGCCCAGTTCCTCTTAATCGAAGGTGGTAGCTTCGTGCTCCTTTTTTCCATTGCTGTTTTGGCTGTTTCGGTTATGCTTCCGTTGAATCTATATGCTGGGACTGCTCTGCTGAGTGATGAGCTCTCCAAAACGATGATTACCCATATTAAGAAAGGCTCAGGTTTGCTTTGGCTGCATTTTGTGTTTGTTGTCATTGTTGTCGTCATCTCGCATTTTGGAATCTCTGCCATTGAAGCTAGGCTGAAGTTCACTAGGTTTAGAGATGGGAATGGGAATATCAGCGACCCCAATGCGAATTCCACTGCCGTGTTTACTATAATGGTGCAGGGTTTGCCTAAGAATTTAGGGTCTGATAGAGTTGAGTTTGAAGAGTGCTTTCGGCAAAAGTACCCGGGGAAAGTTTACAAGATTATTGTTCCCATGGATCTGTGTGCACTGGATGATCTTGCTACAGAGTTGGTTCGTGTTCGAGACGAGATTACTTGGTTAGTTGCTAAGATGGACTCTTGGCTTCTACCGGACGAGTTTGAGAATGCTAGAGATGGAGGACTACTGTCTTGCGTGGGTGCTTTGTGGATCAGGGCGAAGGCAGTGTGGTCTCAGATTACAGAGCGATTTGGTTTTACAGATGATGAAAAATTGAGGAAGTTGCATGAATTGAGAGCTGATTTGGAGTCTCAGTTAGCAGCTTATAAAGAAGGACGAGCACAAGGCGCTGGGGTTGCTTTTGTGATGTTTAAGGATGTGTACACTGCTAATAAGGCTGTTCAGGATTTCAAAAACGAGAGATCAAGGCGTACCGGAAAGTTCTTCTCTGTCACAGAGCTTCGGCTACAGAGAAACCAGTGGAAAGTCGAGAGAGCACCCTTGGCAACTGATATTTACTGGAATCATCTGGGATTGACAAAAATCGCTCTTATCGTAAGAAGAGTGATTGTGAATACGATTCTATTGTTGATTCTTGTGTTTTTCAGCTCCCCATTGGCCTTGATTAGTGCCTTAATAAGTGCCGGACGAATCTTCAATGCTGAAGCATTGGATAGTGCTTAGTCTTGGCTCACTTGGGTGCAAACTTCTGGGTGGATCGGATCTCTGATTTTTCAATTCCTGCCCAACGTCTTCATTTTTGTTAGCATGTATATTGTGATCCCTTCTGCTCTCTCGTATCTTTCCAAGTTTGAGCGGCACCTAACCGTGTCAGGGGAACAAAGAGCAGCTCTCTTGAAGATGGTTTGCTTCTTCCTTGTTAACCTCATCGTGCTCAAGGCTCTTGTCGAGTCGTCACTGGAAAGCGCACTCTTGAAAATGAGCCGGTGCTATTTAGATGGTGAGGATTGCAAGAGGATTGAAGAATACATGAGCCCTTCCTTCTTATCAAGGTCATGCGTTTCTGCTCTAGCTTTCCTCATCACGAGCACGTTCTTGGGGATCTCTTTCGATCTACTCGCTCCAATCCCGTGGATCAAGAAAAAAATCCAGAAATTCAGGAAGAACGACATGCTTCAGCTAGTCCCCGAGCAAAACGAAGAGTACCCTTTGGATAATCAAGATCCAAGCAGCAACCTTGAGAGACCACTTCTCCCTGAAAACATGTTTGAATCTCCAAGATTCGGGGACATCGAACCTATGAGCCATGACCTCTCTGAATACCCAATTAGCCGAACCTCACCTATCCCTAAACAAAAATTCGACTTTGCCCAATACTACGCCTTCAATCTCACCATCTTTGCCTTAACGATGATATACTCTTCATTCGCTCCACTCGTGGTCCCTGTTGGCGCGGTTTACTTTGGTTACAGATACATTGTCGACAAATACAACTTCCTATACGTGTACAGAGTTCGTGGCTTCCCTGCAGGCAACGAAGGTAAGCTAATGGACACGGTTTTGTGCATCATGCGCTTTTGTGTCGACCTGTACCTCGTCTCCATGCTCTTCTTCTTCTCTGTCAAAGGAGATTCCACAAAGCTTCAAGCCATTTTCACACTTGGGGTGCTTGTGATGTACAAGCTTTTGCCTTCGGATACAGACCGGTTTCACCCGGCTCTTCTCCGGAGTATTCAGACCCTAGATAGCATCGTCGACGGACCAGTGGATTACGAAGCTTATTCTCAACCCAACTTCGATTGGGACACTTACAACAACAGATGATTCTACGACCTTCAAGTCTTGTTAGTTTTGTTCTTTGACCAAATCAGGACTTGGAATCTATTTTTTCGAAGCTAAGGGTTACTCTTTGTAAGTTTGTATATCTCTGTGTATATTCCATCTTTTGAGTTTTGAGAGAGCATTACTTTTGTTTAGTGTCTCTTGATCCCTTGCAATTTATTAAATTAAATATCCATTCTTAATTTCTTAAGAATTGGATTAAGAAGTCGGAAGAAACAGAAATTAGCAGGTGGGACCCAGTTGATCGCAGTTTTCTTTTCAACACATGGACTGTTACACTCACCTAACGAAGAAGAAAGAACATAGATCTCTTTTTCTTTTTCTCTTTTTTTTTTTTTTTTTTTTTTTCTTTTTTCTTTAAATTTTTTTTTTTTTTTTTTTTTCTCTTTTTTTTCTCACTATTCCAAGATCTAAAACAACGCATTTTGATTTCTAAGTATTTCTTAGGCTTGTGGTGTCATGATTTCTCATTTGCTCTTTGTTTCCCCGAGAAAAACCTCCGGGAAAGTAGGATAAATCTGTGTCGATTTCGAGAGAAAATTTGATTTACAATGTTGGCCTGTTTCTACAAGACTACTCTCTTCTTGATCCCGATTTTGACGTTACTGAGCTTCGGGAGCTGCAATGGTCGAATCTTCACCTTCGAGATGCACCACCGATTCTCCGATGAAGTCAAGCGGTGGTCCGATTTAACCGGAAGATTTGGTAGTTTTCCCCCAAAGGGAAGCTTCGAATACTACAACACTCTCGTTCTCCGTGATCAGCTCATCCGCGGACGACGCCTCTCGGAGTCGGAGTCGGAATCGGAGTCGTCACTCACTTTCTCCGACGGAAATTCAACTTCTCGTATCAGCTCTCTCGGATTGTAAGTGCATTTTGCTCAGATTGTTACCCAACAATTTCGAAACTTCCTCTGTTTCAGGATAAGTCTGATTTTTCTGATTTCAGTTTGCATTACACGACGGTGAAATTGGGTACTCCCGGATTGAGATTCATGGTGGCGCTCGATACAGGGAGCGACCTCTTCTGGGTCCCTTGTGACTGCGGCAAATGCGCACCAACTGAAGGAGCTGCTTACGCTTCTGTATGTGAACACTTTTAGCAATTACAAATTGTTGAGTTTACTGATGTTAGCAATTGAATTATAAGTCTCCATGATCAACTGAATCCTTTTTCATGGGTGATTCTATTTGCTGTGTTTAGGAATTTGAACTAAGCATTTACAACCCTAAAGTGTCAACCACAAACAAGAAAGTCACCTGCAATAACAGTCTATGTGCACAGCGTAATCAATGCCTTGGAACATTCAGCACTTGCCCTTATATGGTGTCTTATGTCTCTGCTCAGACTTCTACATCCGGTATTCTTATGGAAGATGTTATGCACTTGACAACCGAAGATAAGAATCCAGAGCGTGTTGAGGCATATGTCACATTCGGGTTAGCATCTTCACAACTGCTTCTTGTGTGTTCAGTTCAATGCAGTTAAGTTCCTGAGATATGTGGAATATGTGCAGATGTGGACAGGTTCAAAGTGGTTCCTTTCTTGACATTGCGGCACCAAATGGTTTATTTGGCCTTGGCATGGAAAAGATATCGGTTCCTAGTGTTTTGGCGAGGGAAGGTCTGGTTGCTGATTCTTTCTCCATGTGTTTCGGACATGATGGAGTCGGAAGGATCAGTTTTGGGGATAAAGGTAGTTCTGATCAGGAAGAGACACCCTTTAATCTGAATCCTTCACAGTAAGTGGTAATTCACTTATGCGCTAAATTGTAAATTGTAAATTGGATATGCCAAGAATGCAGCTTTTAACCTTGGTGAAATTCATTGCAGCCCAAACTACAACATCACGGTGACTCGAGTACGTGTGGGGACAACTCTAATAGATGATGAATTTACAGCTCTCTTTGACACTGGCACATCATTTACTTACTTGGTGGATCCGATGTATACAACAGTCTCAGAGAGTGTAAGCATCTATACACCATCATATCTCGTTTTTTGTTCCTTCCTCCTCGTGATGCTCAATTTTGGTAACTCTATGAACCACATTGTCGTCTTCAGTTCCATTCTCAGGCCCAAGATAAGCGCCATTCACCGGATCCAAGGATTCCCTTCAACTATTGCTATGACATGAGGTATGTCACATACCGTATGTGTTTGTATCTACCCACCCTCGATGTTTCTTTGTCTCCGCTACTCAAATCTAAACGTTTTTTCTTGTAAACGGCCTGATCAGCACTGAGGCGAATGCCAGTTTGATACCGAGTTTAAGCCTCACAATGAAAGAAAACAGCCACTTCACCATCAATGATCCTATAATCGTCATCTCTACCGAGGTCATTCATAGTCTCTCTCTCTTTACTTCTTTCTCTATCGTTCCTTGTCTTCCTCAACCGAACCTTATACTTTCAGTAGCTTCGCATTTTCACAGGGTGAGCTTGTATATTGCCTAGCAATTGTCAAAAGCTCCGAACTCAACATAATTGGACGTAAGATCAGTTTTTTTTTTGTTTTTTCTCGATCATCGAACATCCGGTAAATAATGACCTGACATGGTTTACTCTTAATGAAACAGAGAACTACATGACCGGGTATCGTGTAGTATTCGACAGAGAGAAACTCATCTTAGCTTGGAAAAAGTTTGACTGTAAGTTTCCTCTTACTTTTGTTGATTCACTTAAAACCCGTTGTGTTCTGACTTTTTTTCTGTGAATTCATCTCTCTTTACGCAGGCTATGATATCGAAGAGACAAAGACAACTTCTGCCGGAGCAAACAAAACAGAGGCGGTGGCTCCGGCAATGGCAGCCGGTATAGGGACTCATAATAATTCCTCAGAGCCTCACAAAACAAACAAAACCATCTCCAAAAGTAGCTCTTCCTCCAATCAAAGATTTAAAACAGTAAAGCTGTGGTCTTTTTTCAGATTTGTGTTCATATTACTTCCGCTTTTGTAGAGTTGTAGTAATCTTCTTTAAGTCCCCTCCAAAACACAAAAAGCCATTTTTTTGTTTGTATCATAACAAGACTATAGAGATCGGCCTCTTCAGGAAATATATGCTCTTCCATTCATTTCACTATCAACTTTTTTACAATTTTTTTACCGTCTTCTTTTTTACCCCCTTTTCTCGTCTGTAATTAGATAATTACATAGTCAAACCGAAATAAATTGATATAAACCGAACCTAAAGAGAACGTGGTTTTTCGGCCCAAAAAAAAAAAAAAAAAAAGAGAGAACGTGGTTTATGAAGTAGCTAGAACGCTGAATATTCAAAAGAAAAATAAAATGGGTTCCATATTGATGATGACCTGATTTGGCGAGTGCCAACGCTTGCCACACCACCAGATAAATGATTTGTTTTTTTTCCACTTTTGATCTCTAATGTTATATTGGTTTTAGATGATTTTAGTATTGGATTGTATGCCTTTTTATGATTTATATGAACCCTTGTTTATTATATAAAATTCATTATAGCCAATAATATTTTACTATGTCTTGGTTTTCTCGATACTGTGTTCTCTTATTATCTCTATCCATTCTTGGAAATTTGGAATGCAAGGAACAAAAGATAATGATTTGGTTACAGATATATATTCACATTTTTTTTTCTTTCACATATTGTTAAAAAAGATTCGTATTCTAGAAGGTATCTTTAGATATTCATTCTTGTCGAATAATATATATCCAAGATGTAAATATAGTTACACCAACATGAGTCCATCATGAGTTCATGACCATGTCGCGAGACTAGTGTGGTAGATTAATTGTATGAAATTATACAGAAAAGGGCGAAGGTTCGCATTACAAGTCTTCTGTATTTAATAAAAACGTTTGTATAATGATTTAAGAAATGTTGATTTTTCTGTAACCATTGACATTCTTATTTGTCAACAACCATAGACATTCCAAATTAAGATGACACCATTACTAGACCAATATCAATGATTTTTATTTATTTTTTGTTTATA
Source organism: Alliaria petiolata (assembly GCA_020283515.1). Taxonomy (NCBI): domain Eukaryota; kingdom Viridiplantae; phylum Streptophyta; class Magnoliopsida; order Brassicales; family Brassicaceae; genus Alliaria; species Alliaria petiolata. The sequence goes on along the minus strand of JAHZTW010000002.1, from coordinate 47,686,348 downwards.
TTCAGCTTAAGTTATATTTTAAATAATACGAAGACTCTCGTTGGGAATATCTTAAACTAATGAACAACTACATTCGTTTTTCAAGTATTAAATTCATATAGTATATATATTTTAACAATAACCATGGATATATCCACTGCCAAAACTGTGTAGATTATAGTTTTAATTTATATAAATGGTAGATACAACAAATCTCTCTTTTAAAAGTAACAAAGTTAAGAACGTTGAAAAATATAATGGTAAGGTATTTTTTTTTATGAAACGTTAGAACGGTATGACTAAGAATTAAATCTTCCGAAATTACTTTTTGATCAATATTCTTTGACCAATCGTCTGATCTTCAGATTTAAATATCGGAAAGTGACTGAAAATTTTACTCTTATCGTCCAATGTTTTTTTCTTTTTAATTATTATATTTTTCATTTTCTAAGAAACAAATCTACAATAGAACATATGCAAATTAAAGTCGTCTAGTATTTTTCAAATATAAATTAAAAACACTATTTTCAGTGGATAACAAAAAAAAAATGATTTACTTGTTTGACCTATTTTAAGAGAGTAAAAACATTGAACCAATCATTAGATAACACGTATCATGTTAGTCTACTCGGTAATTTCCACATGTAAACGTCAACAATCCTCCAATAAGCTTCTCAGCCAATAAGATTCAGCGAAAGAAAATCTGTGTGTTTTTTCTTGTGTTTACCCCAAGGGTACTTTCGTAACTCCCAAGTTCCATATGGTAGCCAAGAAAATCCAGACGGAAAAAGTAAAATAAAAGAAAATGAAATTAAAAAGGACATATAAGAACGGAAACAAAAATTAAAGAGAGAGAGAGAGAGAGAGAGAGAGAGAGGAGACTACACTGCTCCATCGTCTTCTCCTTCTGGGAATAGTTTTTGGAAAAAATCGGTCTGTTTCCTCTTTTTCTTTGCATAACTCAAACCCTAACCCTAATTTTCTGAATCGCGGAGGTTTCGTCGGATTCTTTCACCGCTAACTCTTTTTTTTTTGGGGATAATCGATAATCGTTTATTAAGATACTGTCGATCGGAGCTCATCGACTCTCTAACAAACCCTAATTTTTTTGTCCGCTGATGATGGCGTCCGCCACTACCAATAACTCCAGTTCTTCTTCCTCCTCTTCTATGTCTCCTCGTCATATGAGCGAGAATCACGGCAGCCCTACCGCTGCCGCTGCACAATCGCGCCGTCCTTCCCGGCAGGTTTCCTCTCCGTGGACTCAAATCGTCCGCGGCGAATCAGAGCCGACGATCGCCGCCGCTCCTTCCTCCCCTCAACCCAAGGTCCCGATCGAGCCGATTGCTTCTGCATCCGTGGCTCCGCCTGCTTCTCTTTTGACGGTGGAGGCGGCTGCTGGAGAAGATAAATCGGAGGAATCTGGTGGTCAGGGAAATGCTGGAAAGAAACCAGTTTGGAAAAGGCCGTCTAATGGGGCTTCTGAGGTCGGACCTGTCATGGGAGCTTCGTCGTGGCCTGCTCTTTCTGAGACCACCAAAGCTCCTTCGAACAAGTCTTCTTCTGATTCATTAAAAAGTCTCGGTGATGTACCATCATCATCATCATCATCATCATCTGTCCCCGTTTCTCAGGTTTGAATGATTATCATGACCTTGTTGATCATTTGGTTTTGTTTGGTTGCTGAAAATCTTCATGAAAGTAGATTAAAGTTTTAGTTTCTGCATATGATCTGTTTGTTGTGAAATGACTATAATAGAGGTTGCTTGATGTGTGTGGTCGCTGGAAAAACTTTGTAGCTTTAATTGTTTCTCACTGCCCTCTGTCGAAACAAAATCTTAGCTTGCCAAAGTCTTTCATGTTGGAATGTGTATACTGAAATGTATCAGCATTTAACCCCTGCATCTGCATATTATGCGTCTTAGTTCCTTCCTGTCGGATTGCGAATGCATATTGAGCTATTTAGCATCAACGGATATGACAGTCTTGAGTTGTTTCTTCTGTTCGAAGTCCCTTTTTTTTTTTTAAACTGTAATGTCCGAAATGAAATGCTTATCTTGATGTACGCCTTCACTTGTGCATGTGTACTGTCGATGATTCTCTTTACCCTAATATATTAATGAAAATGCGCTTCTATGTCTTTGATTTAGGGAATCGCAAATGCTTCTGTTCCTGCACCAAGGCAAGCTGCGCGTGCAAACCCTAATTCAACACCAAATCACTCGCGCCAGAGATCATTTAAACGGAATGGATCCTCTGGATCCGCTGCTAATGGTACTGTTTCTCAACCATCAGCCCAGGGTTCACTTGCCGAATTGCCTTCGCATAACCCTTCTCCTAGGGGCCAAAACCAGAAGAATGGCTTTGCATCACAAACCAATGGTGGTACTGACAACCTGTCACAGCGAGACTCTTACAGGAATCAAAATGGTAATCATCACCAAAGTCATGGCGGCAGGCGCAATCAGGAGCACGGGAATCAAAATTGGAATTTCCCGAGAAACTTTAATGGGAGAGATGGAAACGCACAATCACAAAGAGGTACTCCAGCATTTGTAAGACATGCACCTTCACCTGTGCAGCCAATTCCTCCGCAGTTTATGGCAGCTCAGCCTATCCAGCCTTTTGGCAGTCCTGTGCCCTTCCCTCCTGGTGAGACCCACTGAAGATCACGTCTTTGAATTTCATTTATTATTTTCTAATGCGTCTTCTTCATTTCAGAATTGGCATCGCCATATTATCCCCGTATGCCTTTCATCACACCTCTTGCACCTGCTTCGGTCTTCTACCATGTCCCTGATCCTCCCTTGAACATAAAACTACAGAAGCAAATACATTATTATTTTAGGTAGTACCTTCGTATTGAATTTCTCTTTTTCTTCTCGATAACGAAATTCCCACTTCTCAGTTCTCTTTCGGGGAGGAGTAATTTAGATGCAAATGCTTCTTTTGTTTCAGTGAAGAGAATTTGATTAGAGACACATACCTTCGTGGGCACATGGATGATCAGGGTTTTGCTCCGCTACGTGTGATTGCTGGTTTCAAAAAGGTAAACTATTTTCTGGATGTGTTGTCTTGCATGTTGGCGTCATTCGCTTTTCTCTGTTCATGATATCTAAACAGTATATCTAATTTCATTTCAAAGTTCATTACCTTCACGTCTGTAGAATTTCACTAAAACCTTTGTTTTTTTACTCGGATTGAGGTTTAGGGTGAACCTTTGTTTAATCAAATAGGACCTTAGATACGTTTTGTGACGGTTTGTATGCCTGTACATACTTTCAGCAAATGAGCTCTGTTCTTAAGACAGGTGATATATATTACCAGTTGGTGTATTCCTACATTAAGAAATTCGATCATGAATACTTCTTAGCTTGCCCAGTTGGCTCTATCTCATCAGTATTCATTGCTTCTGTATTTTCTTCTCTTAATCCTAGTTACGATAACACTTTGTTGCTTAGTACCATTGTATTATTCTCTGTGACATTTAGCTATTGGTGTTGCTTATTTTTTTTCCTTCTTCAGGTTGCAGAACTTACAGATAACATCCAGCAAATAGTGGAGGCTCTACAAGGCTCACCTTTTGTTGAAGTGCAGGTATTTCTTGTCTATGTGTCCTTTAGTGTTATTGACAATCGGTTCATTCCGAGAGAGGGATCTTATGAAACATTGTGATAATGTGCAACCTTTACTGTTTGAAGCTGAATAAAACATAATTATCGTTATCAAATTTGAGAAGCCATACATGGCATTGAGATCTGGCTTTGAAACTTGTACGTTTATTTGATTGCCACGTGCTTTTTTCTTCTTCTTCTTAGGGTGACCGAATAAGGAAGCGCTATAGCTGGGAACATTGGTTGCTTCCTAAAGGGAATAACCCTGCGGATTTGAGCCCCCAATCTGCTGATGCATTAGCAAGCCGAGTTGGAAACTTGTCGCTTGGTCAGAGCTCGACGGATCCAATTGGTGGTTCAAGCAGTCACAGTCAGTTGCAACCTGCTGAACCAGAAAAGAAAGCTGTTTCAGTTGGTCCTGTGAGCAACCGCAATGGCTCAGATGGTGCAAACCGTTGAACCATCATGTTTGGAGCTGGTGGTTAGTGTTGGACATGAAATATATTATTTTGTCCTGCCCAAAATCAGGAAAAACAATAATGAAGGGGAATAAAAAAAAAAGGAAAAAGTAAGGCATAAAACCAAAAAAAAAAAGAGAGAGAGAGAGAGACCCATATGAAACAGAAAAAAAGGATCAAACATTTATGATTCTTCTATAGCTAGCGGAAACTTTGGCATATTTATGGTTTTTTTTTTTTTGGTTTTGGTTATTTTTGGATGCTAATAACTTTGTTATGTTTATGCTATATGCTACTTTGCTACATACAAAGGCCATTGATGGTTGCTTGTAACCATTGTTATGGTCTGGTATTTATCGGTTTTATTTGCTACTACCCTCTTGACCCTGAATACCTTACTTTGGTTCTTTTCCAAATTTTCGATTGCTGATGGGTTTGTCTATGAGAAACAGTATAAGCAAAGAGAAACATTACTTCAGAGAAGACTCGTGAATCTCTTATTCCTCTGCAAATTCAATGTTCTGAGAAAAAACAAAGATTGGTAAATTGAAGCAGTGTCATCAAAACAAGTGTTGTACCTTTAAAAGTGTGAAAAGAAGCAAAGAAACTAACAAAATCATGTAGCAAACGGCGTCGTCTTGTCGTTTGCCGTATTGCTTTGATGTGAATGTAAAAAACAAACACGTGCTTCACGTTCAGCTGACGTTGTACTGTTGTGTAGGGTATGATTTTTTTAATGGGACAATTAAACCAATTTAGCAAATTGTTCGGTGAGTCGCTACATAATTAATATCCTAGTAAATAAAAGACGTGTGATGTAAAATCTCATATTTCATTTGCAGAATTGATTAGAACACTCAGTTTCGTTCTTATAAGTTTGAAATACATTGATTTTAAAAGGTTACTAGATTATCGAAATACTGTCCTACAAAAACGAAGTTGAAGGGCAAATAAATTTAAAAAATTCATGTGAACTTGTGAGCCTTTCGCATGAGTGCAAATTCATATTGAGATATTTGGTTTTCCGCGTACTATAGTGCTCATCACTTTTAGACTAATTTGGTACTTTTTTATGGTAAAGATTTTAGATTATTGCAGCCTATTAAGTTTTTATGGTACGTACTAAACTATATATTTATCTTTGGTAATAAATGAAAAATGACTTTACTCGCACCTCACTGGCTCGCTCTCACGACTTAGCTATGGCCTAAGATGATCTAGTTATCATTCAAAGCCATATAGGCTCACTTAATCTAGTCGTAGTTTTCTATAACTAAACAAGCACAAACACTCACATATATCAAAATATTCTATATGTTCACCTAAATGTGGCCAAGAATAGGTTCAGTGTCACAATCTCTAATATGAACCAAAAATCAGAATTGTTATTCATCATAGTAGAAAGAAACACACCAAAAATATATAGAAAAAGTAGTCCAATTCTTCTTACCATTTGGAGATGTCAAAGTACACAATCCCACCATCTCCACTATCCAACGGTTAGCACTCTTTTGGCTCTTTAAGTTCTTGCTTCTTTATTTTATTGTTGATTTTGGCAGTAAATTATTACGACTACTTTGTGTCCTTAGGGTCTAGAGACAACCTACGGACAGATGATTATTGTACGGACCACTGGAACTATGGAATCCAACGGTCATTAACTCGCGGGTCATTCATATTTTTTTCGTTGAATTATAATTTGAACGTAAACGAAAATGAATAAATAATATCTTGAATGATGACTACAATGGTATATTAATTTGAAAGATTATCTTGATTCATAATCTCCTGGTAGTTCAAAAAAAAAATTATTATATATATATATATATTTATTTTGTTTACTAAGTAATTAATCTTTTTATTTTTGAACCTAAAAATAATGATTTTTTTATCAGTTAAAAGAAACCTCTCGTTTTTATTTTAGTTGTATGTACCCCGAATAAGAAAGAAGAAAAAATACTACACCCCAAATATCAAATAATGAAATTTCTTTTTTTTGGTCAAGAATATGAAAATTCTTAAAATTTAAAAAATTTCAAACCGTTGGACTATCTTACACTTACTATTTTGGCAACTGGCAAGCAAATTTTCCGTTTATATGCATTGTTGTTTTTAAAGTAAACTAAAGAGGGATATTAAAAGACAGAGGAAGAGATTTGATGGAGTTTTGGGACAGAGCAATTCAGTGCTGACACCTGTCCAATCCCTGAGACATGACATGTCACACTCCCTCTCTCTCAGACAACTCACAAGTTCTGCATAATTTTTCAAAATATGATCTGAAAATTTATAGGGCTTTAATATATATATATATATATATATATTACTTTGAGCTTTCTTTTTTTACTAAAACGTGTTAACGTTGGCTCGAATCCGGAGAAAATTGAAAGAAACAAAAGAAAGCCAATATTGGTGGTTGGCAAAAACAAATCTTGAATATTGGTGTTTCACCTTAAAAACTTCAAAAAATGAATTGTATTTAAAAATTATATGTATTGAAATTTGAATCATGTAAATAATTAGTAGATGAGATTAGGTGACTAGGCAGGCCCGTTTACATGATTCACTATTGCTTTCTTTTGTTCAAATCGTGATGTCATGATTTATTGAGTAAGAATATATATAGGTATTCCAAACTAATAGTTGTATTTGTATATCCCGATAGATACAAGTGTACGCAGGCCCGGTTCTAGCCATGTGCTAGAGGTGCATTTGCACTGGGTCTTTAATTTTTTTTACAGTTTTTAGTTAGATTTTAGGGTCCATTTAAAAAAATTTAGGGCCCATTAAAAAAATTTTAGAACTTTTTTTACCAATTCTATTTATAAAACTGTAAAATTGCACAAGGTCCATACAATATTTGGGCCGGGCCTGAGTGTACGTACAAATAATAAATCTATGCAAAAAGGATTTAACCAAATTCTGAAAAAAAAGTAGTTTGGTCATAAAATGTCATATTTTCGATTAATATAGAATTCAAATGGGTGCAACAAAATTTCTTTAAAAATTACAGTCAATGCAAGGGTTGTAAAAAGAAAAGAAAAATAACGGTCAATGTATACAAACCAAAAGTATAATCAAATATTAAACAACTAGTTAAAATGTGGTACGATATTCAACTAATTTTGAGAAATGCAGCACAATAATCAAAGTCCTTTGCATATTCATTGTTTCAAAAGTTAGAGGCTAGAGCACACGCACATGCAACATCAAATTTATTGTGGCACGGAGAAATGCAGCCACCAAAAATACGACCTTTTTAATTGTATATGCAAAGGACTTTGATTATTGTGCTGCATTTATTGTTTTTACAGCAGAGAGTATATGTTTGCACTACAAGCAATATAAGCATATGTGGAATGCGTAGTTCGTTAACAAAGTACCCTCTGCTGTAAAAACAAAACAATTGTTTGAACCTTTTTTTTTTTTTTTTTTATCCACAACCTTGTTCATCTTTCGTGGGAGAAATTAGATTATGAAGATTCGGGTTAAAAAGAAGAAAAAAACCCAACTTTTTTTATATGAAAGTTCTCAGTTTTCGACCACATATGGAAAAATATATCTTCCAACAAATATGAGTATTTAGTACGGAGGTTGCGTTTTATTTGAGTTAATCCTTCAATAAACAGCTTCTAGTGTACTATTTTTATGTTCAAAGATGGGACGTTTCCTTCAGAGCAATTTTTTTTATAGATTTATAATTTTAGGCAAAAAAAAAAAAAAAAAAAATACTATAATCATATATGTACGGAAATGAATAGTTAATCTTGCTGAATAGAATCTTGAAGAAATATCTCGTATTTTTATTATAATATATCAACTTGCAGTAAAGAACAAAATATGAAAGCGTGACTAGATATGCACTTGGAGACTGAACATATATTCGAATATCTAGATATCTGGAGGTACTCAGAGCATGTAACATATGTTATCTATTTATTACATCTGGGTAAATATTTATTCATATGTATCATCTTCTATTTACATTTTTCTATTGATCAAAATTTAAATAAAATGTTACGTCTTAAAACTGAATTATTTACAACAAATACTAGTTTTGTTAAATATTTCATTCAATTAATAATTGCGATAGCACTTGATATGGTTTTAAATATTTTGCTGAATAAAACAAATAACATAAAATAAACGAATTATTATAATTGATTTGAAATTCTAAAAAATATACACTTAAATTTTGTATTATAAATCCAAATAATTAATCCAATATATGCCCCCTTAAGTCTTTTTTCCAAAAAAACAAAAAACCCACAGTTTTGGGGAAAACTGTTTTCCCAGTCGCTTTCTCAAAAAAGAAAATAATCATTCTATTTTTAGAAAACAAAACCAAACATTAATCATAATAGAAAGACCAAGTTCGCATAATAGAAAGACCATCATATTAAGTATGCAAACGATTAGAAACAAAATAAAGGAAAAAGTTATTTAAACTTAAGAAAGGGAAAAGAAACAAAGTCACACTTGAAAAAGGATGTGATCTTTAAAAAGTGAGATTAAACCAAAGTTTAATTATTTGCCTGCCTTTTGTCAAGCATCTCTTCCCCACCCACTCTTTACATTTAAGGATCATGACAATACATAGTTCACTAACTTCACTTTGAAATGATCAACATTTTTATCTTGATAAAAACTTTGAAATTGAAGACATCAAAACTTTAATTACATAGTTACGGAATTTTTCTTCTTTTCATTTAATAACTTTTTTTTTTTTTTTTGGAATAGTTTCAATCTCTGTGTCTCTTTCTTTCTTCTGGACCCCAACCATCATTCCAGAAATGACCGGCGAAAGTCAAGAAGCTCTCTGAGCTCTCTACTCACTACTCTCTCTCTCTCTCTCCTCTCTGCTCTGCTCTCTCTCTCTATCTCTGCGTGTAGGATACAAGACAATTGACACCAAAGCCTAAAGCTTTGTGTTTTGGTTCTCTTTTCCAATGTTGTCATCAGCAAAGCATCAGAGAAACCATACAGTCTCTGCTACAAACAAGAACAAATCTCTCAACAAAATTCCTTCCATTTCATCCTCAACACCATCGTCGTCGTCATCATCATCATCATCATCGTCATCATCCTCATCCTCATCATCATCATCATCCTCATCATCTCCTTTACACTCAAAAGACTCTCAAGCCCAGAAGAGATCTCTAATCACCATGGAAGAAGTTTGGAAAGATATCAACCTTGCTTCCATCCACCACCTTAACCGCCACAGCCAACCTCCACAACACAGCCATGATCCAAGGTTCAGGAGCCACAACCACCAGAACCAAAACCCTAACTCCATCTTCCAAGATTTTCTCAACAGACCTTTGAACCAGGAACCAACAATACCCACAAGCCTCACCATGGGTTCTTCCTCTAATGGCGATACCACCACTGTCACTGCTTTCTTCAGCAGTTCTCCTTTGGCACCTCCTGCAACTGTTCTGAGCTTAAATTCCGGCGCCGGCTTCGAGTTTCTCGATAACCAAGATCCTCTTGTTACCCCTTACTCTAATCTGCATAGCCACAATCTCCTCACAAACGTTTCTTCATTCAACACCCCTTTTGAGTCTCTGTTTTCATCCACTTGTTTTGGTAAGAAAAGAGGCCAAGAGTCCAATGAAGGTTCAGGGAATAGAAGACATAAGCGTATGATCAAGAACAGAGAATCTGCGGCTCGTTCCAGAGCTAGGAAACAGGAATGTGTCACTCCTCTTCTCTCCTAAACTTCTACTCCTCTGAAATGTAAACTTTCCATCAAAATACTTTTGATCTGAAAAAAAGTGTCTGGGTCTTGATTCTCATGTGCAGGCTTATACAAACGAGTTAGAGCTTGAAGTTGCTCACCTGCAGGCAGAAAATGCAAGGCTCAAGAGACAACAAGATCAGGTAAATAAGCAGAGAGAAGTTCTTATTGTTTTGCCCTTTTGAAGCATTCATATCAATCATTCATATCCTTATAACTCCAGTATACACCAACTTAAAAGGAAATAGACAGCCTCTGCATTACTTGCAGTATTTTTGTTTTGCACACTTTTTTGTCCAATGATTCTGAGTGGTAAGATTTACAGATTCTGATACTTCAGTTCATTTTGTGTTTGCGTGTGTGTGTTTGTGCAGTTAAGAATGGCGGCAGCAAATCAACAACCCAAAAAGAACACACTTCAACGGTCTTCCACAGCTCCATTTTGAGAAATCTACAAGTCCTTATTTCTCTTTTGGGGATTGAGAGTCTCTGATGAAGAAGTGAAAAAATGGAAAAGTTTGTACCTTCTTTTTTTATTAGCTATAAGTATAACTAAGCTAAATTTGTAGTAGTAAGATGTTGCAGGGGAAAGAAGCTGTAAAAAAAAAAAAAAAAAACCCGGAAAAAGAAAAGGATCTTTCCATTTCCTAAGGCACAGGAACACCTGTCCTCCTGGGCCTCTCTCCTCTTGTTCTGTCATTTTCTTATTCAACCCTTTTTCACATTTGCGTACTAACGTCTCTACTTGTATTCTTGTAGTATGCTACTTCCTCTTCTAATGCTAGTTAAAAAAAAAAAATATATACCAGTTATGTTTTACTCTTTAACCCATTTTGGTTCTCAAAAGAAGCAAATGTTCAAGTGACCAATAGACAAAACAGTGCTCCACTTAAATGATGTCAATACTAAAAGAAAAGTGAGAAGGGGACCTATCACTGAACACTTATGTTTCTCCATGCCTCATTATCACAAAAATGTCCATTCCTTTGGCTGGCTACCATATAAGCCAACAACTTGCACTACGAAATTGAAACTTCCAAGCCAATGGGAATTAAGTCAGCCCACTTTTTTTGGTCGGTCAAGAGAGAACATGATAGGATTGGTTATGTTCTGGTCACCCCCCCCCCCACGTTTTACTTAATTCATTGTACTGTAGCTTTGGCTATACTAGTCATCGTCAAAACACTGTGTGTTTGTGTGCATTTGGTTTATCAAGAGAATAGTTTTATCCTCTTTTGGTCCAATATCAATTACCTGACAGTGTGATAAGTCTAGTTGATGATGTCCAAGAAGATGCTTCTTGACCCACTTTTGGTTGTTGGTATTTTGCTGTGTATTCTTTTAAGCAACCAAAAGCAGATAAGAGTTGGACATCAAGAGCAAATATGGTGTAAAAATAGTGGCATTAAGATAGAGAAGAATAGTTACCAAAAGTGGGACTATGACTAGAATCAATCCTCACATTATATGGTAATACTTAGAGCCCCTCAATTAGGCATCCAATACTTTAAATCATGCTTTTAGCTTCATACCAGTCAATGAGAATCCTTAGACTTTCAAGAAACTTAAAAAGAAAAGGTCGGTACATTCACCTGAAACTACACCTCCATTATCTCTCAATTGCTTACATTAATGTTTCCCATCAAAATTCCAATCTTGAAAGTGCTACCAAAACTTGATCACAAGCCTATAAGTGAAGAAAAAGGACTGCGAAATCCAGAGATGGTCAAGCTACACAGAACAGAACGAACCATTGATAAGTTGCTGTAGATAGATACGGTGCAACAAGTTGCTAGCTTCACTCTGATCATTTTATTGTTTTCTGTTGCAAAAGCAAAAATCATTAAGGTTTTGATGCATCACCTTCCTCTTCAAGTATTTTTCCATCCTTTGGAGCCAAGCATGGAATCCCATCTTTTATCTGGCGTGTTAAGAGAAGCAAAAATAAGTCTTTTTTAACACTGAATCGTGAACATCAAGTGAAAGGTAAAAGAACAAGAAGAATATGATTAAGAGGCAAAACCAAGTCTCAAACACTGAATCGTGATCAGAAGTGAAAACTAAAAGAATATGATTAAAGAAGAGAACGGCCGACCAATCACTTTAGCATATGATTATTCTTCTATCAGTGAATCCCTCCCAAATCGACACCAAGAACATATCCCTTTCTACTTTATTTAGTATGAGGCAAATGAAAAACAGGAAAGAATCCAGCTCTATATATTATCACAACCTCCGATTTGACAATTCTTCAAAGATCAAAGTTGGGATCAGAACATGGTTCATTCAGCAGGAGATGTGATTCCGAAAGCATATATGATAGTGATTATGGAACAATTTCCCAGCTTGGTGAGTTAATAAGAGCCATACATCTAACTTTCATGGAGCTCAGCAATAATCAACACAAGCATCTTTGGCAATAATCAACTCATCAGAACCGAAACGCTTTGGATTGAAATTGCTTACAGGAAAAGAGACCCTTTAAAAAAAACAATTTCTTTATAAACTTGGGAGCCGCAACGAATCTGCCTACAAATTGAAGGAGAGAAACCGAACCTCAAGGGTTGCTTGGAGAGAGGACAGACGAGAATCTCGGAGAGGGTCTTGTCGATTGCATTTCCGGCGTCTTTTAGCAGCACTCTGCTAAATCTCACCATATTAGAGCGATTTGATCTTTAGCTGGATCTCTCCGGCAGAAGAGAGCGACGGTTTTGAAAACGAGACGATGGGATTGGGGAGTGTTTGTCCCAGACCGGACTAAAACGCAAAACGCCGTTTCGGCAAGACTCTCTATAAATTTAAAAGTTTTCCAACCATGCCCCTAAATTCTTTTGTTTTGTAGATCAGTCCTTCAACGTTTACTGTTTACAATTATGGAAAAGATGGTTCGCATATTAGATATATAAGTCTTTTTCTGAGAGTTTTCGATTGGTACCCTCAACTCTTATATTGTTAGGATTCCTCCGACAATGTTTATAATGTACCAAACATTAATCGGATCTAAACAATTACAGTAGTGTTTAAAATTGAAACGTTCTAATCGGTATCTAAACAATTAAATGACCAGATAACATCAGTATTAAAATTAAATTAATTAATCATTTGTTATATTCTTTTTTTTATTTAACAGTTATGCATATTATTTTTCAATAATCAACTTTTAGATTTTCCGATTTAAATAAAAAAACCAACACAATACTACCACTAAGCCAAGTTATCTATGTTCAAAATTAATAAATTTGTTTCATCACTACCACACATAAAAGTATATTGCCTTCCCCCCCCCCCCCCCCCCCCCCACAAATTGTACTATTAATTATTACATTTAGGGTAAAAACCCCCCACAAATTGTACTATTAATTATTACATTTAGGGTAAAAACTAAAAAGCGTTGAAGAGATAAAGCTTCTTGGCATATTTCCAAACCAAAGGATGAAGAGTTAGTACTTAGTAGAGTCAATTTTCGTTGAAAAACAGTTAACATACGTTACGTAAATGGTAGGCATGTGCATTTGGAAGCATCCCTAAAATAGGACCCGACAAGTTTTGTCCAATTGGTTGCTTGAGAATCATACATAAGTCATATCAATTTTGCCCCATGTTTGCTTTTAGTTTTAGGTTTTAGCTATCAGCTATGGTGATAACTCAAATGCATTCTTCATCTCCAAATAATTATGAATTTACGTATTATTTATCTACAAGCAAAACGAATATGTAACATGTTCCCCAATTTATATAAATTATTACTATCTTGACCCAAATCACAAAGTTTTGTCCAATTGGAAACCCGTAAACGTAATACCTCTATCATCATATGATAAAAGTAAAAGAAGAGAATTAGTTAGTTTATAGTCTATAATACACACAACACAATTACTGAATTTTTTCCATGGGAATCCCAAACTAATTTACATGCGACAACGATTGAAATCAAAAGACAGTAGACACAGTAAGTAGTACGAAGAAGAATCTCGTGTCATATTCAGAGAGACAACATAAGGTTGTTTTGTTCAATGTTCACCTTTTGTATAGTTGAATACTTGATTCAATGCTCCATGAACTGCGAGGAAGGCGGGCTTATTTTTGTCTTCTCCGTACCTGCGAGGATATCAAGAGATGATCTGTGTTAGCGCTTCAAGATTAAAACCATATTTTGTTCAACATGTATATGTATATAATCTGTATACCATAAGCCCCACGAATCTCAACTTCTCGTAGTTCTTGGACAAGGGCACAGCAACAACACATCAAATGAGAAAGAAAATCGTCAATGAACCCTCCCTGCGAAATCAGAAAACATCAAGCAATCATCCCAAATGTACATTGTGTGACATAGACTTGGGCGTTTCAATATCACACCGTTTTAATTACTAGTGAAGTTTTGTGGGTACCTACTTAACCATAATTTGCATGATAACAATTTTCTTGGAAGCACATTGATGTTTGGGATCAAAAGCTTATTAAGAACGATAAGGATTCAAGGGAGTGGAAGAGAATGTACCGTGATGTTCAGTGTTTTCCGGAGTTTCCGCCTTACACAACAAGTGTAGCAGCAACAGGAGAGTATCAAAGAATATGCCATTAGCTCATTACATGCTTCAGCTGAAGCTGGGAGAGCGAAAACAAAAATGTCAGCTTGTCACATGTATTATCAGATTGAATCATAATCAACCAGACGGTATTCGAAATCTCCCTTACAGATGTGCCTATTAGTTGCTGCAGTGGCAATCTTGGCCAAAGTACCACACGGGAAAAAGAATGTCTTCAGGCCTGCGGTTCCATCATTGAATCATTCACAACATTACAGTCAGATAACGAGAAAGTTTGGAATGTGAAATGCTAGTCATCTATACAACGGAGAAAACAACTGGAAACACGAAGAGGGGGCTTACAAAGAGAAGGTTCCGAGCAACAAGCCAGTAAGTCGGTATGCCATTCTTCATGGTGCAGTGATGCTCTTCGCGAAAGCAGATCATGCCCCGATGTAACAGAAGAAGTGGATCTGCATGGAACAATTATGTAACCGACGTTACAGAAACATTGTACCAAATTTTAGCCTGAAAAGCGTTTACAGTCACAGCAACGATTTGGAGACTAAACTTACTTAATCACAATATAATGATTCTCTTGTAATCGGACAATAAACACAAGTTGCATTTTAAGAAAGCACATGAAGTTTGGATCTTTTAAGCGGAACAAATTGGAGATTCTAACCTTGAAGGTGCACGACTAGTGCTTTTCTTGAGAGAATCTTCGTCATACGAATATTCTGTCTTATTGCTTGAGCTACGCTCATTTTTTTTGGAAGCTTTCTTCGTCAGCTCCTTGTCAGAGTCATCAACAGCAGCAGCAGTTTGCGTAACGCCAATTAAACGCTGAATGACTTCACACTGAGCCACATCGTAATGCTCCTGCGAACGCTGAAGTTCGAGCTGCAGTTTCTCGTTTTCTGTTTTGAGAGCATCACAGAAACGCAAGTTAGGGTATGAGCAAGAGAGAGTCTTCTTCAGCACCGATGCTGCTTCTCTGGTGGATTCTTGTTTCATAATAACATCTTGCACATGTCTGTCCTCTTCATCCAGGGTGTACTCGAACTGATCACGGTCAATATATTCTAGCCTCTCCTGTATAATTATCCAAAATTCCAAACATACATCAAAGTCAAGAAACCCAATTTCCCATCAGCAAGAACAGGATCTTTAGATCGAAATTCAGGGTAACTTACCCTAACTCGAGCGTTATCCACCAAAGTGATGAGCGGTATGATCTTGAGGAAACGATCAATCTCATCCTGAGCTTTCCTGAACTGGTAAACAATGTTCCATCCCATAGCCAACAGGTAGAGATAGCTCCGGTCACGACAACTGTTGACCAGAATGTAAGACCTCCTCAACGCATCCTCGAGCCCTTCGAGAGGCTCCCGAGTCTCCGGGTACTTCTTCATCTCAGAGATCTTCAGCTGTTCCAGCAAATTCCCGATGAGTTTGAGGTGTTGAGCGAATTGGCGACAGTTCTTCTTGTGCATCCAAGCCGTATTCGCAGCTTTGACTATAAGCCCTATCAGCTTGACGGCATCTAGCCCAGTGAGCTGCGCCACTGACGCGATCTCCCCGAGACCATCCCATGAATGAGACATTTTCTTCGGCTCCCCCCTCAAAGCGATCAACCGCGAGAAAGTTCCTGGTGGTGCCGATTCATCACTCTCGCGTTAAGCACAGGAAGTTTATCAAAACTCTCTGCAAATTTTAAGATCCAAAACTTGGGTTTATCGAGATTGTTGGGAATTTTACCTTCTCTGAGCTAATATCTATGGATATTAAATGGAATCAGGGGATTCGATCTAATGTCACCGACGCCGGCATTGTTGATTGAGATCGAGTACGGGCCAGATTCCGACGCCAAATCAGAGGTCACCACACAGAGATTCGGATACTCAGAGGAATAAACAGTTGAGAAATCGCATCATGAGGGAGTGAAGCTTAGACTTGACTAAACAGGGAGCAGCTTCTTCGACTGCGACAACAAAATCAACAAAGAAGAAAAAGAAAAGTCCATAAGATACCCAATCAAAGAGATTCTCCAGGTCCTTAAAGCTTTTCTACGTCAAAGATCTTCAACGCCAAAAAGAAAAAATAAAGAAAACAAACAAAAACAAAAAAGCCCCAAAGACGGTTTCTCTTTGAACACTTCAAGCTGACGAAAGCGAAAGCGAAAAATCCAAAGACCAGAACGAATAAAAGAAGGGGCAAAAGAGGGAAATCAATGAACTTGTATAGCCTCCGACGAGTGACCAATTCGCCGGCGACCAAAAATCCTCTGCCGAGAGTAAAGTCAGATGGAAAATACACAGAAAAAAAAATATAATAGTAAATTTTATGAGAGAGGAAACAATATTGGAATGCTCACTTAATGCATTGAAGAAGGCAACAGATAAACTTTTTCCTCTTCGCGACTTTCTATATAAAAAAAATTAGAAAATGGAAAAATGTTAGAATATTTGATCGAAGAAGAGGAAGAAGAACATTTAAAAATTACAGAGATTAAAGTATTCCGGGAAAATGCAAACCAGCAGGAGATTTGTTCGTCGTCGTCTTCGAATTAGAGCAGAGAGAAGATTCTCTGTGTCAAGAGAGTATCCAGAGGCAGAGATGAGTCATGCGGAGAAGACGGTTTGTTTTTGTCGATTTATGTATTCCTCATTAGCTTTCCCCACACCTTCATTTGCCACTCGTCGGAGCTCAAGAGAACCCATCCTGCTTTTGCTTGCATTTTACCCATAGGCCCCCCAACTCTCCTTATTTACCAATATGCCCCCGGTGACTTTTCTCCTTTTTAACAAGTTTATCAATCCTATTCCTAGCCAATGTGTTTGTTTTTTTTTTTTGACAAAAAGCTAATGTGTTTGTTACACACTTACACTAGCTAATGTGGAGTTATTTACACGTTGATTTTACGTGATAGTGCTAAAGAAACTAAGAAATTAGAAACCATGTCTAGCCTAACTAAGTACTTATGCCTTAATAATTGCTCGAGATTTGAGATTAACTATATAAAACACCGTTGAAAATATTACTTTCCGGTTAATCGTATTGTGCTAAAGTCCTATTGACTTTACCGAGATGTTATGACCTTGTTGTCTTCATTTGTTGTCGGCATAAATATGAACTCGTTTGAAACGAATAATGTTAAATTCATCCTAATATATACAAGGCAAAACGAGTGAAATGTTACTTTTTTTTACCTATTACTTTTTTCTTTGAAGTTGAAAATGTTTACGAAAAATTCCAATGACTAAACGTATTTTTTAGATATCCTTGTGACTGAATCCTAACCACTAAGAAACTGAAGCTTTGTTAGGGAAAATTTGACATTTAGTAACTTAGCTTGTTAGATCGGGTAATTATAATTAGACTAAAAATTGTGTATCAACATTACGGTAAACGAACATCTGGATTTGATTTTTTTCTTTTTGAATAATCGGGATTCAGTAGAGATTTAATAGAAGATCATTTATTTGTGAAATGACCCTCTATTACATTTCTAATGAATAAAGAAAAAAAAAAATTGTATAAAAAAAAAGAATATGAAGATTTTTGGCAGGACAATAGCATCTGTTTAAAATAATTAGGTAGTGATCAAAGTGAGACATGATCGCTTGGAACTTGATTTGTCTTTGAATTACAGTCATTGTGTTAATAATGATAATGATGATGGTTAAGATAGGAAGGGTAGTCCGTCCATCACAACAAATTCACCTTTACTCCTTTAGACCCCTTTTTCGGTTGAAATTGATTTGTCTTTAAATTGCAGTTACGGTAATTATGCCATGCATTTGATTTAATTAATTACCCTCCATATTGATCTTGCTGCACGTGGATTACCATGATTGTTTTCTAGACAGCTGGCGAAACGGACGGTAAACTAATATTGGGTATCTTTTTAAGTTTTAAGGAAAAACTATAGGATTAAACAAAATTCACGGGTTTAAATACCCTTGCAAGATTGTTGTAAACCAAACCACTCTTCTAAAACCCGTTAATATAGCAAGTGAATACTTGACAAACCTGAGATGTGGAATCTATGAAAATTCATATATATTTATTCATAAATGAATCTCTGTATATATGTAACAAGAAAAATATGTATATAAAATAGATATAACCTATAATAACTAGAAGAAAATAGAAGTATTTTGGCACGTACACAATATGCATGTGTGGAAAGGGTGGACATTGGTGGTGGTGGTGGTCCTGGTGGAATATGACTGCTACGCCCTCTTGCCTTTTTGAGAGTGCCCATTTGCCATGCGTTTACTCTAATATCTCAAATCATAAATGTTACCATTTTTTTCTTCCAAAAGTATATTACTGATTTTAGGCAGCATTGCAACAGCAGTTTCCGTAAAAATGTTAATATTACAGTTGCTCCATGACAGTGACCAACATAATGAAATATATATTTTTATATATATAAATATAATCTTGTAAATGTCCCGTTGTTTCTTCCTTTTAAAAAACTCACACATTACACCAAAAACTGCTAATGAAACCCCAGTGTAACTTTCGTTTATAATTTGAGAATGAAGTTGTGATTATAGACGATGGTTACTTTATTATTGTTAACACTACAAAATTTTGGTCAAATGCCATTTGCTTTACATGTGAGAATATACCACTTAGCACGCCTACGAAACGATTTTAATAGATTGAATGTGTTTCACGCAGCAAACAAATTAAGGTAACGGAATTATAAGTTAACAAATTAAAACGTTTCAAACGAACTAAGACAAACCAAATAATATTAGTATATATATCATATTTTTAAAGGTAAGAAAGAGAAATTCTTATCGGAGGTAATAAAGATAGAGGAACTGTTGTTTTAGCTGTTTGGTGGATTGTCTCCATGTGATTTAGTTGGGAATAATGGTGCATCTTACTTTATATTTAAATAAACGTCTGTCCTTATCTGTAACAATAAATGGGACAGCTAAAATTTCCATACACATCATAAAATTATTACCACTGATTAACAAAAGTATTTATACAGTACTTTAACTAATTTTCTGGGGTTATATTAGTGTAAACGATCATCGAATGTCCAACACTTTGTCGGAATCGAATTTATAAAAAAATGATATAACGAAGAATAGTACCTCTCAAAATCTGCATCCCTTCTGACCAGATAATTTAATTATTAAACCATAAGCATCAAAACACTTTTATACCAAGGAATTGAGGCTCCACTATTTAGGAACAACATTTTTAAATATATAATTTTCCTTTATTAGTGATTTTACCAAAAACAGTTTTCTTTGTTGGTGTTGTCATCAACTTTTTAAACAAAATTTCGCAAGAATTTTGTTTGCAAGATGAACTCTATAGAATATCTGAAACGGGTTAATCTAGTCTGATATTAGTCTGGTTACCGCAGTTTAACATCCGCGAGATGAATTAATAAATACACACACATACACATATGTATATACCAAATAAATAAAAACTCATGTGCTAATCACCTAACCTCTAACATAGTAGCTTTAAAAGCCCGTGAACGAAAAGTTTGTAACTTACGAATAATCATACGAACAAGGATAACCCGTGAATTTTTCAATCTATATTATAATTGTATATACAAGTATTTCCATACTAACAGCTAATGAGTTCCTATTTAGGGGCTGATGAGTTAAAACAAAACATTTGTAACCTATTTATAATTCCTTTTCGTCATGTTTTGATTTGTTACAAATGGATTGTTCGAAGAGAATCATATAAACTCTTCACCAAACAAATGGGCACAAATGGGCTGAACTAATCGAAGTAAGCCCATTATATTTTATATAAATCACTTGTTGGCCCAAATTGAAATGGACTTTTCCTATAAAATTGTATCATCGTCGTCTATGCCAGAAAAGATACCAGACCAAAATGCCCCGCAATAAACAACGAGAGAGGAAAATTAAAATGAACACGAGAAAAAAAAGATTTTTTTTTTCTTGGTCGTAGATAAAGGAAATTCAGATAAAAGTGTTCCAAATTTTGAATTTATGTAATCAGTTACGTTGATACAAGGAAAAAAAGATCCAATAACTGGAAGAAGAAAAAAACTCACAAGAGGAGCCACCCTCGTAATTAATAAGGCGTGACCGAGGTTAATGGTGTCCTTTCCTAACATTCAATTTAATCATGCTAATTACCCACTTACGTGGGACCCCCAGTTTTGCTCATATAGTAAAGTTCTTAATCACCCTTGACCCCCAAACGCATTAAAACTACGAGGATAAGGGTAAATACGTCCTTGCAATAAATTATTAAAGAGCAAAGCGAAAAAAAAAAAGTCGTACTAATACAATTTTTGGAAAGAAAAAAAAGCGGACCGCACAATCTTCGCCGTTAAATTTGGTAGGGCAGCTAGTGGATTGGTGAAATCGGGTCCCATGTCTCCGATAATTAAGGGGTTAGCCACTAGTAACGTACCACGTATAGAGAGATTCCTTTGGTAATTGTAGTGCTCAGAAATTGTTTTGGCGGGCGTAATTAAAAAATTCAAAATCAGAGCCAAAATTAAAACAAAACCCTAGCGCCTCTCTCTCTCTCTCTCTCTCTCTCTCTCTCTCTCAAATCGCTTCCCTCGCTATCCCCATTTCTCCCTCCATTTTCGCTCTCTGGATTTTGAGCTTCCTCTCCCCGCCTCCCAAATCTATCGATTCTTTAATCTAAAGCTGAATCTTTCTCGATCTGGACGTTTTCCGAAGTGGAAGGTCTCTGCTAATCTATGGTAATTCCTTTTCCGCGCTTTTCCCTTTTTCCGATTCCTAGGGTTCAAACTCGCTCGATTTGCTCGCATTCTCCTACTTCTTTGATTTGATTATTTATTTTCAAGTGCTGAGATTTAATTTTTCAATTTCTTCATCGATAGCTAATCTCTTTTGATTTAGAGAGAGCGATATCTGGAGAATATCGAAGCAAAGGCGTTTTTCAGGTTTAAATTGATGATTATCGTTGTTTTCACTTGTAGTATAGGTAGTTAATCTATAGTAGCTGTCACTGCTCAAGAGAGAGAGAGAGCAGTATCTGCTAAAATAATCGGGAGTATTAAGAAAGGCCAACGCATATGGGGAAGGTGTCACCAAAGGACTCGGATTCGAAAATCTCAGCGAGGAAAAAGAAGTTGAAAAGTTCAAGCAACAAATATTTAAAGCCAGGGGCTCTGGTTCAGCTATGTTACAGCAAAGCGTCGGCTACTGCTAAGTCATGCAATGATTTGGGGAAGAAACGAGTACCTGTATTTGATACTAAGCTTGCAAGGAACAATAAAATTGGAGTGGAGCATATCAATTCTCCCAAAAGCCCTCTAATGTTGTCGCCGGTCAACGTTGCTAAGCGGAGTATTGATAAGAACAAACTTCCGATTACTCTTATCTCTCTCAAACTATGTAATTCTCAGTCCTCTCACGAACATAATCGAGTACGATTACAAAGTTCAGATCCAATTTCTTGGTTACAAATCAGATAATGAAAACAATAGCAACAAGGTATTATTTATACTCGAGACTTATTCAACAGCAAACCCTCTCTTCCACTTCGAGTCTTTGCTTGCCTTCTCTTTAGTTCTCTTTCCTTCTTCTCGTATAGACCCTCCACGGCATATCAATACCCCCATCGCCGAGATTCAGCTTGCCCTCAAGCTGGAAAGTCGGAAACTGATGCTTGACATCCCTGATCAAGAGCCACGAATTCTCATGTGAAGGCAGTCCTTTCCACGACACCAAAACCTCCAAGTGACCTTCTATATTGTAACGGGTGTCCAAAATGTGTTCCGGTTCAATGACAAATTCATCCTCAGCCGTAAGCGTGGAAGGCATAGGACTAATCGTATGACCCTCGCCCAATACTAGTTTTAATTGAGAGACATGAAACACCGGATGAATCCTTGACTGCTCCGGCAAACGCAGGCGGTATGCTACTTGGCCAATTCTTTCCAATATCTGAAAAGGACCGTAGAAACGCGCTGATAATTTCTGACACAATCGCTTGGCCACTGATAATTGTCGATACGGCCGCAGTTTGAGAAATACCATTGTTCCCACCTCATACACAACATCCCTACAGCTTTTATCAGCATTATTCTTCATCAGCTCTTGAGCTTTAAGGAGATGAAGCTTTACCTCACGAAGCATCTCGTCACGTTCCCGTAACATAGTGTCCAACTCACTATTAATCGTGGAACCTTCCTCATACTTCAATAGTGACGGAGGCTCTCTACCATATACTAGCTGAAATGGGGAAGTTTTCAAAGCTGTATGGTACGATGTGTTATGCCATAATTCAGCCCAACTCAAAAACTTGAACCATCGTCGCGGATGAGCCGAAGTAAAACAGCGAAGGTAAGTTTCGAGACATCTATTCATGACCTCTGTTTGGCCGTCCGTTTGAGGATGATAAGCTGTGCTAAACTTAAGTTGAGTCCCGGCCAATTTAAACAACTCCTTCCAAAATTGGCTCTGAAAAATCTTATCCCGATCTGAAACAATGGATTTAGGGAATCCATGTAAGCGCACAATCTCTTTCACAAACTTAGAGGCCACATCCACAGCAGTAAACGGATGATGTAACCCCATGAAATGGCAGTATTTAGACAAACGATCAACCACAACAAAGATCACATTCATTCCATGCGACATGGGAAGGCCCTCAATGAAGTCCATAGACACATCCTCCCAGATCCGAGATGGAATAGGCAGTGGCTGAAGTAATCCTGCTGGTGAAAGAGTAGAATATTTGCTTGTCTGACAAATCTGACAATGAGCTACATACTTCTGCACATCATTGCGCATACCAGACCAGTAAAAAGTAGCTTGAATGCGTTTGAGAGTTTTTAAAACGCCAGAATGTCCCCCCATTACCCCATCATGACACTCATGCAAAATCAACGGAATATGAACAGAGTTTGCTGGAATCACCAACCGTCGCTTATACATCAAACGGCCATCCACCAATGCATAACCAGGCTTCACTATTGCCCCAGCTAATATCCGTTGAATCATTTGCTGAATTGTCTCACAACTATCAATCTCCTTAAACATATCCTCCAACTGCAATGTTTTAGAAACTGTGACAGCAAGTAACCAACTCGTCATGGAATTAAACAGAGGCTGTGTCACTCGAGACAAGCCATCAGCAGCTTTATTCTCTATTCCTGGTTTATAGACAATGTCAAACTCATAACCCAACAGCTTGTGTAACCATTTCTGATACTCCAAATTGACCTCTCGTTGTTCCAACAGATATTTGAGACTTTTCTGGTCTGTCCTCACTATGAATTTTTTTCCAAGCAAATAGTGTCGCCACCTCTGTACTGCCAACACTATCGCCATGAGTTCCCGTTCATATATCGGTTTAAGCTGCTCTTTGACACTCAAACCATAACTGAAATATGCAATTGGATTCATTTTCTGCATTAAGACTGCGCCCAAGCCAAAACCAGAAGCGTCGGATTCCACGACAAACGGTTCCGTAAAGTCAGGCAGTGATAATACCGGCGCTGTAATCATGGCGTTCTTTAACTCATCAAATGCCATTTGAGCTGTGTCTGACCACTGAAACTTATCTTTCTTCAACATGGTAGTCAAAGGCTTTGCAATAGCACCATACCCACGGACAAACCTCCTGTAATACCCTGTGAGGCCTAAGAATCCTCGTAAATCCTTCACTGATTTAGGAGAAGGCCAATTTTCCATAGCAAACGTCTTGCTCTTATCAGTTGATACCCCCTTCTCAGAAATAATATGGCCCAAATACTCCACCTGCTTCAGGCCAAACGAGCATTTCTTACGATTAGCAAAAAGCTTATGCTTCTGAAATATCGCCAACACAATGGCCAAATGTTCTTGATGTGTTTGCATATCCTTGCTGTAGACTAGGACATCATCAAAAAACACCAAAACGAATTTTCGCAAGTAGGGTCTGAATAGCTCATTCATCAGAGCTTGAAAAGTGGCTGGCGCATTAGTGAGCCCAAACGGCATCACTAAAAATTCATAGTGGCCATCATGTGTACGAAAAGCGGTCTTCTCAATATCCCTCTCCACCATACGTATCTGATGATAACCCGATCGCAGGTCTAGCTTTGAAAAAACAGATGCTCCATACAGTTCATCAAGCAATTGATCGATAACGGGAATTGGAAACCTGTCTGCAATAGTAGCTCTGTTAAGCGCACGGTAATCAACACAGAATCTCCACGATCCGTCTTTCTTTTTGACCAATAATACCGGGCTGGAAAAAGGGCTATGACTCGCTCTGATTATACCTGACTCCAACATTTCTTTCACTTGTCGTTCCATTTCTTCTTTCTGAGAATGTGGATACCGGTATGGTCTGACGTTAATAGGGCTTGAACCATGAACAATAACAATAGCATGCTCTCTATTCCGCATCGGAGGTAACTGTGTAGGAATCGCAAATACACCATCAAACTCTTCCAAAACCTTATGCATACAGGTGGGCGTCGACAACACCATAGGCTCAGATTTTTCTGTATTTGCAAAGCCAATAACCCCTCTGACTCGAGATTTGTAAGTCTGTGGAGCTAATGATTTTAAAGAAATCGTATTAGCATTCAACGATGCGTCACCGTATAAAGTCACCAACTTGCCTTTGTAGTTGAAGGTGAATTCATGTGTTTCCCAATCGACCTGACATTTCCCCAAAGTACGCAGCCACTGAACCCCCAAAATAACATCAACAGTGCCTAACTCCAGAGATATAAAATCTGTTTCAAACTCCAATCCTGATACTTGGAACGAGACGCGAGAGCACACACCTGATCCAGTTACACCCACACCTGTCCCCAACCGAATCTGTAAGCCAGGTTTTTGCCGAGCCTTGAGGTGTGCTCGCTTTACCACAGATGGAGATATAAAATTGTGGGTTGCCCCACTATCCACCATCACCACAATACCAACTTTGCCAATCATCCCTCTGACTTTAGTTGTAGAATGAGATGGAAGTCCCAAAAAAGAGTTCAGCGACAATTCCATAAGCTCTGTAATTACACCATTCTCATCTGTGAATGTGTCAAAAAACTCCTCCTCAATCAACTCAACCTCACACCCATCGACAACTGTGAGTACTTTGAGCTCTTTATTGGCACACACGTGCCCGTAGAAGTGCTTCTCACTGCACTTATAACACAGTTTATTTTTTCTGTGATACTCATACTCAGCAGGAGTCAAATGCTTCCTCTCGTTCTGGCCTGTCTTGCCGCTAGACCCTGTCAAACTTGAAGCATTCTTTTCTCCACCTTTGGCCGCTTCTAGTAGCAACGGTTTTGCTTTCCAGGAATGTGTAGCATTGTAATTCGAAGAGGATCTCAGAGGCATTGGTTTAGTACCACTGAGTGCTCTCGTGTTCACCATGGTTTGGCACAATAAACCATCTGCCATCTCCAAAACCGTGGCAATCATATGCGGTAAGTCCCTTGGTTCTTTCATCTTAATAATCTCCTTCAACTCTTGTTTCAGGCCACCTTTGAAGATTGCCTCCAACATCTCATCATCGATTCCAGAGACCAAAGAAGACAATTCCTCAAACTCTCTAACATAGGCTGCAGCAGATCCTGTTTGTACAAGACCAGCTAAACTATCCTTCGGTGATCGCATCTGAGGATTCCCAAAACGAGTCACCAAACGTTTCTTAAATGTCGTCCAATTCGGAAACGGAATTTGGCGTTTCTCCCAATTGAACCAACTCAACACCGATTCTTCTAAACTCATCGATATCAATTCCATTTTCTGTTCTTCATTGTATCGACCATGGCGAAAGAATCTTTCCACTCTCGCAATCCACCCATGGGGATTATTTCCGTCAAAAACAGGCATATCCATTTTCCGTAACAAACTTTCTCGATTCGGCATCACCGTCGTAATTTCTGTAAGAGGCGTCGGCGAAAGAGTAAGGCCTGGTTCCGAGGTCGAAGCGTTTACCTGGATTGGCTGTTTTTCTGGATTTCTCGCCGGCGTCTCGGGATCTGTAACCTCTGCGAACCGATTTTGCATCATCGCAAACATCGCCGTCATCGTGGATTGTATATTTTTCATCGTCCGCGCTGATTCCACCGCTTTTTTCTCCGCCTGTGTTCTCCATTGCAGTATCGAGTCGACTGATTGACTCAAATTCGCCACTGTTTTGCTCAATTCGTCGATCGTCATCGCTTCCTCTCCATTCACCATCGCGAAGAAATTTCGTTCCCAACGTCAACACGCACCAATTGATAAGAACAAACTTCCGATTACTCTTATCTCTCTCAAACTATGTAATTCTCAGTCCTCTCACGAACATAATCGAGTACGATTACAAAGTTCAGATCCAATTTCTTGGTTACAAATCAGATAATGAAAACAATAGCAACAAGGTATTATTTATACTCGAGACTTATTCAACAGCAAACCCTCTCTTCCACTTCGAGTCTTTGCTTGCCTTCTCTTTAGTTCTCTTTCCTTCTTCTCGTATAGACCCTCCACGGCATATCAAGTAATCTGGTGAGGCCAATGAAATTTGATGATCTGCAGGTGGAGAGTAAGGGTTGTAAGAAAAGCCCTCTAATGTTATCCCCGATGGGTATTGTTATGCAAAACACGTTGCTGAGGACACCAAAGACGCCACAAGCCGATCCTTGCAATTCTGAGTCTCAATTTGAATCCCTCCCCATGGATTTACTGGTATTTTTCCGTGTGTTCCCTTCACTTCACAGGTTCATTTTGGTAGTCATCTGAATGTATGGAGTTGGTTTTTCTTACATGGTTCCTTTTGCAAGCCTTTGCCTTGATGCTTATTGTCAAATTGCAGGTTAAAATAGTTTGTCATCTGCACCATGACCAGCTGAAGGCAGTTTTCCATGTTTCTCAAAGAATAAGGAAGGCTGTAAGTGTTCTGTACTTGTTTAGTTTGCATCCATTAAAAGCTCTATCCTTTTTGCTGTTTTACTTGGTGGGCATTAATCTGTTTTGGGTTTTCTTTTGAAACAGACCTTGATTGCAAGACAATATCATTTTAATTATACAACACCAGACCGCTCAAGACAGGAAATGTTGAGTGTCATGACCCCAATGCCAATAAATCGTTGGCCATTTCTTAGGTACATGTTTTGCTTCAGTTTTCACACCTTTGGAAAAGAGCATCAAACAACTTGTTTGGCTCTTTAACAAAAAACTATATTGTTCTTATAAACAGCAGAGGAGATGGAAACCCAACAATCGTGTCAAGCCCACATACCCCAAAAGCACCAAGGCATGCTCCTCGGCCACCTTTTCGAACCAAACTGTCAGAGATGAAGCAAATCACTGCTGTTCTTTTCCAAGACCAGACAGCATTCCCTTCAAGATGCATCGTTCCTTCTGTTCTCCAAAGGCCGACTTTGTTCAAACCGTTGGCTCCAAAGCACCCTCGAGTGCTCTTCTATGAGGATGAATTATGCCAAGCTGTTGCTCAAAACAACCTTCGCTGATTACACTTGCTGCAGTCAGACGCATCATTTCGCTTTTCCCTCTCTGTTCATATTTGTCTTCATCGCCTTGATCATTGTTCATGATCATCTTTGTTCCCGTCATCACCATCATCATCAGCTGTTAGATTATATAGTAAAGAGCATGCAAGTTTTGTAGCAGTGCTAGTTCAGGGTGTTAGGTTTACATGATAATCTCGTAGTATCAATTTAAGGTTTAGTCATCTGAGTTGGTCATAATAAGCTAGTGTTTTTGAATTCGTCAGTTGAGTCTTGTGTATATTTTCTGCATCTATATGGATCAGTGGCTTTTTTTTTTTTTTCCATTTATTGCTTTTGCTTTCTTTTTTCTTATATTGGTTCTTATAACTTTTCCGTGAATTGAACCGTACCAAAATTGAAGACGGCAATCTTGAGTTCATGTAAAAGTATACGATTTCACGACCAAAAAAAAAAACTAATAGCCGGATAAATAATTTCTAATTTTCTTAAATATTTTGTTTATTGTTTGTGAAATGGGTTGAACTGATTTAGATTCGTTTCTAATTTGGTTTAGTGTTCTTAAACCATACGATTCGTAAACTATTGAACCAAATACCGGATTTTGCACCCTAATATAAATCTGTTTTAGCTACTCTATAAAACCGGAAACGTTTGTAAAATTGCAAAATTAACAACATTATTAATTTTCCAACAAAAAAAAAAACAAAATTAATAATTTTATTTCGAAAGGCCTCTGATATATTTGGGCTCAGTTACAGTCCTATGGGCCTAAAACACATTTGGTCAAACAGCCGTCACAAAAGCGTGTATTATATAAGGAGAAGAAAAGTCTATTATCAACCACACGACGCCGTTAACTTAATATCCCTGTTCCCAAACAAGACTCTTGTCCCGTGTAGGGTCAATCCTTTATTTCGCTATAAATAATAGCTTCTATGTGTTGAGAGCAAACACTTTTTTTCATCGGAGAGCTCCTAAAGGATTCGAGATCTCGCGGCTCCTTCTTTCTTCTCCGCTCAACTAATACCTCCGATCAATGGCTGTTCTACTGTAACTGCTAATATTTGATTTTGGCGCGTTACTAGAAGCCCTAATATCCTACTTCAAACCCACTCGGGGTCTCTCGTGACCGATCTAGGGTTTCGCTGGTGTTGGCGAGATCTGAGATTTCATCTTTGTCCCGTATTGATTCAGAGTCATCTTCGCATCCAATATTTTTAGCTTGGATTTGTCCGTAATCGTAAGATGTCTCGGTGTTTTCCCTTCCCGCCACCTGGCTATATACTGAACGGAATCCGCGATGAGGCTATGATCGAATCGATCAAGGTTTGTTTGAGCATTTAATCACGTGGTTGGTTTCGGTTTTGGTTTTTTGGGGTTCACGGGATTTCGAATGCTCAGCTTCCTTGTGATTTGGTTCTCGAACCTGATTTCCAGCTCTCTGGTAATCTGTGTTCTAGGGTTTGCTGGAAAATTTTCGGCGTGAAAGATGGGAGATAGAGTGTGATATTTGTATTGAAAATGAGGATGCAAATTGCACTGAAGTGTACCATTATAAATCAAAGCATGAATATGATTCAATGTCACAATCTTAACCCGGTTCGCTTAAGATGTCAATATCAATCAGAATTACGATTCAAGTACATTGTTTACTTTAACCAAAATTGATATAGTCCATAGAGTAAATGTATAGAATTCATTGGTGGTTGGCAATTTGGGAGTATTAGGGTTCATCTATCTGAGTCAATGTTACTGAAATTCATTGAAATCATCAGTTTCTGCGAACTAATCGTTGTCCCATTCCTTTTGTGTTATACCAGGGGGCAGAGGAGACAGCTAAGAAAGAACAAAGGAGGAAGGAAAGAAAAAAAGAGAAGAATGATAAGAAGGAGAAGAAGGATAAAAAAGATAAGAAGGATAAAAAGGATAAAAAGAGGAAGGAGAGGGAAGGAGGAGATGGTGAGAGCGAAAAGCGCAGTCATAAGAGACGGCATAAAGAAGAAGTTGCCAAAGATGGTCAGAAAGAAAGCGAAATTGACTGTTTGGAGAAGAGCAGCCTTACCGTAGAACGTGAGCTGCTTCAATCGACGTCTCAGAACTCTTGTGATAGCACTCTTCACAGCAATAAGCTACCGAAGCAGAAGGAGAAGCAGCCTCTCGATGGTAGACATAACAATGACTCTGGTGAGTTTGTTTGTGTTTCTTCCTTCCCCGGGGAGGATCTAGTATTCTTGTTGGGTCTATCTATTTGCCTTTTCTCGACATTGATGACTTTATTTCTTCAAATTGTTGATTTGAATTTGAAGAAAGCATCATTCGGATCCGATTGCCTATCCGAAGGCAGAAAGATCCTGAGGTGACCTTGATGACCAACAAGGATCAACAAAAACCATGTCCTTCCCGGGAAATAAAGTTAGATACCTCTCAGCTGATTTATCAGCAACATCCTTGTTCCACTTCTGCACCAGAGCATGCGTCAATGCCACATGAAGAGAAAAGAAAAGATCACATTTTCACAACGAAACTCTGTAAAGAGAAGAAATCTTCATCCTCTACTGATGAAACTTTTCAACCTAAAGGCCTATGCAGGATTTGCCCTCCATCCATGGCGGTGCAATTCTTGAATGTAGTTGAGAATTGGGTCCCTAACACGATCGACAGAAGAGTAGAGCTCACCAACTCTGAAGATGAAGAATGTTGGTGGTTCATGAAGAAGCCAAGTAGCCACAACTTTAGCACAGAAAGATGCAAACAAGTTAACAGAAATAATGAGACCACGCAAGTACTAAGCAGTT
The DNA here is from genome assembly GCA_020283515.1 of Alliaria petiolata. Taxonomy (NCBI): domain Eukaryota; kingdom Viridiplantae; phylum Streptophyta; class Magnoliopsida; order Brassicales; family Brassicaceae; genus Alliaria; species Alliaria petiolata. Next base: position 47,655,756 of record JAHZTW010000002.1, on the reverse strand, counting down.
CAACGGCGTGGCCATGTGCTCTCCTTTTACCAGAAGCTGATGTCCACGCCTTGCCTTACACCGTTCCTTTCTGATAACATCAGAAGATTTTAACGAGGAACCTGGTCGAGATATCCATGTACCGGATTCGGACCAGACATTTTTTGGGTTAGCCTTAAAAGTCAAAAGGTTTGTTTGTATAAGAGAACACTGGTTGTTGTTCTTTGCGGTTGTTTATATAGTAATATCAATATTACGCCTCAATCTCTCTTGCTGGAAAATTTGAAATCCTTTTCAAGAAGGGAACTTTTCATGAGAAATCATCATGTTGGACAAACATTTAGAACGGAAGAGAGATTACTACTGCAATATTAGCTCTTTCGACTATCAGTTGAAACATAAGTTTGAATTAAACCCACAATTAGTTTTTAAAATGAACTAAGAGAGAGAGAGCAAGCACAGTAAACACGGAAGAGAAAGAAAAAAAGACAAAAAATAAAAAAGCAAATACTTTTTAACGACCCTGTCATCGACATTTCACAGAGCTTCTTGGCCTCCATGAAAGCTATTACAAAATGGAGCAGGCCTTCTGTGCTTTGCTCTTCTTTTTCTTCTGCTTTGGAGGTTGAAGGACCACTCTGATCGCTGCATCGAAGACTCCCTTCACGTTCTGTAGTTATCCACATAGTTTTCATCAAAAAGATGGAAGACAACATTGAAAAATTGATTCATGAAATGTGTATTTTCTTCTTTACCTCTTGTGTTTTTGAACTGCACTCGATGTAGGCAGGCGCTCCAATTAGCTTCTTGAGCTCCTCTCCCTTTCATGCAGAGCGGGCAATTGATTAATGGGCTTTTTGGCAAAACTGAGAAAATAGCACCGAGGAAATTAAGTATTCCTACCTGAGCAGTGGTAATAGGGACAGCACCAGGATGGTCGATAAAAAACTGTTTGTCATCCCGAAGATCTGACACAAACCAAGGTTAAAGAATCAAAAGGCCGATACCAAGTATCAAATTGCAGATACCAAAGATTCAGATGCACGAACAAGTTTGAACCAGAACCAAGAAAATGTGAAGTTATGTCCACTAACGTCATATATATATATATATATATCAGAGCAGCTTAAGAAAGTCGCAAGAAAAGGGATATAAGTGTAGGTGCTGATTCTCTCGATTGCAACGCAATGAGAATTAGACATATAAGTAAAAATGCATCAAAGCAAATGCCAGAGGAACTTACCTAATTTGGTTCCAACAAGGACGATTGGGACACCAGGAGCATAGTGCTTCAACTCTGGGATCCACTGTAAAACAGAAGATCAAATTTACAACACCAAATAAGAAAGAAAAAAAAGACTTGAAACTATCTTGTTCAAAATTAGAAAGTTTCGAGCAGAACCTTCTTGGAGACATTCTCATAACTAGCCTTACTAATGAGAGAGAAGGCAAGGATGAAAACATCAGCACCGCGGTAACTCAAAGGTCTTAATCTGTTATAGTCCTCCTGCCCTGTTACCAAATTCAGATCCTAATCAGTATAATAATTCCATAGCTGCAGCTACGAAAATCTCTCCACAAGGGCCATTACCTGCAGTATCCCACAGTCCTAGATTCACCGTGCTCCCGTTAACAACCACATTTGCACTAAAGTTATCGAAAACAGTCGGCACATAGTCCTGTTCACAGGGAAAAATTCGCAAGATAAAGTTAAGATACAATCGCTCAACAATCCACAATTTCATTCAATCGTTCCCAAGATTGAAGACCTGAAAGCTTCGAATTGATCCCACATTAACAATAGAAGAGAAGAAGGAAGAGAGAGTCAGGTTATTGTTACCGTGGGGAAGGTGTTGCTGGTGTAAGAAATCAGCAAACATGTTTTGCCGACAGCTCCATCACCGACGGTAACGCACTTTATGAACCTTGAAGCGCTCATTGCCTCCACAACCTTGTCTTCTCCACAAGACCGGACCCAAACGTGATGATGATGACGACACAATACAAAAAAAAAGAAAAGAAAATCAACCTCAGATCTACACCTGAGGAACCCAGAAAACCCCACAATACGAAGCCACTTCCTCCGAATCGTCCACCATTACCTTCAATTAACCATCTCCGGCACAAACCAAAACCCTAAGAAATGTAAATGTGGAAACCCCCTAAAAGGAAAATCAGACAAAATGTGAGAGGTAAAACAAAAAAGAGAACTAGAGAGAGAAAGAGACAAGTGGAACAAAGTGATGGCCGGAAATAATTGCCATTGAAGCGTTCGCTAGTGGAATAATCTCCTCCATCAACCTCCCGACCGTTTTGCTTCCTTTTACTTTTACTTTTCTCCTTAACTTCTGTTTTTTTTTTTTTTTTAAATAAAAAATATTTTACGTTCTTGTTTTTCTGTTTGATTAGTTTCAAATGCAACAAATTTTCATTTCTTAAAATCATTATCATACGTCGTCACACACATATAGATGGTGACATTTTTTTTCATTGAATTTGAATATAAACATGAGAATAAGTGCATCAATGAAAATTTGAATATATGCGAAGATTAGCAAAAGGGTTCTCCCAAAACTATAAAAGAAGAGAATACTTTGCTTTCTCCAGATGACAAAACATACTTCTCCCATAGACTCTGCTTTAATTTTTTTATATAAGATTGCTCAATCCTTCAGAGTCATTCTTCAAATCTTATTTATCGTTCTTGAATTATTCTGCTGCTTGCTCTTTGAAAGTCTGGCAATGGCAGTGAACGTTGTTGATGCAGAGTACCTCAAGGAGATAGAGAAGACTCGTCGAGACCTTCGAGCTCTTATCTCTTCCAGAAACTGTGCTCCTATTATGCTCCGTCTTGCGTAAGATCCTTCAACCCTCAGAATCATTCTCTATTCTTCTTTCTGTTGTCTTAACGTTTCCAAATTCAAATTCTTGGTCCGCGTATAGATGGCATGACGCGGGAACGTATGATGCCAAGAAGAAAACCGGAGGCCCCAATGGATCTATAAGGTTCAAGGACGAGCTAAACCGCTCGCACAACAAAGGTTTGGAGAAAGCAGTCGCCTTCTGCGGTGAGTTTATGATGCCCTTTAATCTACTCTTGAGGACCTCACAATCTTTTGGTTGATGTTTTCCTTTTGACGTCTGAATTTTGGATTCTGGTTTCAGAGGAAGTAAAGGCTAAGCATCCGCAAGTCTCTTATGCAGACCTTTATCAGGTTAACATTGATATATATAGCATCTCTAAGCCATTATTTAACTCATATAAACCTTTCTTCCTCCTTCGTGATGATGGTCTTGACAGATTCTTTGTTTTCATTTTAGCTCGCTGGAGTAGTTGCAGTAGAGGTTACCGGTGGCCCTGTAATCCCATTTACTCCAGGTCGTAAGGTACTTGCCCTTATCGCTACAGGGTAATTGTGTTAGAATCATTGTTGCTAAGTGAGTTACCAGAAAAAGAGAGATTAACATAACCATTGGGGAAATGATTGCAGGATGCTGATTCCTCAGACGAAGGAGACCTTCCAGATCCAAATCAAGGTTCCTCCCGCAGCTTGTAGCTCCTTCTATTTCACAAACTGATTAAACCCTCTTTTTGGATTACTGCAGGTGCCTCACATCTAAGAACTCTCTTCTCTCGTATGGGTTTATCGGATAGAGACATTGTAGCTCTCTCTGGAGGCCACACTTTGGTGACTAATTAACTTACTCTTCTGTAAATATCCTTTCTAAACGTCTTTTTGTTGACACCAACTTGGTTGCTTCTTTTGTGTATAGGGACGTGCACATAAGGAGAGATCAGACTTTGAAGGTCCTTGGACACAAGATCCTCTCAAGTTTGATAACTCATATTTCGTGTAAGCCAACAACAATATCACATATAGTTTTTAATTTTTTTTTAATTTTACATTGGTTGCTGATTGATGATGTTTCAGAGAGCTTCTAAAAGGGGAGACGCCGGGATTGCTACAGCTGAAAACTGACAAGGCTCTACTCGGTGATTCCAAGTTCCACCCCTATGTTGAGTTGTATGCAAAGGTAGACTAATTAGATTTCGAGAAATTTTAAGTTTCAAGAATTCTCTGGCTTCATCAACAATAAAAAAGGTGATTACGATGTGTATGACCTGTCTCTTATACACATCTAGATGTGTATAAGAGACAGGCTCTACTCGGTGATTCCAAGTTCCACCCCTATGTTGAGTTGTATGCAAAGGTAGACTAATTAGATTTCGAGAAATTTTAAGTTTCAAGAATTCTCTGGCTTCATCAACAATAAAAAAGGTGATTACGATGTGTATGACCTGTCTCTTATACACATCTAGATGTGTATAAGAGACAGGCTCTACTCGGTGATTCCAAGTTCCACCCCTATGTTGAGTTGTATGCAAAGGTAGACTAATTAGATTTCGAGAAATTTTAAGTTTCAAGAATTCTCTGGCTTCATCAACAATAAAAAAGGTGATTACGATGTGTATGACAGGACGAGGATTTGTTCTTTAGAGACTATGCAATTTCACACAAGAAACTCTCAGAACTAGGGTTTAATCCGCCGAGAAAAATTCCTTCAGCAGTGACGCAGACGCTTGGGATCGCTGTTGCTGCAGCTGTTGTGATCTTTACCATATGCTACGAAGCAAGCAGAAGAGGCAAGTGATGAGGTTTTACAGATGTGAAAAGACTTGAGCGAAAAATTTACTAATGTTAATTGAATGAATGAAATAAATGTAAAGATTCATTACTATCATGCTCTTTTTCAAGCTGCTTCATTGCTTTGGAATTGCTCCAAAGTTATGGATGTTATTGCATCATACAGCCTCATAACATTCGTAAGTCACTCCGATAAACAGCATTTTAAAACAGCAGCATGTGAACTCTCTCTCACAAACCGTGACTTCTCTCACCAATGCAAAGAAACAGAGCTTTTAACTGAGAAACGAACTCTCTGGATTCTATAGGAAGAACTAACCAAGAGTACCACATAGCTGATTAGGTTGCAATAACCCTCCAATTGTCGATGACTCATAATTTCCATAACAAATAATCTGACTCAAGAAACCATATTCTGTGCTTGGGAATAACATAGAATAATATTTCGAAGTAGTAGCATAACATTTATTTCTCAGAGTCACACAATGGGAATAATACAGCATAACACTAGTGTCATGGGCTAAATCAAGAGTTAAAATTTGAGAGACAGATACTTAAAGTGCCCTGAAACTATCCACTTTATCTAGCCTAGCAGTACCAGAGCTTGATGATTCGCCGACTGGATCAGGAGAAGTTGCTGCTCTTGAAGCTTCTCTTCTTTTCAGAGAAGTTTGCAATCCCGAGATCTCCTACAGAAGTAGAATCATATCAATTCTGAAAAGGCTCATACTCAAAATCACAAGACGAAAACTAAATGGCTGAAACAATTCAATGCCTGCCTAGTGCCTACCTTCATCAAATGCAACCTCATGTCACTAGGACGAGTTTGGTTTCCGATGCAGGCCATTGCAAACTTGGAATAACTATACAATACATCAGCAGCGGCTTGCTTCTTCTCATCAACCTATAAGATATCATCGCCTCAACTTTTTCAATAACACAATTAACCAACTAAAAGCCAAGAGCTTTGGTCAAGCATCCGAAAAAAGAGAACAAAGAAGCGTCACAATCTAACAATCATCAAAGCTCGAATCTTCCCCATTCAATTTAAACTGTATATAGTGTGGATTATATAGGGGAAACGAGGAAACCAAAGGTTGAATACTTGAATTCGAATAACTATGAATCAATATCTTGAATTTTTGAAGTTCTCAAATTTCCAGGAAAAGCAAATCTCAAATTAGCTATACCTAAAAAACGAATCCCAAATTTGATCCCTGATCATCTAAATTTGAAAATACTCGAGAAAACCCAGAAAAAAAAAAAGCAATCCGATCAAAGCCGGAGAATGACACATCAGAAGTCGCACCTCGTAATCCTCTTTCATGGTGGGTTCCTCTGTTTCGCGTTCCTGCTCTCTGGTTTTATGTTGAAGACCCGCGACAACAAGTGACCTATTCAGCTAAGTTGGTCAGAGCTTCTAATTAATAACTCGAAGCTCGCAGGTTCGAAAGGACAACTCAGATTGTTTATTTCTCTCAACTTGTGGGGGGCTGAAATTAAAAAAAAGAAACACCATACTGTTTTGCTTACCATAAGACGACGGGTGCATAAAAACGGCAGAGCACGTGATAAAAAGAAACACATTATTCACCGTGAAATGAAAATCACTGGTGTCTTTTATTTATCTGAAGATCATATAACATGAAAGGCATTGGCTCAATTTGTTCCGTTTCACTAACTCAGACAACAGATAAAATAAAGCCATAAAAAGAACATTATATACTAGGGGAAGGTCTGCGCGTTGCACGGATGTGTGATATATAGTTTATGTTAATTTTTTATTTTTTCACAGAAATTTTAGTATATGTTTATTGTTAAATATTCGTTTATAATTTATGAATTGCATGTATTATTTTTTAGCGATTGTTGGTTTTTAAAAAAAAATATATATATAAACACAAATAATTTTTTTTATTCATTGTAAGCATAGAAAATATTATATTATTGCTCTTCGGGAATAAGAACATGTTGTTTTTGTAGTAGAACCAATCTGAGATACATTCATGGTGAAATTTGTGGGCGCAAAATAAAGTATTGATATTTCTTGGCCCTCGTAGGTCGTCAAGGCATATAGCACAGTCGCCATCTTCTTCTTGTATAGATTGTGTTTGTACTTCCTCTAGATCTCCAATTACCAAATCAACATCTAGTCTTCTTGATGCATTTGAGTTGATATCTTCTATTTCGAAGAATACTTCCAGACATTGTGTGCTATGTAGTTGAACTGATAGTATAGATGTATGAATAAAGGTTTGTAAGCTGTTGGTTAATGTACATGATGTTGTGTCGTCCATGTCATGATACGTGAGGTAGGTGTTAATCACATCTTTGAAGCTTGAGTTATTTGCTTGTATTATTTGGCTGGTAGTGAAAGGGATCGTGTAGTTGGTGTTGTATTCTTAACGAAGTGGACGTGTGATTTGGAGTTGGAGTTTGTTTTCGTTTGATGGGGTTATAGAAATTCTCCGGTAATATAATGCATATATTATATTCTCCATTGGATTTTGAGTAGTAACAAAAATTAGATTTGTAGATAGATTGGTGAAGTGTTCTTACTATTTACAGATAGATTTTTTTTTGCTATTTAATTGTCATTATTATTTTGGTTTTGTATAGTTTAATGTTTACCCTATTTTGTTGACCATTTTTTTTAGATGCTATTTAGGTTTTTGTTTTTGGTTTGTAATTTAAATTATTTTTAAAATTTTAAATATAACTGTCACCATTAAAATAGTTAATCTTTATTTTTTATTATTCTTTTTTTATAAAATATTTAATTACTTAATTATAAATTTTGATGTTAATGTAGCCATGCCACCTACATTTCAAAGCTTGTAGTAATTAGTTTTTGATAACGTATTTTTTTGAATATGTAGTATTAGTATTGGTTGCTCTTAAATTTAATTTTGGATTAAGTATTTTGTTTGGCTCACCATTAAAATAGTTAATCTTTATTTTTTATTATTCTTTTTTTTATAAAAATATTTAATTACTTAATTATAAATCTTGATGTTAATTTAGCCACGTTACCTACATTTCAAAGCTTGTAGTAATTAGTTTTTGATAACGTATTTTTTGAACATGTAGTATTAGTGTTGGTTGCTCTTAAATTTAATTTTGAATTAAGTATTTTGTTTGGGAGGACACCCCAAAAAAGTATTTTGATTGTTTTAAATTTCATAAATCTTAATTTATTATTTTATTTCTAAAATTTAACATACATTTTATTCAGTTTTTAGGTTGCTGAAATTAGTGTGTAGTGAGGTTGATATTACTTATTAAGTCCATTTATTGCAGACGAAAATAATAAAACACATGACTACATAAAAAAATTAAATCGGAAGTGATGAATTTTGTAAATTTTTGTAAAGCTTAAATTTTTTTAAGTTCAAATTTTGGAAAATTTACCAGCCAATGAGATAAACAAAACCCAAGAAGAAAGTGATGAATCCATACATTTGATTTTTTTTAATAGGCTTTTTTTAAAGAAAGTCACACATTTAAGACAAAGAAGTGCCACGTGTCAGCGTCTCTGATCAAGTCTAAAAAAAAAACCTTGTCATATTAGAATAGATAATTCTCAACTTATGATATTTTGCGGCTACCATTCATATACCCAAAAATATCTAAAATTTTTTATCCATGTTTGTATAAAAAATCTCATGATTCTTGAAGAAGCAAAACACTTGCACCAACAACAACAAAAGCCTAATCTTTTTAACTATCGTCTATTAATTATCTTCTGTACCAAGGCAATGAGACTGGTCTATCCATTAGACACAACACCTCCTTTTCCCCTTGTTTTTTTCTTCAATCGGGATATTAGCCAGTGTCACTACTGATGGCCTATATGCACTCTTGGGGTTGAGAGCTTTTTTAATCTTGAAAATTGCCCACGCCGTCCCAACAGCATGCCCTGCTGCTGCAAGCCCATCGTCTGTCGCTTGTGCTGTCTTTGCTCCATACCTACAAAGTTAACATTTAACCATCCGAACAATATATAAGATTGAAACCACCGTTGTTGTTGTTTTGGTAGGAACACATTCGCTATTGTACTTACTTGTGATCGACGATCTCAGTTGTGACAGTGGCAGATGTTTTCAGAACGTTTCTTCCAGCTACTTCAAGAGCCTCACAAACCTTGTCTATCCAAAAACAAAAAAAAAGTAAAAGGAGAACAACAAAAATGTTAAATATCATCAGGTTAAGCTCCAATTAAAAATAACCAAGAGGATATATGAAGATGTAAAAGCAAAAGCTTACTGAATCCATCAAGTGTTGCAAGAACCATTTCTCCAGGAAGATGACCAAAGAGTATCTGCCCAGCTGTGCTGTTCACCACTGAACTCGAGAAGAATCCAGAAACAAAAATAACTCCAGAGAGCAAAGCATTCGCCACTTTCTCTGTCATTCTCGTCATCTTCCTCACTCTGTTATAATAAGCCAATCAACAATGGAAATGTTTCAAACATATTGAGTCGATCATAAAGCTGAGAAACACAAATCTCAAGTTCATATACCTCTTGAGACGTCTCAAAGTTTTAGGGCTAACTTCTCTCTCTTTCTCAGCTTTGGACAACTTGCTCTTCATGATATCACCTCCCAACATGAGCTGATCCATGGTGACATCTCCACACCATAAGATCCCTTTGATCAACTGTCCAGAGCCAACAGCGATCAGTTTCGCTGCGATCCCACTGTAATCATCAACACTCGGAGCCAGAGTCGTCCAATACGCCGTACATTGCTTCCCAACCAACTTCTGCCTCTTTCCCTTCAGCTTCTCCGGCGACGTCTCCTTCGCCGCCGTCAAATCCAACACGTCATCGACGTCAACCAACGGTTTCTCCGCCGTGAAAATGCCGTAGTCATCTAAGATCATGTCCAGCGCCTCCAGCAACGGCTCCTGCCCTTTGGAAGCGATTGTTAGCCCGTAATTCAACATTTCGTCCTTCTCTTCCTCGACCGAATGATCCGACCCGGATTCTTTCACGGGTCGGAGCGAGAAGAAGTAATGCGAGTCATCGACTTTCACGGCGGGTCCGTCTTTGGTCAACGGCCACTGGATCTCGTCGGCGACTCGAGCGAAAACCGCGACGGTGATCTCCCCCTGAACTAGACGGATGATGTCGAGATCGCCGACAGCGAGCTCTACGCTGTAGGATTCGTCGATGAGGTGTAGAATTACGCCGGAGATTGTCAGAATCACTTCCTCTGTCGCCACGGGAGGAGCCGATGCTGAGTCGGAGGCGGTGTGCATCGCCGGAAAGATACTGTTGGCGAGATCATTCACATCGAGGGAAGGATGTCGATTATGAGCAGCATTGGTGGTTGAACTGTCGACGGTCGGGTCAATATTACGAGATTCAGCGGATCCCATTGTCGCCGGAAATTAGGAGGTGGAAGACGATATGGGAAATGATTGGTTATTTATATATGAATGTGAAAAGATCAGTAAAGAGCGCGTACTTTGTCTAAACCGGGCTGGTTTAAAACTGACCTATTCTTGGCACATTTTCCCGCTCTTATCCAATAATTATTTTGATGAAATATTTTCATTTTATCACTCTAATTATTATCTTCATGTCATTTTAGAAAAATCAATATATTGAATAATAGAGGAAAGTAATACTGTTTTATAAGAAAAAAATCAAATTGCAATAAGATTATGAAAATTAATCTAATAGAGTTCAAAGTAATCAAAGTGTAATAAGATATGTTTGAGAATCTTATATTAAAAGTAAAATCAAACCACTAGATTTCAAAGTAATGAAAATTAAACCAATAGAGTTCAAAGAAAATCTATATGAAGTAAATAAGATTTGTTTCTAACAGATGTGTCTACACTTTACTATTTTCTTTTGACATGCATGGTTTTGACTTTTGAAGTTTGAGTTATCAGTTGTCAGCTTCGTGTCACTTTAACTAATTAATTCGCAACACAAGTCATCAAATTTCGAAATAATTAACATGTGTACTGATGATTATGATCTTCAAAATCTGTTTTTTTTTTAATGCTACTGTACTTCTCTGTTGACAGGAGTTTTCCTTTTTTTAACTGTACTTCGTTGACCCCTCCAAAAAAAGTTACTGTGCTAACAAAGCAAAATTATTTTCGCCGGAAAAAGAAAAGACATTATTGCAAATTTCTGTAAAACACTCTCTCCTCCTTAGCGGCGGATTCCGAAGGGGAAACAATCGTCGTCTTGTTTTCTGTTTACTCAGAAATTCCGGCGGAGGAAGCGACAACGATTGTTCCATGGAGCCCACTTCCTCTTCTTCTTCTTCTCTTAGATGGAAGATCCTTCGCCAAGCGCTTCTCCGTAGATCTGGTGAAATTCCCCTTCTTTCTTCTTCCGGCATCCATTTATCGACTTAACGTCCTCATAGCTAATGGCTAATGGATCATCTCTCAATTTTCCTCAGATTCTCAATCTCAAGCTGGGATCAAGCGGATTTCAAGGAAGGCAACTCAAGGGTTCAACTTGATTCCGTGTCAGGTGGTAGTAGATTCATCGGAAAATTCTCGGGAAGCTTGCGTTTGCTACACAATTCCCATTCCTGCTTCTCCGAAACTCTATCTAACGTTAGGATTTTTCGCTATTAAAGTTTTGATCTTGCATTTTAACGAGTGGAACAATGTTATCCTCTATAGATTTGCCACTCCTAAGTGCTTCTTCTTGTTTCTGTAAACTTTTGCAGACAGAGAGTGGATAATTGCAGTGATCTCAATGACTTCGAGATATCTAATCGATACAACATTGATAATACAGGACTTGTCTGTAAGTTCTCAATCTCATTGTATCAAATGTTTCTTGCATCGTGATTCTCCGAATTCATAACTTAGTTCACTGTCATTCTTCCAGGTCAGTGGCCCTCCGAAGAAGTTCTAGCATACTTTTCCAAGTCTCATCCAGATCGTTTCAGGTTTCTGTGCTCAGTTTTTAAGACTGATTTGCATTTTCGTGTTCTTGTAACTTCTGTGTTTCTTACGTTTTACTTGCCTCATTGGGATGTTGCAGAGGTAAAAGAGTAATTGAGCTTGGATCGGGGTATGGATTAGCCGGTTTAGTTATTGCAGCTGCCACCGAGGCGTCAGAAGTAGTAATCTCAGATGGAAATCCTCAAGTAGTCAATTGTATGGTCCTAATTGTTTTGTTGTGCGTATACTGTTTCATTAGAGTTGTCTTCTTTGGCTGAACCCTTGAGATATGGAAACCAATAACTCAATTTCTTTTTTGGATTCATTGATGTACTTAACATCCAGATACTAAGCGTAACATAGAATCCAACTCCATGGCATTTGGCGACACAAGCGTGAAAGCCATGGAGTTGCACTGGAATCAGCATGAACTTTCAGAGTTAACCAACACTTTTGACGTCATAGTTGCGAGCGATTGGTAGCTTCTTCACTCTTCCTTGCTCTCGATTTCAGTCTTCCGCTATATCGATATACATATTTCTTATCCCTTATCACTACACCTTTTTTTTTTGTTAAACAGCACCTTTTTCAAGGAATTTCATAAACACCTTGCAAGTATCATCAAGGTGCTGCTTAAAGCCAACGAATCCTCTGAGGCATTATTCTTCAGTCCCAAGAGAGGCGACTCTTTAGACAAGTTCCTGAAGGAGATTGAAGACATTGGTTTACACTATGTCTTAACCGAAAACTACGACGCACAAGTTTGGAAGTGCCATGAGACGCTTGTGAAAGGAGACGAATCTTGGCCAAACTATGACAAGAACCACTGCTACCCTTTACTTATTCAAATTACTAATCAAGATTAGTCAAGACTAACATCTTTACGGCTATGGACGGCGAATAAACGCAGGTACACCCAATCTCTCAAGCTTTCTTTAACATTCTGTGTGTTTGCCTTTATGGATATAAAATTTCAGTGGGTGGACTTGAAAGTTGAAACCTTTTGACTCTCTGCAAGATGCTCTTATCTTCCTTTTTAGGATAGAGAGGTCCACACCACACATACGCCCGAGTTAGGCAAAGCCGTTCATCTAAAGAGCAGATATAGAACATTATAATAATAAAAGCTATAAGATTCTAGATCAAGTATACCGCCATTAATGAAATACATCAACCTTTTCTTCATTCTAAATCCGGCTTTTTGAATCTAATTTCTAGTTGTCTTCTCTGGTTTTTCTAGTGCTGAAAATAAACTTTTCTACACAATAGTGATGACACAGGAATCATTTGACATGGACCTTGGTCGTCTTTTTTATCAAGAAGAATCTTTGTTTTTGTGTTTGTGTGTATGTGTTATCTAAATGTGATTCTCAATATGATTGGAGCCATTATGAAACTTTTTCTGGAAAACATGGCTTTTGCACATTGAATACAAGATGGCGAATCTAAATATTTCAATTGACTTTTTCCCTCGTAATTACAAGCTTTGCCTTCATTATCGAGGAAATAAAAGATCTCAATATTTTGTCCCCTCTCTGTTTCTACTTATCTTTCAGTTTTTGTTTGCCATATTTTTCGCAGAACTACAAGCTGATCCAACAGAAAGTCAATGTTAGAGAAAGCAGAATCGCATAATAAGGAGCGGTATTTCTAGTGGATTCTCCAATGGCCATATTGGCTAGATAGGAATTCGCTAATGACTCTTCTTCTATCGGTTGTTGCGTCTCTGTTCCAGGACCAGATACATCTCCTGTCTCTTCAGGAGGTGGTTCTCTTGAAGACTTCAAACTGTTTTCACACGATACAAATACATAAATCTCTGATTTATATGAACCAAACTCTTGTCTTTGTTAACTTTTTTGACTAATTTACTTTTCCTTACCTGGACAAGTTGGGACAGAAAGTGATGGTGTAATCAGCATCACTGCAAGTGAAAGTGCTTGTGGCATCATCGTAAGCGTAACTGTACGATTTAGGACAAGCTGACTTAAAGACTTGAGAGTACATTGACGGCTTGCAGGTATCCGGTGAACCATATGCGCCGCTGCAGCAATACTCCGGTGTTCCGAATGCCTCGCACGCGCTTCTACAAGCCAAACCGTTCTTGGCTTTTAGCTCCATTGGGCAATTCCGGTTTAAATCCGAGACGCATCCCGTGGTGGCGCATGAACCGGAACCCTCCACGATCATGGGGAGGTTATAACCATCAACTAGGCTGACGTCGTAAAAGTCTTGAGACCCAGAAATGCCGAGAGTGAACTCGGCTAGTGTGGCTGGCGGTTCAGCGCCGGATCCGTTGCATTCCATCTCGCCGGAGCCGCAATCTCCTGTAGAGCAGCTCGTGGTGCTACTAGAGCCATCGAAGTTGCAGCCGGTACGGCCCCAGAAGCGACCGGACCAACCTGTGGGTGCTAGGAAAGTGCGAGAGGTATCTTTGGAGAGCTCAAACCCTGTGGTATCGAGTTTTGGACTACCTGCGCCGGATAATATGCCCGGCCATACAGTGAAACCGCATTTGTTAACTACCGTGAACGTCGTACACTTGACCCCTCCTTTAGGGAAGAAAACCAGAATCAACCGAAATTCCAGAAATGAGTAAAAAATGAGAAACGTAGATGAAGAAAACTGAGAAAGTTGACAAAAAAAAAAACTGAGAAATTGCTCACCATCTCGAAGCAACAAGAGGAGAAATCCAAGAACAGAGACGTAAGGTGGGAGATGGAGACGGAACAGAGCCATGGGAAGGAGACAAGATGATTGAGAAATCACAGAATCCTAAAAGAAGGGAATTGGTGTGAGAGAGAGTGAGAGAGAGAATCTTTAATCATAAGGTCGAAATTTGTTTTCCCTCTACAACTGATACTTGCTTCGATGTTTTTATATGTAAAATGGGAATTCGATTGTGAAGGGTCGATGAATAAACAAATATAGCAACTTTTGGAAAAGAAAAAAGCAAGAGAGAATGTTCGCCGCCTCACTATGAATGAATTGTAAGAATTAAGAAACACACAAAAAGAAAAATTAGCTGTTTTATGGGTTGGTTTACTGTTAATAGTGTGTATAATTATATTGTATTCCTAAAACTGTGGTTACCCGCCAATTTTTAAAGATTTTCGACGTGCATTCTCGAACTTATGAGCAAGCTTCTTCAAATTTTTATTTCAATCTAGCGTTGGTTTATCTTAAAACATGAGAGTTTGTTTTTACTGTACATCTTCCTTATTAATCCAATAAAGAATTCAACACACAATTCTTTATTTATCAAACAAATAAAACGCAGATTCTTATGACGAATCTATCATAATCAAATTTAAAACGCATTACCAATCATCAGCTGATTCTGCAGGCAAAACTGTTATAGAGATGTCTCCTACATACACCATAAAGACATAACGTTTGTCTAAAAAATTACGAAGAAACAAATAACTATTATACTATTATTACTATAACCTAATAAAATCTTAAACTAAATTGATCCTGTTATCACTTTTGGGATCCACAAAGTTGTTCCAAAAATGATCACCTCGAATAATTTTGTCTTCGACTAATCAACACTCTTGGTCTTTTTTTTTCCCTTTGATGGTCTTTTCTTTCTCTAGATGAAAATCTCGAATGGGTGATGTTATTAAAACATCAAACGGCGCCGTACAGATATCACCAAACGCGTTGCACCGCCCAAGACGCCACAGCCAAAACGCCCATCAAAAACACGGCAGAGAGAATTGGCGACGCTCTTGGAGATGCCGCAGAGTAGCTTACGGCTTCGGGCTCAAGTCCTCCCTTCGATGCACTCTTCACACTGAGACCATTTACAATTAAAACAAATTATTAATATAAAACATTTTTTCAAAAAAAATAGCGTCTACATATATTATATATTAATTGCAATATGAACAAAAGAGTCGTGTCGGACCACACATACACAGTACACCAACGTTTGAAAGAAAAAAAATCTATGCAAACAACAGAGAACGTTAGATATTTTCTATTTTATTTATTTATTTATTTATTTGTTATGATGATAATAATAGTACCAACGGGTGAAAAAATGAAAATGTCGTCTTGTCTATGATTTAACAAATTGACAAAAGAACACGGTGCATTCTGAAAAAGCATGTGTCATGATTTTATTCGATGATTTGACCTCACCAATTTTTCTAAACGTTACAGCAGACAAAAAAAGTGAATTATCTTTATCTCCAACAGATCCAATAACTTTTGAATGTGATACAAACAAAAATCGAAACCGGACTTCTTCTTCTAACAGAATCAGAACCAAACTTTTTTTCTTTTTTGAATTGATTTGATCGGATTATCGGAACAAAAACCTTTTAATTAGTAAAAAATTCCAACACATTTTTTCAAATATTCTAATTCGTGTTTCCACTTGAAGACAATCATACCTTTAGTAGTAATTTCATTTTTTTTTTGTAAACAATGAAAATAGACTCTTTAGCCAAAAAAAAACAATGAAAATAGAAATATTTACCTTGGGTTAGGAGAAGGACAGAAAGTGATGACGTAATCAGCTCCGGCGCAAGTAAAAGTGCTGGTTCCGTCGTCGTAAGCGTAACTATAAGCTCTCGGGCACGCGTTTTTGAAAAACAGCGAGTACTCGCTCGGCTTACACGTGTCCGGCGTTCCAAACGCGCCGCTACAACAATACTCCGGCGTCCCAAACGCCTCACACGCGCTTTTGCAAGCCACTCCTTCAGTCTTCGTCGTCGCCACTTTCAGCTGAGCAGGACACGGACCGTTGAGCTCCGCGACGCATCCGGTAATGGTACAGTTCCCGGAGACTCCTCCTTGGGGAACGATGGCCATCGGGATGTTGTATCCGTCGACGAGGCTGACGTCGTAGAAATCGAGACCACCGGCTCCGTTTAAGGTGAATTCAGCTAGTGACGCCGGAGGTGCGGCCCCGGAACCGGAACATTCGACGGTGGAGGAACCGCAGTCTCCGGTGACGCAAGTGAATTTTCCGGTGGTTGCGTCTTGTGTGCAGAGTGTACGGCCCCAAATACGGCCGGACCAAGCGGCGGGGATAGGGATGACACGAGTTTCAGTCGGGTTTAAAGAGAAGCCGGTGGTGGGTAAAGGAGCCGTTCCGGCGCCGGAGAGAAGGCCAGGCCAGACGGTGTAGCTGCACTGGTTTACGACGGTGAAAGTGGTTGAGTTCACGCCGTAGACTAAAACAAGAATTAGAAGAAGAAAGAAAGAAATTTGAGAATGGCCCATTAGAGCAGAGAGTCACCAGAATCTAAATATATAAGACTTTTGTGTTTTTTGTGTCGCCGGAGATGAATTTTCCGGTGACTCTGTTTCTGCTCTGGTTGATAAATGAGTGTAAATGTGTAGGCTTTGTATATATATGGGATGAGATGAGAATTTAGAAATTAGAGAGAGAAAGAAAGCGGAGAGAGATTATTGATTTTTGGTTTTGGTTTTTGGGGATTGAATCTTTTAAAGGGCTTAAGATTTTTCAGAAAGGTCGGTTTTCACGTGAGCCCATGCCGCCTTTAGTCGGCCAATGTGCCGTACATGTTCACGTAATTATCATTTTTGTTCATATTAAAATATGTAAGAAACTTTTGTTTTTTGAATCACAGAAAACAATATTATATCATGTTCTTAATTTTGTATGGTTCGTGCAATATGCCAATTAATATGGGTTGCATATGGTGTGGATATGATCCGTGTTGATGTCGGTGATCTAAATAGAACTTGTCCCCCCCTTTCGCTCAAATCATAAAATATAAAATGTTTTTGTATTAAAATATATTAATTTCCGACGATCCATTACTTCTTTTGTAATTTTGTTTTATGATGCGCTCCAAAGAATTTCTATGTAATAATCTAAAATGAAAATACTATAAAATACACTATTAATTGATACGACCGTCTCATGTTAAATGATTAATTTAACAAAATAATTGAACAACTATAAAATATGGAGAAAGGCGGTGAGCAAAAAAATGCAGTGTGATGATGCATCCTTAGATTCTTCTGCCCTCTTCTCTCTTCCAAGGGACACGGTCTTAAGAGTATCCTCCACCCAAGTTGTGTTGTATGTCACTGTTAAGTTAATTATTATAATTATTACAAGATGACAAAATAAAATATATAATGATGTTTGTTTGCTATTTCGTGAGTCTCTCAACTTAGTATTCAAACTGGAATATAGAATAAAAAGGTTCAGGAGAGGAATACATTATTTTATTTTGAGTTATTATGATGGGAAAGAGACATAGTGGCTATTGGCTAACGTTGGATGAGAATTTGTAAAGATTGTTTAACAAAGAAAAGAGAATTGGTGTTGGGTCAACGACATTCCAAGCTTTAGTTGTGTGATGTTGAGATATCAACTTGGTTGGTTCATGCTTCTTTCAGTGTTACAAGTTATTTATGTCTATATAGGTTTTTAACAAATAGTAATAGGCACTTGGGTAGGTGTCATGTGTGTTTCTTACTATACAACAAATTTATTGATTTCCGGAGAATTTGATATTCTTTCCAAACATCCACCAAGCACACGATTAGCCGACCCATTATGGCATCGATCGTTTGTTTGCGTTTGCACTTACGTTTACGGTTGGTTAGTGTAAATGGGTCAGAATGGTAGCCCAAAAACTTTATCATAAAGCTCTTAATAAGTTTTACCGTTTTAATAGTTACCAATCACAAAAGCTGTATAGAAAGCGTTACCAACAGTATTACACTCTGTTTTATTGTACAACTTTTGCTTACAGCTCTTTTCTTATAGTTTTCAACTATTTAATAAACATTTATCACTACAACTTACCGCTAAAAGATTCAGCTTACGGCTAAAAAATGTTGATTACCAAATATTTTGTTCAACTAAGCTTACAACATTGAGCATCTTAAGAAAAAGTGTGTCAATTCTAAATAAACGCTAGAAGCATATGAAAAGAGAGTTTATCTTTTTGCGTTAACATTTTGTAGAATTACTTAAGGAAAACAATGAATGTTTTACATTTTAGACATGTGATTTGGTACTTTTTTATTTTATATGTAACCACAGAAGTTTGGTAGATAAGTAATCGCATCAATCTATTCAGATTTGGTGTCAAATGGGGATGGTTCTCGTTTTGTGAAAACTACCCAAATGTATTCCTAGAGAGCCATCAACACTTGATCCAGAACCCCCAAGTTATATCTCATAAAACAAACAACTATTCCAAGATACATCTAAAATGGTAACTTGAATAAATTATTGCTAATAAATGCGATGATGTGTTTTGTTGATTAGTAGGGTTTTGGTTTATTGGATCCAATCATCCAACGATATGAACACAAATGGGCGTGGCTGATGTGTAGCCTAATCATGTTTTAATTTATGTGTATTATTACTATAATCTCTAACCAATGATAATTCGATTGTGTGGCTTTGTCCGGACAAGAAAAGGTTAAAGGTGAACACCAAACTTGGGTTTCCAATTTCTTCTATCAGGAAGATTCGTCATCAGTCTTGGATTTTGCTAATCATGACTGTATATAGGTTTCAACTTAAAACTTAAATTGGATTAGTCTAGTTGGCTGTGACTGTACAAATCAGGTAAACAATCAACAGATGAGAGTTGAGTCTTTTACTCAAACCTCATCCACGAGATTCTGTTTAAGACGAGAACCATAAGGAACTTTGTCAATATCCAATAATTGGTCTTTTTGCCGGCTAAAATGTTTATTTATTGTAAAACCCCGTCGAAATTGCAAAACTAATTCCACCAATTCACAAGTTACAAATCCATGTATCCACCACCTATGGACCAAAAATCATGTCTACGAATTATACAAAACATGCTCTACACCAAAACAACCAAAGATTGGATTGATCTTGTGTTTTTTTGTCTCGAAATTGGGACATCATAGTCTAACATCAAGTACAAAGAAAGCAATAAACTGAAACAAGCAACAGCTCAAGAAAAAGACAAACTCAGATGACATAAGCAAAAAGAACAATTCCTTATAGAGGTCCAAATTTCCAAAGATCAAAAAAAAAAAAAGGACAGCATCAACATCAGAAACCAAATCTAGCTAAAACTTATATAGTTATCACAAAAAAGGATCTAAACCCGTTGTATAATAATAATAATAAAGCTCAAAACACCAAAAGGACCAGGCAAATTCATCATTCCCATCAGCAAAAGATAATGAAAACGAAGAGGAATACCAAACTTATATCACTCAGATTCATTTTCATCCTTTTGTTTGTTGATTAGGAAGCAATTAAGCAACAGAACATTCCCTTGCAAAGTGACCTCCTTCGCCGCACTTGTAGCACTTTCCGCTACCTCCACCGGCGTTTCCACGCCCTCCACCGCTTCCTCTCCGGTCACAATCACGAGCCAAGTGACCAGTACCACCGCACTCGTAGCAAGCACCAGACTGCCTCTTAGTCGCACAGTCTCTAGCCATGTGACCAACTCCACCACATGTATAGCAAGCTCCTACGCCACTCCCACGGTCACCGCCGCTTCCGACGTTTCCACCCAATTTCTGACCGCAATCCCTAGCAAAGTGACCAGTGTCGCCGCATGTGTAGCAACCTTCTCCTCCGGCTCTTCTACGTTCACCGCCGACGTTTCCACTTGATTTCTGAACGCAATCCCTAGCGAAGTGACCAGCATCACCACAAATGTAACACCCCGCTCCTCCGGAGCTACGGTCACCACCACCGTCACGGCAATCCTTAGCTAAATGACCAACCTCGCCGCAATTGTAACAACCGCCGCCACCGCCTCGCCTAGCACCGTTACCGCGAGAGCTGTTCTCCTTCTTATTAAGAGAAGTACCACCGGGAGCAGTGACATCGACGGCTTTGGTCTTACCATCGCTTCCCTGCGTGATAGTGAACTCAACCGCATCGCCGACAGTTAAGCTCCGGAAACCTTCGGAGACGATGGAGGATTGATGAACGAAAAGCTCTGCTCCGGCGTCGTCGGGGGTGATGAAACCATATCCCTTAGAATCGTTGAACCAACTAACTTTTCCGGTAGATCTCGCAGCCGATTGATCCTCTAACGCCATCTGATCGAAATCAAAGGAAATTAGATTTGAAACAGAGATCGAGAATTTGAGCAGTTAGGGTTTCTGGTAGAAAAATCGGTCGGCGTGGATGAATATATATATAGAGGTAGATTTGATTAAATCTCTTAACTTAAGGAAGTTAGAGAGAAAACCCTAATTAGTGGAAATCTAATCAAACCCTAATTTGACTCATAGAGATCCAGCCGCCCAAGTTAAATTTGGTGGAGGTTTCTTCGGGAGTCGGGAATTTGGGAAACTCTGCCACTTCACTTTTTCCTTCTATCGGCGTCGGTTATCAGGTGTGCACGCGTCCACGTCCACGCTGGCTTTTTAATCGTGACCGTACGTTTTATATATGTCGCAATACTTATCAAAATCTAATGCTATTGCCTGGGCCCTTTAGTTTTATCATATATTGGGCCTAATTGTTTGGAAGTTGTAGCACATGGTCCGCGATTTTCGCACAGATGGGCCTAATCTGGATTTGGTTTGGACTTTGGACCAGGGGTTTTCAGTTTAAGAGTAATAAACGAAGTAAAAGGGTAAAACTGAATTAACATTATTGGTTTAATCAAAATTGAACATTAGCCAAAGCGCATCTACAACAAAATTCAGATTCCCAAAAATGCCTATCGACACTGTTTTAATTTGCAGCATGCTATTATAACTCCTCCAGTAAACTTGCTTTCTCGTTACTTTTGCAATCAATCATAATTAATGGGAATCCAATTCAATACTTTTTGTAAAAGCACTAAAAATTAGACCAAAGATGGTAGTACAAAATAGGCTATTTGTATATTAATGTTTTTTAACGGTAAGATGACATTTACAATCTAAAAAACAATGATAAAGTCATAATAATGGTTTTGACAATTGCCAAGCCAATATACAAATTAAATATTGAAAAATAAAAAAACTTTATACAACTTTTTTGATAATAATATTTGGAGGTAAAAAAATAGTGAAAATCATGTGAATTTGAATACATGCGATGAAATCAAATCCTGCTATTTGGAATTATCTAATCGGATCCAGAAACAAATGCTTTGTTGAATGGAATCAAACGTGAAAGCCTCTGGATCCTCTGGACTGATAAAGCTCGAGCCTGCTCTTAGCTTCATACAACAAAGCTTCCATATCTTCTTCCTCCGTCACATTCCCTTGCTTCGATGCCCTCTCCAAAACCGTTAATACTTCGTCCTTGGCCAGTTCCTCACTGTCAGGGACGTTCATCGCCACGTAGCTCAGCAAAACCAGCGCCGGAATCTGAGCTCCGTTCTCTCCGAAGTACGCTAGCTGCACCAGGAGCTTCGATCCTCCCGCGTCGATGATCGTCCTCGAGTGTTCTTTCCCTAAGAAGTTGTCCTCCGTCGCGAATTTCGCTAGCGCGATCGCTTCCTCCGCCGCTAAATCTGGTTCTCCGTCGTCCAGGAGTTTAATCAGAGGAACGATCATATGCGTCTCCGCTGATTTGAAAGTTCTGGCTAGGTTTCCGATGGATCTGACGCAGGGGATGAGCAATTCGGATCCGGCGTCGGCGTTTTCCACGATTCGGAATAACTGGTCAACAACCGCTTTGCACGCCGGTGAAGTGCGCCTGAACGCGGATCTTCTCAGATCTGAGTTTTCCTCCGCAACGGCGGTTATCTCCATTATAGCCATAGCTGTATTGTATCTCGTCTCTTCGTCTCCCTTCTCCAGTAGAACCGCAAAGCAGAGCAAAGCTCGTGACTCGGTGATGACTCGGCAGATGGTTGCGTTTCCTACAGCGAGTTTCCACAAGGCTCTCGCCGCCATCGCTTTCATATAGGTCTTCGTCACCGGATCTTCGAGCTCCCTCCCTCTCGAGACCGACGCGTTCCGCGATTGATGCGCCGTGGTACTACTATAAGGCTTGCTAAGGTTTTTATGTGAATTCAAGCTATAGCTCTTCTCCGGCAGATTTTCCGGCGGTTTCTCGTCCTCGTCGATAACAAATCGGCCAGACGGATTCGATCCCGACCCAACTGCTTTCATCGCCATTGTAGTAGCAACGATGCTATGCATCTGATTCGGCAGAGGATTTGAGACTCCGATCAAATTATCTTCCTCCTCGTGCAACGCCGGCAAATTCTCTTTACTACCGATTTTGCTCGCCATCACGACGGCGTGATGCATCGACGTGGCTCTACCCGCAACTACCGCGTATTTGCTATGTTCCTGAACCGTCTCAAACGCTAAATGGCTCACGAGCAGCCGAATCACGTTGTTTTGCGCGAACAGCTCTTGACATTTCGCGTGATTCCTATCTACAAGCTCAGAGACCGCCCAAGCCACAACCGCTTGTACCTTCATCGATCCTTCTTTGAGAATACTCGCAAGCACTGAACAAACACCAGCCTGAATCATCTGCTCCACACTTTCCGGGTCTCGACCCAATATTCCGATTGTCCTTGCCGCGTTTTCTTGACCGTCGATTTTCCCTTCTTTCAACAGTTTTAGCATCGGGTTGACTCCACCTTCCTCCACTATCAGTTTCACGTATCTGTCGTTTTCTCTCGCTAACGAAGCCAACGACGCGGCGGCGTCGGATTTATCTTCCGGCGAACCGGTCATCAAAACGGCAATTTGCTCCCAAATCAGACACAGAATTGGTTCGTTGGCTGCAATCGGAGGGAGACCTAAGTAGCCGAAGCCTTCGTCGTCGTCGTTACCGGCGGGAGTGGAGACGCGTAGGAGCCAAGAGACATCGCCGTCGGAGTTTTCTAACTGGGAGATCATTTTCCGGAATGCGGCGGCGGGGATTATGTTGAAGAGACGCATTATGTAGCCATCGTCACGGCATCTCTGGACCATCGCCAATGCTTTCTCGAGAACGTTTTCAGTGTCGTCGATGATACGGCGCGTGGGACGTTCGTAAAGGTCTGAGCTAGCACGCGCCGCTTGACGGAGAAGAGCAGAGAGCTTCTCCGTCTTGGACTTGATCTCGGCGCATTCTTGCTTGTTGATTGTGGCTTCGTCTCCGGCTTTCACCACTTGGTCTGCAAGTTGAATCGGCCGAGTCAATATCTGCTTCGCTAGATCACCCATAGATGGAAAAAAAAAAGCCTTGTGTAGATCAACGAAATCAGAAAAGGGTTGATCTTGATTTTAAAGATAATGAAGAATGATCATAAATAATTTTTGGGTTTGGTTTGGTTTGGTCTCTGAAACACGGTTTCGTCATTTCTATGTATTTCTTACAGAACACGCCGGTCGTCGCCGGCTTTCGTTGTCGGAGTAAATTACTTTTGTCATTTACCAAGTCGTCGTAGCTCTTCCGTTTTTTATTTTATTTTTAATTATCGAGCATATTGTTTATATATATATTATACGTATGTGACATCATATCCGATTTTGTAATGTAAAACAACATATTCTAAGAAGGCAAAGAAAACATAGGCATGCTGAATGAAAAGTTGAAAACAAAAAAAAAACACAATCAATTTGTTCTTCAATACAAAACAACTCTACTTAATTATCGGATTGTGATTTGATAATTTTTAAGCCCAATTTTATTTTTTTATACGATGTTGTAGTTTTCTAAATTTTAAATGATTTAACAGTTTTTTTTTTCCTTTGACGGCAACAGTTTTTATTTGCATAATAAAAATTAAAAAGTAGGGGAAAAAGGCGCACTCTGAAAGTTAAATTTATTGTTAAAATAATGTGACTGGATCAATTACATTGGGCCCAAGAGACACTGCATTTATTGGTTAAGGCTAGTTGGGTTTTTCTTCAAGTCGTGTGTGGTTATTATATCGAATGTTAAACACCAACCATATTTGTTTATGGGCCATGTTCCATATTTACACTTTGATATTGTAAAAAACTAGGACAATTACAGGACAATCCAATAAAATTACGTATAAGATTGAAAATAATCTCTTTCTTTTCTTCTTCTGAAACTAAACTCTATAGTTCTAGCTATTAAAAAAAAGCTTCATGACTTCACCAAAGTTCATTAATTTCATTGGATAAATTTTGTAATTTTTGTTCTCATCACTTATTTTAGTAGTATTACAGATATTACAACACATGTGGGTATAAATTGTTTTATATTTAATTATCTACGCATGCAAGCAAATAAATAGGAAAAAAACTATTTAGACATTTGTCCCAAAGGAGAAATAAAGTATTCTAGTTAAATGATTAAAATATCTTTGGTTTAAGAATCGAGAGCGTTCTGCGTCTTCTGCCTCGTCCGTTTTATGTTTATTTATAAAAATTGAATAAAATACAGCTTTCTTGATTTATTCTCCAAACGTAGACATCGTGGTTACAACGAATCTAAATATATGCTGGAGCACGTCTTTCAGTTAAACGTCGAAAACATTTATACATAAAAGTCGCTGAATCAAATTCTATCAAGTATCAACGGTAACAAACATAAGAGGAAGAAGAGCCACGAGTTTGGGGAACTTTTTTTTGTCTTCATTTGCTTATTATTTGTCTCAGAGAGAGAGAAAAAAGGACACTACTATATATGTATATATTTTAGCTTCTAGAAGGACATTATTACTTGAATTTAAATAAATAAAAGTTATCTAATATTATATATTAATAAGTCCCGACAAACTAAGATAAAATACGGCAATAATTTATAGTGAAGAAGATCTAACCTCTTAGCAACATGAGTTTACTTTTCCAGTTTCCACAATCTCGCGGGCCCGTACTCTTGTCGACTATAGGTCCCAGTAAAGCTAAAGATGACGTGGAAGTTATTATGGTTATCATTTATCAACAAAGTCATGCAAATATTTTTCAACTAAGAAAAAAAAAATGCATATTCTAGCTTTTTTTTAACAGAATTTAAAAAACCTATGATGATCTTTGGAGTATTTGTTGTTTCTGCGACATTCGATACACTTTTGGGGGAGGAGAAAGTGGGTTAGGCTAATGGCACCCAATAATGCTTCCAAGTTCCACATCTTAACATGTCTAAGGTTCAATCTCTTGTAGAGAAAAATAGTGTGGTCATATATCATATACTTATAAGTTATAACAATAGCTCTAGAGATTACAATCTGAGCATATCTGTAGAATGATAATCGGCATCTTATCTCATCCAAGTATCCCAATTTTGATTTCAGATTTTTTTTTTCCGGGTGGTCACACAGTTTAGAACACCCGAACAGATATTATTGTATGATATAATTATAAACCTAGAATGCTTAAAAAATGGTAAAAATAGGGCTCGAAATACCATAAGTGACAATGTATTTGACTATAATAAATATATATGCCCATCATTCTTTTGATAAAACCAGTTCGGTCTCTCACATTCCACATGTATATATATTTTTTAAACATCCACATGTATATCAACTTAAAACCTATCAACTTAGTGCTTGAAAGAACTCGATAAGTGATGGGGTTTGTTTGGTTCATATGGGAAAAGATCTTCTTTCATTGGCCATGTTCACGTGTCTAGAGAGTATCATCCATCTTGTGGGCCAGAAGATATATAATAGCTTATGCCTTATGGGTGTATCCTAATTATTATTTTTTTGTCAATTGGATGCGTTCTATATATATCAATCGTAGAGATTCCTAATTTCGACATCCAGAGAATTGAAACCAAGCCAAACATGATAGAAAAAAACAAACAAGCGAAAACTTAATGAACCTGGACATAATTGATTGTTTAGTATAAAGTGAATATGTTCCAACATATTCATATTAGATTTGTGTCTTGGCTACGTACTTTGACATTTGCACTGAAAATCGGTATATACAAATCATAAGTTCATAAGCAAAACATATCCAAAAATTAAAGAGCTTTATATATAATCAAAAGAACGAACGTAGTAGATATAACTTTTTTTGTTTTCATTAATGACTATAATAGGATTCACAAGGTAAAAAAACGCGTAGATCCTACGAAACACGAAACAAACGGTGCCGATCACTCGTTGGGAGGGAGGGAGCGTACGTTTAGCGCATGGCGTATGTTAGCACACTAATCCTCGTCCGTGTTAGCTTACTACTAATACTAATTACAACGTCAAGACTTATCGCTTCCTATTAACAATCGATTTATCTTTTTTTTTTTTTAAATTAATTATCCGAATTAACTCGGGATAACTCGGTCACCGAGTCAACTCGCTACCAGCACTGATCGGTTTCCCAGTTCCGTCCGACGTAACTGCCCAGCCCAGAGGTACCGACGGTCAAAGGACGGCTCCGACGAAGCATCCTTCGATCGTAAACAGAGCGTTTCTCAGGATCAGAAAGCGTACAGTACGCCGCGTGGATCTTCATGAATTCATCCGCCGAGGAAGACGAATTCGTCCGATCGGTTCCCGCCACATCAGGATGGCAGATCCTGGCCAATCTCCGGTATGCCGATTTGATATCTTGGCTCGTAGCGCCGAGAGGAACCTCCAGGATATCGTAAAGTGAAGCGTTCGTCGTCGTCAATCTCCGCGGGATCTGATGCAATCTCGGCGAATCCTCTGCGCAGGTGTAAGAGCAAGACGCGGTGACGAGAGGAGGCTAGATCCGAGCCGTGCGAGACGGCGGAGATATGGGGGAGAGAGGCGGAGAGGAGGAGAGGAATGGGTGAGCGAAAGACGTTGGAGAAGAAGAAAGCATCGTTGCTATGAAACGGTGTCGTTTGCGAGTTCTGATTTTCTCTGCTTTGTGCGTTGTTTTTGATCGAGAGAGGGAAAGACTGAGGAAGATGAAGAAATCGAGGGATTTATTTATAGGGTAAGAGGCGATTAGTCATTAATTCCTTGATTAGGAATTTAATTAGTTTTTTAATTACATCTAAGGTTAAAAGACTTTAAATACTAAAAGCGGACATAGGGCAAGTAGAATTAAAAGACGGGTCGGGTTAAGTAGAATAAATTCGGGTCGGATCCTGTGGCGCTGAGTCAGATGAAGGAGCTTATCCAGTTGGAAATTATTGCAGTAGAGATAAGAATGTACGTAAGATTTTATACGTAGTGGCCAAATTGTGTCGTGGCTGTAATTGTCATATTTAACTAATTACAAAAAAGTTTAATTTTATTTTAAAGCCAAAGGATCAAAAAGACAATGTAGAGAAAAATATAACTTTTTTTTTTCGACTGTTGAAATTTATTGAAATTAAACATTAAACTACAAAGTCGGAATGGATCGAAATCCATCTGAAACATTAAACTACAAAGTCGGAATGGATCGAAATCCATCTGAAGACAATACCGGCAAATTTAAACAATAAACTCTCGGAAACTAAAGCTTCAAGGAAAGGAAAAATATAACCTAAGATTTTTATTTATTTTTGTAGAAAGTAGTATTTTTGATGGAAATTCGAAATTGGATTCTTCTTACGATGATATTTTTCATTATTATTATTGTTGTATATAGAGTAATTTCGACCATTCATTGTTTGTTGGATATTGAGAAGACAGATATAGATTTTAGATTTTTAGAAGATAGAGAAAAGTCTCTCTATATATTTAAAGATTGCCTCCCACTACCACACAAACATCATATTAATTTTTTTTTTTTTTTTTTGGGACAAACATCATATTAAATATTTATGTGATTTATTTTCTTATAGAAATGAAAATACAAAGGGCCACTGGAAATCTGGAATATTTATTCGTGGGAAAATTGTTTCTTAGCTCACAGAAATTAATGATATCAACAACAAACCGTGTCTGTGGTTTGCACTAGATTAAAATAAAATAAGATCAAAATAATATACTCATATTTTCAGATTTATCTTCTTCCGAGAGATTATGGTTGTCTTAATCAAGGAAAAGTCGGTTTTTTTTTTGTTTCCTTCTAATTATTCGTAGAAGAAAAGTCGACTGAATAAGTTTATTTCTATTGTGTATTCTTGTGGAGGAGGTAATTCAAACGAACCGGAATCACGGATGGAGATTACTAACCTCATTTTTTTAAGTGTCAAGTCATTGAATTTTGACTTAACAAAGGTTGATCATTTAATTATTATTAATTAGTACAACTACCCGATATGCATGGTAACTTTTGATTGAACACACATTTTTTCACGTGGGAGTTTCTGTAGATTCAACACCCAAACCAAAATAAGTGTTTTCAAATTGACAAATTCAAAGATAATCACAAGTTTAAGTTATTGTCAAACAATTACGATGATATGTCTTAAACGGGACCTACTATGAAAAGAGCTCGTGCCCATGACATTTTCTACTTCGACTCTTCCTTTATTCCTTTATACAAGTGATCACGTAGAGACCTATGGACCATATTCCGGTTCTAGATGATTGTGATTGAGTGATTGTTTTAAGCAATCATATACTTCAAAAGATTGTTACAGTTTTCTATCAAAATCCAATTGGTGTGGTTAGTGCCGGTCGATTCAATTGTTGTTAGATAAAACTTATCTAGATCTTGTGGATCATACTAATTTATTTAATATTTTGTTTTTAACGTTAACCTTTTAACTGTGAAGGATGACAAATACGTTCCAATTGAAGATTTTGTTATAGAATACACAGATTGTTCCGATTTTAAAATTTATCAAAGAGAGAGTTATCTTTGAAACTTTTGACATCTTCAAAAGCCAAGTAACATGATTTTTTTAGAGTAACATAATTTTTTTTACTTGTAATAAAATCGAATAAACAATCGTCAGTGACGTCGAAGATTGACACCACCAATTCGTGGGTGACACATTCTCTTCCATAAGCATTTTGTGCTTTCTCGTCATCTTCCATTTAAATATAAATACTACTAATACATTATTACAATTTCACCTACATACGTATACGTATCCATGTGAATTATATTTCTGCAAATTGTAACATTAGAATACTCATAGATATTTAGCTACGTTACAAAGCTAAACGTTACTTAATCACATTAAAAGAAACAGTTATACATAATAAAACGACGACTAGAGGGATAAAATGATAGAGACAGGAACGTGGAAAGAAGCTAAATCCAGCAAACTTTACACATTGGTCAAGACTCGAGAGAGAGAGATAATATTAACTATATACCGACATCGTTGAGGTTCTACGGTGTATCTGAGCTCAGTAGATTAAATCCCTCGATCCTGAATAGTGAATACTAACCATTCACATTATCTTCCCTCTTTTACTTGTCTCGGAATTTTGATGAAGCCCATTTGAAATAGCCACAATTTGCTTCTGGATTAGAGGAAGGTCCCTGCAAGAAATGTATAGATATTAGAGTATAAGTTTCACGGTTAAAAAGAATTAATTTTGCTTTTTTACCTCAGCTCGAGAGCAGACGTAGAATCTACGACCAAATGTGGGACCTGGTTTCTTTACGACCCGAGCAGCACAAGCTTCTTTATGTCCTTTGCAGAGAGGTATGCTGTTTTGCATTAGGTTCTGTATCCTTTGCCACTCCATTAAAGCTGCATTGTTCATTTGTTTAGCTGAAGAGCCGCTTTGATCTTGTTCCTGTGTTGAGGTAGTTGGTTCATTGTCTTCTTTGCCGGAAACAGTCGGTTCTGTGACGCTCTCGACTTGGGAGCTCTGACTTGAGCAAACACAGGAAACAGATTTCTCCCCGCCATTGTTTTCCTTTGAGTTTGTAGTGAAAAAAGACTTGAGAGAAAGCTGAGAAGATTGGATCTTCCTTGCTTTTTTCCTGTTTCCATCTCTAGAGATATTCTCAGCTCTCACTGATGATATTCTATCACTAAGGTTATTAGTGGAACCTTTCAATGCCGTGTCCGTGTCTGTAACGCTACTACTGGATTCTTTCTCAAAAGAACAAGATTTCTCAGATGAAATACCCTTTAAACCGCAGTTTCTGAGAGGTCCTGTCGAGATCTCTCCACAACTTGGCGTAGAGTTACTTTGACTCGATGATGAACATGAAACCTCAATGGCTTTAGCTTGCGCATTGGCTTGCCTTTTCATAAACACTGATGCTGTAAACAAACGAGTAAAGAAGCTGAAATGCCAGATACAAACATAGAGACAGAAATAAGTTGATATTTTTTTAATGGAATCCATCACAGCGGAATAAATTTAAGTTTCTCGTACCAAGAGTTTGCTGGAAACCGTAAATCATGGGAAGATATCGTGAAGCTAATGGCGGTGTGCTGTGTTCGGGGACGTCAGGCAAACCATCAAAACTAGTGAATACAGGTACATGGTCTGATCCCTTTAATTTTTTACCCAATCCACCTTTCCACCTGTAGTGTTCACAAGTTTGATTCAGACTAAATTTGAGATCAAAGTAAAAGTGAGACGGACATGAAAAACGTAATCACGAGTACAGTTGAAACACTCACATGGGATAATTCATAACTATATAGACTAACCTTGTTGGCATATTTTCAATCTTAAACCGCTTATAATCTGTTAATATGTCACATTCCTTGACATGGCAAGCAAGAAAACTATGGCCCTGCTGATATCCGTCTTCATGCAAGCATGATCCAGAAACTAAGATATGATCAATTCTCGAACCATAATTAAACTGTTCTGCTCCACTACTTGAGGACCAACACGTGAATGCATCTTTCCTGTTAGAAATCCAGAAAGAAGCAGTCAACGATGAACAGAAAGCTCAAATAATAGAAAAATTGTGGATGGCTCTCCCTCAATAAACACAGAAGTGGTTATCACAAAATTTCACCTTTCAGGATGTTTTGATCTGAAGACATCAGAGAATGAACCTCCACGTTCAACTAGCAGAGATCTAAACCATTTCCTGAACCTGCATTTTTTATTGCCATGAAATCAGAAATCTAATAGAGAAAAAGTCTTGACTCTTCTTGAGTAAAGAGCAAAATGATTTAAGCAGAGCATGAGTATCCGTATTTACATACTCGTTTTTCTCGAAATCAGGCCCAGCTTCACATCGATCCATAGCGAAAGGAGCAATGTTGAGATCACCAACAACAATTACCCTTCTTCCTTGACGCAGAAGACACTCCCATCTTCTCTACAATAAAACTAAGAAACAATTAACCCAAAAAGTCTAGGAACCTCATCGCCACATTCAGAAACCGATAGACTTACCTCTAAAATATCATAGAACTGATGCTTAAACTCAACCCTCTCAGCATCATCAGCTACAGCTCGCGGTCCATAGATATTGAAAACAACTGAGAAAACACAGAGATATATACAAATTGCAGAGAAGATTTCATTTACACCTAAAGGAATTAAACATTAAAAAAAAGAAAGGATTTTGAGTCATACCAAAGTGGCCGTGATCAGTTATAACGCAACGTCCCTCTTGGTCAATCCTAAGAAGCTCTTCTTTCTCGTACTCCTCAAGACCTTCAGCTATCGCAGGAGTTTCATTCTTCCCACCTCGCGAGTTACTGTTTACAAGACCAGTGAAGCCTTCTTCCGCAGCAACCGGCAAAGCAATTTCACAGCTTGAAGATGCTGACTTTACCCTACAAAACGTTGCTACACCTGCGAATTCAACAACATGAGAACTTCAACCATTTTCTCTTTTCTCAAAATTTACTCGAATTCCACTGAGGACACACATTAGCTTGATGCTTACCAGAATAGCCAGTGCGACCCTTCTCGCAAGTGCGAGTGCACGAGAAAAACGATTCATACCCATCAGCTATCGTCAAATCCGATGTTAATTCTTGCCTCCTAAGTTTCGTCTCCTAGATTCAAACCCGAACAACACTGTTACGGCTTCATCTGAAATAAAACCGAAGAAAACGAACGAATCTTTTTCCAAAATCGAATAGACATTGATGTAAAACCTGGAAGCAGATGATATCGGCGTCGAACGAATCGAGGAGTTTGAGAAGAGAATCAAACTGCGAAACTCGTTGCCTAAGGCCATTAACGTTGTAAGTCACTAACTTCATCCTCTCTCTTGATTCCAAGTTCGACAAAGATCGTCGCTTTTAAGGTAAACAAATGTTTTTTTTATTAAAATTGGATGTCGTAACGTTGGACGGTTGAGATCTGAAAAAACCAAAGCCGAAGAATCTACGGTTGAGGAAGTTTACACGTGGATTAGTAGTAGACTGTAACTGGACGTAGCGTATCATATCTCTTCACTGGTGGCGCGTGGGGAGCACAAGTTATTGATTTGCCTCGTCGGCGTCCACCACCATTATCGCCGGATTTTATATACTCACGAAGAAGAAGAAGAAGAAGAAGAAGAAGAAGAAGAAGAAACCAACTCAAATTTGATCTCTTTCTCTCTCGCGCACTCTCTATATCTTTCTCGGAGCAGTTGTTGCTGATTTCGGGAGGAGATTTTTACGCTGCAAATGGATCAATCGAAGAAGCCGAAAACTTCCTCTGAAGTCTCTTTTTCTGATGAGTCCTCAGCTTCTTCTCCTTCTTATTTGGGAAACAATCTCAGGTTTTTGAAGCTTGAACAATGGATTTCGAAATGTAAATCTTTGCTGAAATCATGTATTTTTTATATTTTCATTTGGCTTCTTCTTCGTCTAATTACAGGCCTGAGAAGATGGTGGGAGTGAAGAAGGAACCAGTTCCTTCCCGGAAAATTCAAAAGGCAGACCGAGAGAAGATCCGTAGAGATAAGCTCAACGAACAGTTTCTTGAGCTCGGAAATGCATTAGGTTTATATACCTATCTATCTATCTTTCAGCATCACTTCATAAACTATTTCTCTTAAATTGAGATTAATGGCTGTGCACTTGCAGATCCGAATAGGCCTAAGAGTGACAAAGCTTCAATTCTCACCGACACAATACAGATGCTGAAGGATCTAATGAACCAAGTTGATAGACTAAAGGCTGAGTATGTCACACTATCTCAAGAGTCTCGTGAGGTGAACGGTTTTGATTAACAACTTCTCACAAATGCTCTTCTTATTGGATTCTACTTGAATGTGCAGTTTTCATCATCTTCCATTTTTGTTTTGACCCTTTTAGCAAAGCAGCTAATTCAAGAGAAGAGCGAGCTGAGAGAGGAAAAATCATCTCTTAAATCCGACATCGAGATTCTTAATGCTCAATATGAGCATAGAGTCAGAACTATGGTCCCGTGGATTCCTCACTACACTTATCCTCTCCCCGTAGTAGCAATAACTCAGGGACCAGTCTCAGTTCTGCCTTCTCCACTCTATGGAACTCAAAATCCTGCTGCTGTACCTATCCCCTGTTCCACTTTTATGCCCTATCCAGCCTCGGTCAGTCCCCAAACCGAACCAGCACTGATTCAGCACCCTTCTTCGTCTTCTTGTGGTTCAAACAGACAAGATTCCAAAAGCAAGTCTGTAGATCTGAAACTGATGAGGAACAGTAACCATTCGGATAAAAAAGTTGATGTTGGTTTAGAGCTTGAGCTTAAAATCCACGCCTCTTCTTCAGCTCAAGAGGTGAGCAGTTTCTCTTTCGGCATTGTTTATATGTTTTTTTTTATCATCCATGGACCAATCAATGTTACTTCCATGCAGGATGTTTCTGGAAAAGACAAGAAAGGAAACTCGACAACCACTGCCAAATAAGTCGAGTCAAGTAAAACTTTGTGAAGCCACACCCTGAAAGAGAGAAGTTATGTTACTGGTTGTAGATTATCCCCATGCTTAACTATGTATTCATTAATAAAACACAAAATCATTTGCTCAAAGATGAATTCCTACTTCCTACACTAGAATGAGAGCTACACCCTTTCAG
The DNA here is from genome assembly GCA_020283515.1 of Alliaria petiolata. Lineage (NCBI taxonomy): Eukaryota > Viridiplantae > Streptophyta > Magnoliopsida > Brassicales > Brassicaceae > Alliaria > Alliaria petiolata. Next base: position 47,621,546 of record JAHZTW010000002.1, on the reverse strand, counting down.
CATAGAAAACAAAATCATTTGCAACGCAACTATTTATGACAAATGTTATAAGACACCAATGATCTTGTGAGAAACATTCCCAAATCTTACCACCAGATGGGTGATTCTCAGTATCCGATATACAAATTTCATCTAGCCTCTCTATACCATTTTCTTGATCTGACATAAAAGAAAAACAGATGGTGACAAATGATTTTTTTTTTTTGTATATGAGAGAGATGAGTGTTAATGGACTTGCTGATTTGGGCAATCCAATCTTCATCTCTCTATTTGTGAAGTGTATATTTACATCTTTCGAGAAAGCTGGTAACCAGGAGGGGTTTTAACATTTCTTGACTTGAGGCTTGCAGATCTCAAGAGTCTGCGAAACTCATGGATGCTGATTCTCCCATCTTCATCCACGTCAGCCTCTCCAAGAAGTGGTTCGATGGAGCCTTTCAAACCCGTTTGCTGCAAGCCATAAAAAAACATCATTGCTTCTAATTAAAACAATTGTGAAAAAATCGAGGGGAAAGTAACAAGTATGAGACTGACCAATCGAAGTTCCTCGGGTGTTATAAACCCGTCTCTGTCTATGTCGAACTTCTCAAATGCTGCTCTTGACCTCTGTTGCAACTTCTCAGAGTCATGCTCCTCCAACTGATTCAAGTGCAAAGTAGCGACCACAAACTCTGTGAAATCCACCAACCCATCAGTGTTGCTATCGATCTGCAAAGAAAGACGGATTTTGGATTATACACCCACCCGTGGAGGCGGCTAGTGAGCATTACTACTCAGTGACTGACTTACTGCTTGAAGAATCTCTGCAACTCTTGCGTCCTTCAGTTTCCAAGGAAGATCTTTCGCAAGAGCCTGTGAAAAAATGATCCAAAAAAAAGATTGATGAGTTTATGCAGTTGTGCCTTGGGATCGCTTACTTGTGTTGCGGTTTTTTGTTTTCTTCTTACCTGCCTCATCTCCTCAAGGCTTATGGAACCGTTCTTGTCAATGTCAATCGCATCAAACTGGTCTCTGAGATCATCCAGCTCATCCTCATCAATTGTCGTCGCCAGAGCCTTTTTCAAAAACACAACTCAGGTAAAGCAAAAACTCATAACGTTCATATGAAATACAATCTCTCTCTCTCTTTGTTTCTTCTTGATTACCCTCAGAGCAATCTGTTTAAGGCGGCTGAATTTAACAAACTGACGCATATTGTTGAGAACAGATATGTCTATTGGAATCTCCGAGGCCTCGCCTCCTTCTCTCACCCATGGATGTGCTGCAAAACCCCCCAACCACCAAAATCAAGAAGATCAGTAAAGATAACCAAAAGCAATGGAAACTTATGGCATTTTGCATATGAAGAACCACATACATAGCGCTTGAGCTGCTGTTAACCGTGCTCGCGGCTCCTTTACTAACAACTTCTTCACGAAATCTTTGGCACCGTTGCTAATGGTTGGCCACGGGATTGTTCTGAAGTCAGGTTTTTTTCTCATGACCTGTTTTTCATGTCAGTATAAAAACACCTCCAATGAACAAAGATATCACAGATTGGTTTTTATTTGTTTGCCTTCTCAGAAGATTACTATAACCTCATTGAATATTCCGTCATGTGTCTTATCCCAGAAGGGTCTTCTTCCGCAGAGCAGAATGTAAGTGATGACACCGATACTCCAGACGTCTGATTCGGGTCCTGACCTACGTTTCAACACTTCAGGTGCAACGTAATACGCGCTTCCTACTATGTCCTGGAATTTTGTTCCTGCCATTTTCATAAAAACCGTCTCCATATTATCATATCATCCTGAGAAGAGATAAGACTTGAGAGGTGAAACACTTGCAACGCTTACCTGGTTTTATAAAGTCAGACAATCCGAAATCTGTAGCCTTTAGAGACGAGTCTTCTTCTGTCGATTTGAACAGAAAGTTCTGTGGGAGAAGAAGAGGGTTAAGGGAAAAAGTCTTGTTAAATGAGGATGATCATTCTTTCACAATGGTACTTAAACTTTCAGGCATGAGATCAAACCGTACCTACCTCTGGCTTCATATCACGGTGAACCAAACCGCGCAAGTGACACTCAGCTGCAACTTTCAGCATCTGTCTCACCACAACCGCGGCATCTTTCTCGGTGTAACGGCTTTCTTTCCTGGAAACACACATATATTGACTTAAAGGTGTAACTTCCCAAAAGTTTTTTCTTTTCTTTTTACTTTAAGAGAGTTTTAGCATTATTGTTAACACAAACTAATCTTACGCTTACTTAGCTAATATTCGATCTAGCAACTCACCACCTTCACATAACCTGAAGAAAGAAAAACCCATCAAACAGGGTAGGTTTTAGTTTTCTTGTCTCACAAGAAAGAGAAACAGAGACAAACTTGATGCTTACTCCATGACTATGTAAACATAGTTTTTGTCTTCAAACACATTGTGAAACCCAACCACATTCTCATGCCCACCTAATGCTTGTAGTATCTTAACTTCTCGCTTCACATCTTCGACTTCAATCGGTAGAGTCATCTGCACACCAACCAAATTACCCAAACCACTTCGGCGCTAAGAAACTTGTAATAAATCTTGAAAGTTAATCTAATGACGAACTTGGTATGAAAACAGAGCTTAGAACAAGCCAAAGACTTGAGACGGTGAGTTTACTTCGGTGTCAGGCAATCACAATCGTAGAAGGTTGGATTTTTAGGTTCCCAAATAGAAAATTATGTATCTTTGGCTAAAACCTATCGAACAATACAATACCAAGAAACATTGAGAAAGGAACTTTTGAATCAGAGAGCATTCAAGTCAAATGATGTTTACCTTGGCCTTATCGATTCTCTTGACGGCGACGCGATCGTCGTTGATGTTATCGGTGGCAACGTAGGTAAAACCAAACTGGCCGTGTCCGAGCAATTTCCCGATGGTGTATCGGTTGTCGAAATCTTTAGCGTACCCAAAATCGATGCGCTTACCGTACGGGGTCACACCTCCGTGCCTCCGTTGGATCTTGTTGTTCTTCGTCTTCTCCTTGTTTTTCTTACTAACCTTCTCTCTCGCCTTTGGTTTAGATGTCTCAGGCGTCGGGTTAGGGTTCCGGTGACTGGTGCCATGTCTGGTGGCTTTAGGAGAAGAGAAACAGAGACCCATGATGCTCTTAGAACTTCGGTTTCGGGTCTCTAATGGAAAAGATATTCATAGAAATTCCAAATGCGAGACGATGGGAAGAGAGAGAGAGAGAGAGAGTTTCGAACATGGAAGGAAGAGCAAGAAGAAGGGCTGGCTCATTAACAAGAACAGATTAATGCTTTTTTTGTTTTATTTCATTTTAGCAACATTTCTTAATTAATAAGATTGACACATCAAATTTTTTTGGCACAAATTCGATTTCTTAAGAAACAAAAGGAACATAAATTGTGTCAGGAAATTTCATAGACAAACGATCTTCAAAGCTTGTGTGTGGTACACGAAAATGAATCACTAAATTTGGCAGTAAATAGTACTGATTATCTTCTTCCATTAGCCTTTCATTTCGGTTATTATTAAAATCATGATATACAATTACCATTTATGCTTGCGAATTGGTGTAGAGGAAACTTCCACTTTTTAAAAATTTGACGATGCGAATGTTCCAAGACATTCCAAAACAACCCCTAAAGAGTTTGAACATAAGGTTAACTATTTACAAACCTAACCACCACTTCAAACTAAAATTCTATCCCAAAATGGTTAAAAGTTTCCTCCAAAGCAAAAGTTAAAACCAAGGATGCCATGTTGGATCCATCATACATAGGTTGCGAGGCGACAAAGCTGCTTCCACCAATTCATTCACACCTCTTTGCACAGACTGTGGCGGCTCCACCGAGTTCTCATCCTGTAAAAAACAACCGGAACAATATGAGATTCATTGGTCCAGAAAATGGACAAAACGCTCTTATTGAGTTTTATCAGAATGTTAGTAGCATCAAAAACTAGGTGGAGACGTGTCAGTCAAATGATGATTGTACCTCTTCAGAGATATACTGTGGAGCTATTCCTTTGATTCGCCCAATGACCTCGTCTACGTTTGAGTTAACTTTGTGCTTGAGCTCGGCCGAGCTCAAAGTAGCAACTCCAGCAACAGGAGGATTAGGCACTCCGAGAGGTCTTCTTCCAAACCAAGACAGAAGCTCATCGCGGAAGAACATGGCTAATTGATACCGAATATGTTCCTTTTGCTGAAATATTTTAAAAGAGAAGAAGAGGTTAGGGGCCAAATGATTTTCTTGCACCACTCAAGCTTTTGGTAAAATATTCTTCTTACCTTGGAGGAGAAAACTGCTTGAGATGCAGAACACATGTTTGACATGAGAGGGCCTTCGACACCAAATTGTGAGAAAAATGCTTGCATGTTCCTTGTGAGGCGGAAAGGCACGGGTTCGTTGAGCTCAATCATCCCATTGGAGTCTTAAGTTGGATGAAAATCTGTCTGGAGCATTTTTCCAGTGTTTTTGGCGAATAAGATCTTGTTTGGGGATCTCCCACCGATTTGTAGAATGAAAGACATGAAATTGGAGACAGCTAGCTGGACAGCGAACTGCTTCTTGAAAGCCCAAAGATGGCTTCCGCTCATCGATGTCTTGTACATGTACTGGGAGAAAATACTGTCATTGACTATGTTCTTTGTGATTTCACCATAAGCCTGTAGCCGAAGATCTCCAATTGCCTCTGGTGAGATTTGACCTGAGATAGCTTGATTGAGTTTCTCCTTGAAGTAGGTAATAGGAAGATCCGACTCTCGACCATTCCTTCCACAGTGATTCTCATACACCTCAAGGAAAGTGTTGTACATGAGATCATCCTCAACCATTCGGACCTGAAACTAAAATGTTAGCATGCCATACTCCTAGACAGATTTACCTACTCTTATTACGGACAGCCAAAAGAGAATTATATTGGATATGTAAAAGTTTCAGGGAAAGTCTTGTAAATGCTCATTGAATGAAACATCAACTGAATCAAGAACCAAAAGGGGAGCTAAGCTGAATTTTTTCGAGGCATACCTGAGACCAGACAGGGATTATGATCGGAGTATGAATTCCTATATGGCGTCTTCTTGACTCTTTATGCTTATCAAACATTTGGTTCATCACACGGAAAAGCTGCAAGATTCGTTCATCACTCCTCGCATTAGGAGTTAGTGATGTTTGTACAATAAAATGCTTTTGCGAGCCATCAGAGCCAATAAGAGTCAAACGTCTGCAGCTGCTTCCATGCCTTCGTACTATCTGTATGTCAGCTCCAACCCTATCCAACTTTACTGTATGATCAGGTGCTACTTCCTGGGTAGTTAAACAAACCATTAGTTTCGTTCACAGCGCAAAGGGAAAAGAATTAGAATGAAAGGACAAAACTTTTATAATTTACTTCCACTCTGGAGAACGTAAACAGTGTAGGTAAACAAGAGGCGAGGATAAACCAAATTACCTGGTCAGCGAAGTACTGTCCTGGTATCTCTACATCAACAACATTGAAGTCTCGCAGCACCTTGCTTTCGTCTTCTAATCTCAACACAGCGGGGAATCTGTCTTCAACATTGCTCTGAAGAATGTTTTTCCATTCTTTCAGTTTCTTTGTCAGCTCTGCTAGTGTGCCAGGGAATGAATTACTTTCTGGTTCCAGGCCTTGCTCGAAATCCTGTTTGTATTCTCTCACAAATTCGACATGTTTGGTCACAGCATCTGCAGAAAAACAAGCTCTGCATACACCCGAGAGTTCTTTTTTTAGCGGTTGGGGAACTTCAGTGGTGGTGGCAGTTGGATATTTGTAACATCGATGCAACAAAGCATTCACAACAGCAAGAAGTCTTTCTTCTGGTAAAGTAACAAACCTCGAACCAATTTCTGTGAGAAGAATCTGAGAGGGAAAATATATCATTAGGTTATCCAAGTAAAGACCAGACA
>JAHZTW010000002.1:47420840-47612919 GCA_020283515.1 Alliaria petiolata | reverse complement strand
TGGGAAGGCGATGATGACCATCTTCAATAAAGAGCATAACGATTTACCAGCATCCAACATCTTGTGTTTGAAAGACAGCTCAAGAAACTGGTAAAGAAAACAACAGTTAACATGAGGCAGAAAACAGAAATGTTTCATATATTAGGATAAAGTTTACTGCAGCAAGTATACCTGTGAGATCTGGCTGATATTGTTCTTAATGAAAAGATGCGGCTGCTTCTCCAGAACCTTGTTCATGACATCCAATCCCTGAGCAAGTGCTGTGGACGGATCTGACTGAGATGGTGGCATGCTGCTTAGCAGCTTTTCTAAATAGTTAAACTTGACGTTCGCATTTGGCCAAACTTCCAAAGCTTGTGAAAGAAAATCTAAAGCTTGTTTGTACATAGTGTTGGCTTCCCTGTCCTTAGGCTCAATTACCACTGCTACCTATTCGACGAAGAGAAAGGAAACAAACTTAAAGTACAGTCATAAACAGAACTCAATTAATGAATGAATTGTATAACTAAAACAATGTCACGTACAACTAACATAAGTCGAAACTAGAGATTGGTTAACCAGATCCAAAACCTAAAAAAATCGAAACCAGTAACTTATAAACATTCCCAATGGTAGAAGGTAGGAGGTGTAATGCCTTACTCTTATAAGAAAGTTGATGATTAGTTCTTCCATAGCAGCATTTGGCTTGAATTCCTCATCAGGCTGGGTAGCAGATCCAGGAGTTTCTACATTGGGGATTGACGATGCACCACCAGGTGACATAACACACAATGATTGGAGACCAGGTTCAATTTTAACTCGTTTACTTGGGTCTTCAGATATGGACGATCCATCTGTTGAACGCTTAGGATCTGCACCGGATGAAGGATGTAACCCATCACTAACCTCATTGGTTGCATCGGCATCAGTAACCATTTTAATTTCATTCTGTCTTTGCCTTTCCCAGCTAACAACCAATCCAGCAAGTTCGATTGCGAGCCGCCTATTTTCTGCTGTAGTGTTATATGGTAAACCTAAACGACTTAAGGAATTCACCATCTGAGGTACAAACTGTGCTCTACAGCTGTAAAACAGATCTGAGTGCCGGACAATGAGTTGGAAGATGTGGATCAAATTCGGAATTGAGTGACCCTCCTCCACCAAAATTTTTTTGGTGTATCTTATCCAAATCGGCATTCTTGAATCTCCAAGCGGAAGCCTTTTAGGTAAAGCTGGCATAAGAATATCCAGGGCCTGCTTAACTAGCATCTTATGCTCGGGCTGGTATGTCCTAAGAAGCGCAACAAAAACCTATATCCAGTTGGAAAAAAACATATGTATCACTGGATTAGATGGACGTATTGTTAGGCACATGCTTGCTTTCAGGTTTTAAATGGAAAAAAATGATATACACTCATATAAGAAGTTCAAGTATTTTCCTTTTTCCACTCTTCAATAGAAACAATAACCATCACCAACAAATTTAAATGGTACCTGCAGAATGATTTTCTCCGGAGCCTGGTAAGCATCCAAGAAGTGGCAAACATTAACAAATGCCCACTGTTTACTGGCACTATCTTCCCGTTTGAGATGATTCCATCCAAACTTGATGAGCTCTTTTCTATGATGAACCAGATCACCCTGAAGATATTTCAGAAGCAAAGTAGCTAACTGCAAAAGTTCGATCCTCAAAGATTCGTCATATTCAGCAGAAACCTACAAAAATTGAGTTGAGATGTGATTAATTCATTACCATTTTCATCAAGAAAATTATACAGCAATCTTCCCCCACATTAATTTTTGTATGATCCAAAATTTTCAGTAGATTTGGGGAGAAAAAAAACCTACCTCTTCAGGTGGATCAAGAAGCCTCTCAACAATGGTCTTCACTATATTAGGGTCAATAACTTCCCAAGTTTGGCCATTTTGAAAGGCATGGGCAAGTATTGGAAGAATGAGCATTTGCATTGCCTGAACTAGATGATCATGGCCGAGTTGTTTTGTATGGAAAAGGCTTAGAAAATGCAAAATAAGTGCTCTTTTCATGTTGGGCGGATATTCTTCTGCAACCTGACGAAAGAACCCAGTTATTCTATTATAGCTGCAAAATATGAGAAGTAAGCATGAAGGAGAGAGATAAACTTGTAACTAAAAATTTTTGAGAGAGATACCTCAATCATGTAAAACTCCCTCAAAAAGGTGTAGTCAATACGACTATGGAACAAGAAAATAGAGAGAGCATCGAAAAGAATGTTCATTTCCNTTCTTGGGCATGTAGGTTACCATCGTCATGGGGTCCAACAGCCCCACTACTTTGAGCACCTTGATGGATTTGTGCTTCCGATGATATATTACCTCCACCATGACCCGCACTAACACCAGGAGCATTCTGCTGCATTCTTTGAGCCAAAACCACTCTGCTAAGTTCGGATTTATTTACCGCATCACGGCGCTCCAGTAAGTATGTGCGGAGCCAGTAATAGAGAGCCTGTAATGTAAAACAGTCTTACTCTGATGAAATGATCAAAAAACGAGTTCATCTAAAACACTAAAAAGGAAATTACCTGCGGGAATACAGCAGCAATTTTCAGTAGAACCAATTTGCAATGTGGTGCTTCTGTTCGCTGCAGGGAAAGCAACAGCTGTGGGATCCAAGTGAGCCACACCCAGTGAGGTATTTGTTCCAAGTGTTTATCAAATGTCCTACCAACAGTCTCATTTGTTGTATCGAAACTAAGAAGATAAAGAACTCGAGCCATGTGACTTCTGGAATTGGAAACTCCAAATCTTATACCCTGAAGAAAGCAGCTGACAGCATATTCTAGCCATATTTCATCTTCTGTTTCTTGGTATGCCTGGAAAACGAAAGTAATATATAATATATATCTAATACGAGAAGAAGGGGAATGTTAATAGCCCAGGAAAAGAAGCAGCATCTAATCATAAGAAGTACCATGTCACAGTAATTTCCCCAGCTTATCCATCCTTTGGGCAAATTCTTGAATAGGGTGATTGCATTGGAATAAGCAATATTAGCACCTTCAGTGTCGTTTAACTTCAAATGAAAATCCCCCTTTAGACGAAATATCTCTGCCTTGTTCTTTGCTAGAAAGAACTCCAAATTTGTGCTATTAACCAGATTAAGACCAGTAGCAAGCTCTCCTTTCGTTTCCAGATAAGCTTTTGCCTGCTCTTTAATTTTAACAAAGGCTTCCTGCATACACAGACGCAGAATAGAAGTATCAAGAAAGCTTCAAAAATAACTATATTTCAAGCCCTCCCCTCCCCCCCCCAAAAAAAGACAAAGGGAAAGAAAACTTATTTTATAGGATCATTGAAAAGGATGAGGTTGCATACATGCTTCAAATATCAAATAAGTTAATAAGTGGATTTACAGCTATGCGAATAAATATTTTAACAAACTTTGTAAAGATAAAAAAGCAAGAAAGCAAATAAATGTGAAAACTACAAAATAAATGTGAAATTTACATGTCGAATCCAAAGGTGGTTCTTCTATATAATTATGCAATTGAATGAACTTTGCCCACATTCTAACAAGTAAAGATATGAGAAATGTACCTGTACTTCCATTTGTGAGTGTCCATACATTTTGTCAAGTATCTGAACGCAAACATCATAAAGCCCTTGTTTCCGAGCTATCCTAGCAAGCTTATTGACGTTCCATGCTTTGTCACGATAACCAAGGTGATGAAGTTGAGTATTTGAAGTTATAAAGTCCTTAAATGCATCAATGGCAACGTTATACATTTCATTCCTCCATTGCAGCACATCATACCAGACAGACATGTTGTCCCATTCATTTGGAGTCCTCAGCCTCCAAGTCTCAAGAATGTCCTTTAGATCAGCATATGGATTTCCCTGTCCACCAACAGTAGCATTTCCTGGAACTTTACTCCCATTTGCGATGTCAACATAAATTCTAGAAGACTCTTGCACCTCCACTAGTTGTTGGAATTGCTGCAGTAGAGGCACTCTAGCCTGAAGAGACATTTCAGGTAACTGCCACCACTGTTCCAAAGCTAGATCAACGCCTTTCCCAACTATGTTTTCAGCATCTCCGACGCCGTTTGCATTTTTTTCATGAAGGGCAAAACAAGCTTGAACCAAACGAAGCTTTGGCGTCTCTTCCACTTGTGCTTTGGGTATCACATGATCTTTCAAATATGCCCAATCTGGTACTTTCCAAAGACTATCAAGCAAAATTTCATAATTCTCAGTGCTTTTTCCAAAATCTACCAGGGCATCCCACTGACCAAGTTGAGTGGCACAGTGGAGCCATTGCTCCTCCCACAGGCACATTTCAGCCTTAGGTACTGTGTTATTGTAAGTGCCTTGGGTTGCCTTAACCATTGCCTGATAAAAAAGGCTCTGAGCACGCTGCCAAAAACCATGTTGAACCATTGAAAGCCCAGCTCTAGATTCGGCAGTGATGGACCTATTTTTCCACAATCCAAATCTCCTGTCTTCTTCATTTAACAAACGATAAAGCTCTGCAAGTGACTCGGCACATTTTGAGTCATTCATGAACAGCATGACATGGGTCTCTAGCAGAGACAATGCGATGTGCCATGCATTGTACGTTTTTCCGATATATTTGATAAGCTCACTAGGCATCCTAGGTTGTGGATGGCTCAATTGAAGCCCTTCCAGAAGTGCTTGCACAACATTTGGCCTGTGACCTTGCTGCTTCTTGTGGTAGTCCTTTGACAGAAGAGAAATCATAGGTTTAGCCAAAGCTATCTGCTCTTCCTTGTGTAGGGTTGCCCACACAATTGGAAATACTAGCACCCACAAATGATATGCAACATTGGCATCTGTGTGAGCCAGCTCCCTTAAAGGGATAAGAACATCAGCCACCTATAGCGGGGAAAAGAGTACACATAGTTTATTTAGATCAATCCATCTTCCAAAGTGGATAATACACCATAAGACATAAGAAAGAACCATAGAATGAGCAATTTTTTTAAAATAATTTGCGGTCACCTGAAGTTTGCTTGCAGCGCTAAGAAATTGTGTATGCTTCCGAACAATGCCATCAAACATTGAAGCAACTTCTTCAGGTCCCTCCGGCATAGCAGGTGGTTGGTGGTGTACACCAGGACTATGTGAAGGTAAAAGTGGTACTACCCTGGCAGAATTCGGAGCTAGAGTAATCGGCTTCTCCTCGATTAAGATGGCTAAGAGGAGATCAAGACCCTGTTTGAGCCAAAAGACATCACTCATAGCTTCCCAATCTTGGCTTTGAATAATGTACTGCAACCGTGCGAATAATTTTTTTCCAAGAGACTCGTGGTATAACAAAAAGAACTTCATTCGCATCTCAGGATCCCTTGCCCGTAAACCAAGCATGAAATGTCTTTCAACTTTCAGGGAAATCTCTTGTCGGAGGGCCACCGGATACCTATTTGTGAAACAGATAATATCAACTCCCTCATAAAAATCTTTGACACATAACTCAAGGTTCAACATCAGACTAAAAAGCAAAAAACTTACTTCGTTGAATCGGCACAAAGTCCATATAAAAGCTGAAGATACGCCTTATCCCATTCTTCCAAAGCAACAGATGAGAAGTGCTGCTTATCAACCTGTGAAAGCTTCTGAACAAAAGAAACTATATCCTTCTGGGTAAGAAAAGCACCAGTGGGCCCAGATGAACCTATTCTTCCGAAATCATCCTCAGCCCATCTTTTTAACATGTCTAGCACGCAGAGAAGCACGCTAGAATCAGTACCCTTTTCTGAGAGCAAAGTGCTCAATATTTGAGTCACGAGTCTTTTGCAATCCGCCAAAAGCATAACCCTTTCATCTATAAGTTCCAAGACCGACTTTATATTAGATATGACTGCCCCAACATCAGCAGTTTGACGAGAAGAAGTTACTGCAGAATCTGAATCTGTCCGCTGGCTCTGAAAAGGGACCGAAAATGTTTTCTTTTTTATTCTTTATTTGGTAATTTTTTATTTTTTTCTTTTTATTTATTTTGAAAAAAGGCAAGGAATTTTACAGGAACTGACAAAAAAGACAGAAAATGATATCTTGAATTTGATATATAGACATAGTACATACGCACCGACCAAAAACATGTCAGCAAATGATAAAAGGCAGATGAATTAGAGCCGCAAGATGATCAAAGAGAGGAACAGATATAAAAGCTAAAATCTCACAAGGCATGAACGAAAGTGCTGTATTATTATTTAGACGCATTAGATATTCCAATACTCAGTCGATAAGATGTGGTGAATGCCATGTAAAATCCATTTGAGTTCAAATAAGAAAGAAAACAAGCATATGATTTATCTCTTAGAAAAATGCCAGCTATTAATAAAGAATAACTTACTTGTCTAAGATGAGCACCCGCTGCCAATCCCAGATCCCGCGAAAGACGCTGAAGGATACGCACCAGTACATGTGGATCAACAAAGTTTTTCTGTACCTCCGCCAAGGTTTTAAGGACAATAAGTACAAAGCTGATTGAACCGAGAGAGTTATCATCTCCTAAAGCTTGTGTAGCAGTAATAGCATGTACATGTATCTGTATCTGCTCATTGACTTTCTGATACAATAGCTTTATGTCAGGAGGTGTAGTAGCTCCATCAAATGGGAAGGCGATGATGACCATCTTCAATAAAGAGCATAACGATTTACCAGCATCCAACATCTTGTGTTTGAAAGACAGCTCAAGAAACTGGTAAAGAAAACAACAGTTAACATGAGGCAGAAAACAGAAATGTTTCATATATTAGGATAAAGTTTACTTCAGCAAGTATACCTGTGAGATCTGGCTGATTTTGTTCTTAATGAAAAGATGCGGCTGCTTCTCCAGAACCTTGTTCATGACATCTAATCCCTGAGCAAGTGCTGTGGACGGATCTGACTGAGATGGTGGCATGCTGTTTAGCATCTTTTCTAAATAGTTAAACTTTACGTTCGCATTTGGCCAAACTTCCAAAGCTTGTGAAAGAAAATCTAAAGCTTGTTTGTACATAGTGTTGGCTTCCCTGTCCTTAGGCTCAATTACCACTGCTACCTATTCGACGAAGAGAAAGGAAACAAACTTAAAGTACAGTCATAAACAGAACTCAATTAATGAATGAATTGTATAACTAAAACAATGTCACGTACAACTAACATAAGTCGAAACTAGAGATTGGTTAACCAGATCCAAAACCTAAAAAAATCGAAACCAGTAACTTATAAACATTCCCAATGGTAGAAGGTAGGAGGTGTAATGCCTTACTCTTATAAGAAAGTTGATGATTAGTTCTTCCATAGCAGCATTTGGCTTGAATTCCTCATCAGGCTGGGTAGCAGATCCAGGAGTTTCTACATTGGGGATTGACGATGCACCACCAGGTGACATAACACACAATGATTGGAGACCAGGTTCAATTTTAACTCGTTTACTTGGGTCTTCTGATATGGACGATCCATCTGTTGAACGCTTAGGTTCTGCACCGGATGAAGGATGTAACCCATCACTAACCTCATTGGTTGCATCGGCATCAGTAACCATTTTAATTTCATTCTGTCTTTGCCTTTCCCAGCTAACAACCAATCCAGCAAGTTCGATTGCGAGCCGCCTATTTTCTGCTGTAGTGTTATATGGTAAACCTAGACGACTTAAGGAATTCACCATCTGAGGTACAAACTGTGCTCTACAGCTGTAAAACAGATCTGAGTGCCGGACAATGAGTTGGAAGATGTGGATCAAATTTGGAATTGAGTGACCCTCCTCCACCAAAATTTTTTTGGTGTATCTTATCCAAATCGGCATTCTTGAATCTCCAAGCGGAAGCCTTTTAGGTAAAGCTGGCATAAGAATATCCAGGGCCTGCTTAACTAGCATCTTATGCTCCGGCTGGTATGTCCTAAGAAGCGCAACAAAAACCTATATCCAGTTGAAAATTTTTTTTGTATCACTGGATTAGATGGAGGCGTATTGTTAGGCACATGCTTGCTTTCAGGTTTTAAATGGAAAAAAATGATATACACTCATATAAGAAGTTCAAGAATTTTCCTTTTTCCACTCTTCAATAGAAACAATCACCATCACCAACAAATTTAAATGGTACCTGCAGAATGATTTTCTCCGGAGCCTGGTAAGCATCCAAGAAGTGGCAAACATTAACAAATGCCCACTGTTTACTGGCACTATCTTCCCGTTTGAGATGATTCCATCCAAACTTGATGAGCTCTTTTCTATGATGAACCAGATCACCCTGAAGATATTTCAGAAGCAAAGTAGCTAACTGCAAAAGTTCGATCCTCAAAGATTCGTCATATTCAGCAGAAACCTACAAAATTTGAGTTGAGATGTGATTAATTCATTACCATTTTCATCAAGAAAATTATACAGCAATCTTCCCTCACATTAATTTTTGTATGATCCAAAATTTTCAGTAGATTAGGGGAGAAAAGAAACCTACCTCTTCAGGTGGATCAAGAAGCCTCTCAACAATGGTCTTCACTATATTAGGGTCAATAACTTCCCAAGTTTGGCCATTTTGAAAGGCATGGGCAAGTATTGGAAGAATGAGCATTTGCATTGCCTGAACTAGATGATCATGGCCGAGTTGTTTTGTATGGAAAAGGCTTAGAAAATGCAAAATAAGTGCTCTTTTCATGTTGGGCGGATATTCTTCTGCAACCTGACGAAAGAACCCAGTTATTCTATTATAGCTGCAAAATATGAGAAGTAAGCATGAAGGAGAGAGATAAACTTGTAACTAAAAATTTTTGAGAGAGATACCTCAATCATGTAAAACTCCCTCAAAAAGGTGTAGTCAATACGACTATGGAACAAGAAAATAGAGAGAGCATCGAAAAGAATGTTCATTTCCGATTTTTCATGTCGTAGATAATTGAGGAAGCACTTGACAAGCCATTTGCTCTCTTTTACCTGCGAGTTTGAGAAAATAAAAGATTTGAGATGGCCAACTTTTCTAAATACATTTAATATTTTGAAGGAGGATAATTTAGAGCTCGACATCTCAGATATGTTCACTGTAAATATTATTAAGCCCTCAAGTCAAAATGCATGTCTTGTAAAAGAGAACCTAATTTGCACAACAGTTTCAGGTAACTAGAAATTAAAGTAACCCGAAAACAAGATTGTACAGAAACAAGTCAGGAGGGCCTCAACATACAAGACCGTAAAGACTGCAGATAAGCGAAAACCTAGTTTGGAAATTTGAAACAAATTTTCTACTTCTATAGGGCTACATATATTTACAGCAGGCGGTCCACTTTACGATCGTGAGATGGTTTCATTTGCCAACATCAGTTTTAGATAAGGAACCATGTATGCATTTATTTTCAAACACAAAGCTAATGCAGAAATTATAAAGTTCAGAAATAGATGAAACTACCTGAACTAAATTCAGCTCTTGCTCATTCTGCAAGCGAGATGTCCTTGCATGTGATTTCCAAAGGAGAGCCAAGGCATCAAAAACGGTACGGTTATTCTGCAGCCAGTTGGGTATCAGTTTCACCATTGTTTTGATAAGATAGAGACCCTGAAAATATGCATCTGATGCTATATTGGATTTTGTTGACGGCGTGTTAGAACTTTTCGATTGCATAGAGACGGGATTTTCATCTCCAGATGGTGCAGCTGGAGGAGTTGAAGCTGCCGCAGTCAGTATAGCATCAGATCTTGGTAAAAATTCAGGAAACGCACATGAAAGTATCTTATGTGGAGATTTTGCAAGTTCTTCCCTTAGTGGTTGGCCAGCATCTGACCGGATTACATACATAAACCTGAGGTTATAAGGATTAGAGGTAAACAGTCATTACCCTATGCTCACACAACTTAACATGCAATGTGAAGAAAAGAAATTTCTAATTCAATGTTATTCTTACCTTCGGAAATATTTTGGTTCGCTTAATCTGGAAAGAAAATAATCAACAGCTAGGGTTGCATATCGATTCAAGAACTTTGTAAGTGGGAGGCGGTACGGGCTGTTAATCTCACTGTACACTTGCCCTGGAGGAAGAGCTACTTCTAAGTCGATAGTTAATGTTACAAGTTCATCTAGAAATTTTGATGCAGCATGTGGAAGTAAGTGGAAGAGCTCGATAATAGCTGCCACATACAAAACAAAAAATTGTGTTCATATATAATTACATGACCAGACATCTGTTTTTATATATTTTTAAGAATACCTGCTGCAATTTTCGGCTCTTCTCCAGTTTTCCATGATTTCTGTGACTGTGCAAGTTTCTCTGGTTCTAACCATTTTTTAAGGTGCTCCAGCAACTTACCTCCTAATGTCACATTGAACCAATTTGACAGAAGTTCAAGAAGACGTGCCAGACCTTGCAGTAAAGGCATATTGAGATTCTTTGTGTGCGCCAGATTAACTAGTATAGGTCTTAGGCTACTCTGGAGAAGTTCTTTGGGCATCCGTTGTTGATTGATAACCTAAAGCAGAAAACAGAGTTTCAGAACAGAAAAAAGGTTTACGAAAATAGAATCGATTATTCAGAAAGAAAAGGGATATTAGGTAGAGAAAAGTCATAGTCAATTCTCCATGACTTTCTCCAAAATCCTCAAATTGAATGTGCGCGCAAGAATTGGAAAAAAATAGACAGATAACCAAGAACCTGTCTTAAACCCTCCTTGGCAACGGTCACAATTTCTGGCGCTCGACAGGTTAAAGACTTGAAAAACATGGAAATTATCTTTGCACGTAGTTCATTGTGACTTTGTGTTCGAAAGTCAGCCCATGCCATAGTTGAGCACAAAATCTCAATACAAGCTGTTCGAAGTCTGTTCAATGATGTAAGGACTTTAGGACTCATCAACTTCACAGCCCATACAGCTTCATCAGCCTCAGCTATTTGTAACGCTTCTTGCAAGAAGCTAACCAACTCTGGAGTCACTTTTAGAAGGGGGGGCCTCAGTGCCAAACAAAAATTCAGAGCTGTCACAGTTCCAACCTATAAGGCATATTAAAGAAGGTAAAAAAAAAGTCTGGAAAAGAGATACAACTACCGAAAAAATAGCAGAATGAGGCACCTGTTGATCAATTGTCTTTGATCGAAGTGGACGCATTATAAGTGGCTGCAGCAAAGGTTGGTACAAAGGTTCAAGCAGTTCAGATACCTCACTACCAGTCCGGCTAGCCAAAAGTGCAAGACAGTTCTGAACATTTTTTCTCACTGTGATAGATGCATTAGGATTGAACAATTCAGTAGCAAGATATTCTACAACACCTTGAAAGCTTTGTCTCCGGTCGTCACTGTTTGCTTCGTCAACATTATTAACCACTCTTAGAATCTGCATAAGAACCTGACTTGTCTCTTCTTGCTCTTTGCTAGCATAAACAGGAAGCCTCTTTTGAACGTAGACCAGACCACGTACAATTTTTACTTGGAAAAGACATAATGTTTCAACATTCACTTTCCCTACTAATGCACCTAAACCCATTACTCCTCCCATCCGTGCTTGCCATGTGCTCCCATAACAGCAATGCAACAACCGAGGCAAAAGTTGTTCAAACACTGGTATCCGCACACTTGGATGGGGTGAATATACCGGATTTGTAGAAGGACTGGAGACAATCATAGAGGCACTAGGACCACCCCTAGCCATCAGCACATCAGCATGTTTGACACGAGCTAGGAACAACAGAGTTTCAGCAAACACATTTAATGCAGTCAGTGCAGCTTTGGCATGGAGCCTGTTTTCATCTGCAAGCACATCAACAAGTGCATCTAAAAATATCAAAGGATCCAGCTGTTTTAAGTTAGTAGACCAATTATTCTTGGGCCTGGAGCTTGCTGAAATCACAGAACCCCCAGATGGACCAGTACTAGTTGAAGCATACGACGAGGTATAGTCCCCATGCAAAATAATTGCAAAATGCCGACATATGTTTAGAACAAAGTCATCATCTGAGTCGCTGAGATCCGGATCCGAACTGGCAGCAATTATAGTGATCAATAGCATCTTGAAGATTGACCTCTCAGCGATTAACTGTGTCTTTGTTTTAACCCCTAAGTCAGCCTGCAGCAACAAAAAAGATCCTCTTAATTAATAAATCCTATTACACCAAGTAATATAGAAAATCCAAGGAGAAAAGTAGGTCACTCGCGGGAGATGACATGAAACAGTCCTAGTTCGTTTTTTTCAGGGACAAACGCATGGCAACAAGAAAACAAATACAAAATCTAGTCATGCTTCATGTCAATGTGGTTCAATCCCGAAACCAACGCCCAGTAGCAACTTTAACATTAGACCAGAGAGGCACAGAGTACAACTATAAGGGATAAAGATTATACAAGTAATACCAAAAACTAACCTTTATTTCTGTTGATTCACTCCTGCACCAAGATGAATCAACAGAGGAAAGTAACAAAGTTGATAATTGATTGGACGTCTGATCCTCGTCAGTGACACACCCAGGCAAATTAAGCTGAGACAACAAGCAAACGCGGAGGAATTTTAGAGCTTGCTTTCTGTAGTAGATTTCTGTAGTAACGTTTTTCTGAATAACAGCTGCTACAGCAAGATTAATGAATTTGTCCATTGGCACAAGAAATGGAGTGGACGGCTCAAATGTCAGAACTAAACGAAGCCCGTGCTCTGGATTATCTTTGCATTCAAGTGTAAGTGGCTCTTTAAGAAATCGCCGGTTGCGGCCACCCAACTTTCCCACGATTTGTAACGCTTTTCCACCCCAAGGATATGGCACCGGCCTCAAGTGTGACCATAATGCCAAGATCATTTCAGACATTACATTTGCCATACTTGGCTCCAAAAAGTCAGGATTCAGACTATCCACCCAGAATTCAAGGGTCCGTAACCCCAAGCTCACAAGTTCATCACTTCCTCTCAAACAGGATACAAGAGGCCTCATGAGGCGGGGAAGGTATGGCAATAAGGAGCTTAAGCGTGCAGGAAGCGTCAAAGAAAGCTCCAACAAAAGATCTCTCATGTCTTCCCCAGCGGGGCCCTCAAGCATTGTCAGAAGCATATTAAGACAAGGTAGCAGCATGGGAATTAAATCTCTAAGAAGGAGCTCGAATTTACATCCAGCAAGTCCTCTGAAAACAGTTCGGAGCAATTGCATATAACCAAGAGGCTTTTCAACTTCAGTCGCATTCTTCATGCAGACTTCCATAATAACAGGCACTTGAGGTTGCAATATTCGTTCAAAATCAGATGGTGCTTTAGAGACAGCCCCAAAGAGGCACCGGAACAGATGCAGAACTAATTTAGTTGCAGCTGAATCTGGATTCTTCAGAACATCGAGCTTGCTGCTTACTAGGAAATTAATCAAAACATCTGCAAATGGCTTGTATACTTTGGGAGCTTGCAGAAGAGTGGCAAATATTTGAACCAGCTGAGTATTATCAATCATGCACTCAAAAAGCTCAGGCATGCATATAGAGAGCATATCCATCAGATCTCGAGGTTCCATTATAGCCAAAATTTGGGAGAAAAGATTTAGCATTTCCTTCTCCTCATCCTTCTCTTTGAAGAGAACTAAGCAATGGACACCACTCTTTAAAACACCAGAGGCTTTCCACACCTGCTTAAAGGTAGAGATTACTAGAGGTTTATCATCCATGCAGTTTAAATGCCTACACAAAACAATCTAACATGCAATACCTCATCTTCTCTCATTCCTTTAAAACCCTGAGTAGCTGATGATTGTGAAGCAAGAGCTTGTGGGTGCATTCCCTGAGGTCGGGGCAAATGTGCATGGGTTATACTCCATATGATTGTCTTCATTCCTGAACACAAATTAGGAAAAGTCCTTAACATATAAAAACATAATCAATATGTGTAACTGATAAGGTGAAACGTCAGTTTGGCCAAGATTCAATACCCATCACCAGTGTCTTGATCAGATTCTTACAATCATTCACTTCTTTGGAAAGTTCGGCAGGAACCTGCAAATTCAAAACTGCCTGCAACCAGCGTGGTCTAAAGTAAATATCAGAACCTATCAATAAAGGCAATAATGCTTCAGTAGAAAATAATAACAGGTTTAGAATATATATTTCAGCCTAAACTATAATCCAATTTAGAAAAGAAATTAGACTCCCTATTTACGAGACTAAAAGAACACTAACGAACGGTGTGGAACTAGCACAATTGAATATAAACAGTGGAACAAGATCTCACACTGGTTGATAATTTGGCTACTTAGCTAATACAAAACAGACATCATAGATAATATGTAATTACCTGGACAGGAAGTTCAAGCTTCGACCTCAAAGTGATAAGATTCTTTCCCTCACCCTCCTCTAAAAGCTATGAAACAGAAAGCAAGATTAAGTAACACATCAATGAAATAAAAGAGTTGACAACCGGGATAGCTAAAGGTTCAAGGTATCTCAAATAAAACATAACAGAAAAAAGTCGGTAATGTGTTGCAGCGAAAGACAAAAATATAAAAAATGGCATATCAAGCAAACATTTACAAAAACAATAGACAACATGGGAACTTGGAAAGCAACCAGAATTACCTGAGGAATAGTACGCTTGAAGGTATTGAATTTCCCAACAAAGGCATCAAGGATACGTCCCTATAAACAGATGATGAGTAAAATAAGTTAATAATTCGAGCAGCCAACCAATTCTAAAAAGAGATCTCATGGGAAAAGCTATACCAACAAAATACGCGCTTCATCCATCGACTGCTGATCAACACCTTTCTCAAATATTGGTTCTACCTGAACCCAATATAAGAATTAAGTTTTACCAAAACCTCAGTTCAAACATAGTGGACAGATTATGCCACATAGATGTTATGTAACATATCAAATTTAATTAAGGCAAAGAAGATGGAATATATAGCTTTACCAGATTTAACATCAGTCGTGCACAAGTTGTATGGATGTTAAGAGAGAGGGTCGAGTCATGCATGTTCCTTGAGAATAAGTAGATGATCCGCGATAGCTGACACGTTGTTTAAAGTCAAATAAAAAGAATTGTAAGAGAATATCACCCATAGAGCAGATGATGGACCGGGAAAAACAAGAAAAATTGATTAGTGTGGTTGTATTCCTAAGAGTATTTGTTTGTTGGAACCTTCTTCTGTCAAAATATTTTGGGAGGCTTCGGTTTCTATGTCGACAAGCAGAAAATAACATCTTTCCCAAGTGCGAGCACTTACTTATAACAATTGATAAGACTATAAAGATGAGGATCCTTTTTTACACCCAACAACAGATTCATAGCAGCATCACTTACTATAGAGTCCAATGTCAATATTTTTCGCAGGTTCCAGAACTTAAAAGTCTCTTAACTAGAAAGAGCTACTCTAGAAAAGAGAGGACTAACAAATAACAACTTGCACAGAAACAACGGGAAGAACCTGAGAAAAGGACAGATCTGCTCGAACATGGTGAACAATCTCGGCCAGTAGGCTGTAAGCCAGAGGTCTCAAAGACTCAAAACATGCTCGCCCCGTTCCAACTAGAACCCTGCACAGAAAAACAGTGAATAGATGACATAAGTCAATATTTGTTAATAGATACTGCGACAGTAAGGGTCTACTTGATAAAATAAAACAGTAGCCTGACAGGTATAAAAGTTTTAGTATTCAGAAAGGCAAAAAAGGCAGTATACCTTTCTTCCAAAAGAGTGTCAATAAGAGGAAATAAACC
This sequence comes from Alliaria petiolata, assembly GCA_020283515.1. Classification (NCBI taxonomy): domain Eukaryota; kingdom Viridiplantae; phylum Streptophyta; class Magnoliopsida; order Brassicales; family Brassicaceae; genus Alliaria; species Alliaria petiolata. The sequence goes on along the minus strand of JAHZTW010000002.1, from coordinate 47,597,295 downwards.
TCTCTTGAAATCCGTCCCCAGTACATGCTTTAGTGAGACTAATAGTTCCTGCATTTCATAGACAAAAAAAAAATCTTAAACTGCAAGCCAATGATTGTGTCACAAGGTGACAAAAACATACCGAAGAAAAAGGAACAGACGGTTCTCCACCTTTCTGATAGATGCAGAATCCGAACAGGTGACAAGCAAATTTACAATGCTCTTACATATGCTTTCTTCGTGCGGCCTGATATATTCGGCACAGCTTTTTAACAAATAAGTCAAAAAAGAAACCGTCTGCAAATAAACAAAAGAAGAAGACAAACACTACAAGTCAATATGGCATGGCATGGTCCCTTAAAAACAAAATAATTCAGGTGAAACAAGAAGGAATGTAGGCCTTAATGAAACTCTTTTTTCACCGTCCAAGTAAGTTATGGTTTACGTCTTGATAGAGACCATTGTCTCACCTTAACCTGAGCGCCCTTCAGTTCGATGAACTGTGGCTTCATATGTGATGAAACTTTCTCAGGTCCAGGGACAGAAATGGCAGCAACCATCAGAGGCAACAAGTTAGGAATATTGGTCTGAACAAGCCTGCTAAACAGCTGAAAGAGAAACAAAACGACGAGGGGGCTCTCTGTGACGATCTTGAATGAACGCGTACTCGGGTTAATCTGCCCATTCCTGAAATGTGTGGTAAGGGAGAGCGACTGATCAGATGGTGTAGATATCTCCACAGGTTTCACCTGTTCCATTTTGACATTGTCGAAAAAATGGCTGACCGTCAATCTGAAGTTCTGGTATATCTTGCAGACAAAGTCCAAGAATGGTTGAACCTCATTTTCTAACGCCGGCCTAAAGTTCCTAAGAAGGTCAAAGATGATGCGAATGCATATTAACCCATTCTCTTCGTTATCTGTAGAGAGCACCTGCATCGCAACTTTCAAGAGGTCTTGAACAAAGGGACGCAGAACCTCGCTATGTGGTAGACGATTGAGGATCTCAACCACGATGTTCCGTAGTTTGTGCTCAAGACTATCAGTGAATTGAGGCTTTGTAATCTGAAGAAGAATCACTGAAGATGCCCGGAAGTAACATTTTAGAAAATTCAAGTACTCAGCCGTATGTGTTATCTCTAGGCTGTCCCTGATCTCCACCACCATCTCGAGCCTCGTCTGAATGGCTACAGAAGACAACCAAACAAAGAAGAACAAAAACAAGTTTCCGGTAAGTGTCAATTTGATTTCAATTCAAGAAAACTTAACACGAAATACGTCAGAATCATAAAGGTAAAACTTGGCTGACAAAATCAAAACTCGGAAATTTCTAAATCCAAAGTAATAGCTTCTCTAAGCGAACAAACCACGATATAAAGAAGAGAAGAGAGTGAGTGGTGTTACGTAGGTCAGGCTCGACGAGACGACGGGAGTGTTGCTCAAAATTCTGAATTGGACTCATGGCTGAACAAAATAAGCTGACCCAGACAAGCGGAAACGCTGTATTAGGGTTCCGTCGCGGCAGAAATCTTATACGTCGCCTCAAACTCCTCCTTTCTGACGCCCGAAAGGGCTTTCGATCACAGTGTCGATCCCTAACGCCAAGCCCAAGGTGGTCGACTAGGTCAGAAACTAGCGAGGGTTTATCAAATTTACTAATTTAAAAGAGAAAGTTCAGGAGGTTTCGTCGATTCTCTGAGCGAATACCGACGGCGACCTCGAGGACAACGATGGAAGATTATGCTTCTCTACGCAATTTTCCCTCTCATTTTTTTTTTTGTTTGGTCTCTCTGCGAGACTCCCTTTGAAGAGAGAGATTCAGAACACGAGCGTATCAGTGCAACGAAATTGCGCAGCCGGTTTATATACGGTATATAAAGTCTCTTTTTTTTATTATAAGGTCCAAATTTTTATATAAAGTCTACTTGGTCAAATTTTATAAAGATTTTTTTGTTACCAAAATTAAAATAGTGCAGTCTAACATACGTTTACAGCGACGGAAGAGAAAGATAACAGTGGAATCAAATATTTGGTGGAAATTGATTTTTTTGGGGGTATAAATCCACACGATGAGTCATCGTGTGAGAAAACAAAAACTAAAATAACATTTCCGGAAGATAATGCATTTTTTTTCAACCAGAGTTTCAGTTTTTATTAGGCGCAATTTCTCTACTTTATTATGTGGTAAAATGAATCAAATATTAATTTCGCATTACAAAAAGAAAAAGAATAAATAAACAGAAAACAATTTCTCAGACGTTGTTGGAGCTGGTATAACTATTATTAATCTTCGGTCGATAAGCTGTGTTAGGAGCAGGCCGTGAGTTTCCCCTTCTTTGGCTTGAAGATGACCACCCTCGGCTCTCAGAATGATAACCTCTCGACCCATGACGCCTGCTTCTTTCTCTACGTGCATCTCGATTGCTGTTATTACTACCATCTTGATCATTATTACTGGATCTCGAAGAGCTACTAATGGATGCAGCAGCAGGAGTACTCGGAGCTGTCTGTTCGTATGGCAACGGCTTAATCCCCTGCAAATCGGGTTCCGGTGTGAACCCGACCGGTCTTTTCGACTCGTCCATTTTTCTAAACGTGATCGATATCCTGAAGCATAACCCAGAGGAAAATTAAGTTTCAAAACGCCAATTTATGATGTATATGCAAAACTTTACATACTAAAAATTACCTCTTTGTGGGAACCGCAGGTACACAATGCTTAGCTACATCGGCACCATTCCCCTTTAGTACTAGAACTGATCTGAAAGAAAGAAAGAAAAATAGTAAGCTAGCTATTTTTAGTATGAAAAATTTAAAGAGAGTATGCAAGCAAAACTATATAGAGCTTTACCCAACGGGAAGAGGTATAGAGTAGGAACCGGAGAAATCACCAGGTCCAAGGGATTTGAGATTTGATCCAAAGAGTATATCGCATTCACTGATGAATGAGATTGTGCAGAAGGGGCGGAGGAAGTCGTGGTGATCGATATGCGGAGGTATGCAATCGCCTTCGTCATATATATTGACGATGCAACTATCCGGTACACAAGTCGGAGGAAGTACATGCCACCCGATCAACCTTCTGATTATTAGTTTGAACAGAGACGGTATTGGATCAACCTCTCCTCGCTGTAGGATTCCGGGTGGGTTTTCGTCTTTGTCCTATCAGAAAAATACAAAGCAGATCAAAACTCTCTTCACATTCACTAGAATTGATCAAATGGTAAAAAAAGAAGAAGAGGAAGAAGAAAGAGTCACTTACTTTAGCGTAGTTATAACAGCATCCGAATTGAATAGTAACTCGTCCTTTGCCTCTCATCCACTTATGCGGAGCACTAAAAGTACGTTCTAAAGATACCAAAATTAGAATAAGTTTACGTTAAAGTTTCCGAATCCAGATTATGCTATAGAAACGAACTAACCTTGAAGTTCTCCTTTTCGACCCTTCTCTTGTAGTTCGTAGACATGATCAACAATCCTTTTCTGCTCAACCGCGCTGAAAACGCCGGTATGCAATTCAAGTCCCTCGAGGATGTTAACGCGTGTTCCTTTAACTCTCTCGAAACAAGTAAACACTTTCATTCTCTTCACATTCATAAACCGGTACTGCTCTCTCTCCTCCCTAGAGAGCTTACGCTTCTCAGGAGTCTTCGTCGAGTCTCCAATGGAAGGAGACGGATCAACCTGGTCCCGTGCACCTAATTCACTCTGCTTCTCTTCTTCCTCCTCGAGCCCATCCTCTTGTGTCATATCAGCCCAAGACGTTTTAGGAGGACTCGCCGTCTCAGAAGCTTTCAAACTACCTAGTGAGTCAGAATCACAAAACTTGACATCACAGTCGCCGTCCATATCACGATCGATTTCTTCAGATTCCATATTTTTCACAATTGGATCAGAACCCGCTTTATCATCTCCAGTAACCGTCTCTATGTTGCTACAATGCTCTGTAATAAGGAAAGAACACAATTACACATACGATTAAAATCCCAAAACGTACAGAAGAAGATAGCTTATTTCCCTAATCAATCTCTATACTATGGATTAGTTGATAAAATTGGATTCAAGAGTGCAATATTCAGACAAAATCAAGCACAACGTTAAATTTCTCCGTTTCTTCACTCAAATTATGGAAAATTTTCTGAAATTTCGCCGTTAAACCGGAGGGACAAGAATAATCCTAACCTGGGTCGAGAGAACGGATTCGATCGGAAAGAACATGGACGCAGCCATGGCATAGACCTCTGGATAAGAAAGGTAACCAAGTCGTTAGAAATTCCGAAGCAATCTTAAGCTCCGATGGCTGATACTTGCGGAGAAAAGTGTCTTCTTCGTCGATTGGCTCCATTCTCTATCACGCACACACACAATTTAAAACCTCTGTGTGTGATCCGTACACAAACGAAAAACAAAGTTTCGGTTTGTACGGACTGAACGACTTTTGCGAGGTTCGTTTACTTTTGGTTCTCTTTTTGAGTCTTGAATGATTGCGGTCTAAACTTTTAGGGCGGACTAAATATCATTTATAAACCGAAGAGGGGTAGTTTTGGTATTTAGTTTCCATATGGGCCTAAAAGCCCATTAGTTATAAAAGTCTACTTTTTCCCCCCCGACGCAACTCTAAATTATTCAAGAATAATCATTCTCAAGTCGCGAAATTCAAACATCTGTGGCTAGGGGGCAGGAAAAGCAAAACTGGTTCCTCTCCTAATCTCTGTAATTCTCTCTCTGCAAATCGGCGACGGATTGTAATCAGCCGGAGCAACTAGTCTGCCGAACTTTTATCTTCTGGAAATCGGTAAGGATCCTAATTTGTGCCATAAATTTGTTCAGTCGAATTCTAGATTCGGACTTGTCGAATCGGTTTTGATTTCCCAAGGCTTATACGGTTTCTCTTCAGAAATTTTAGCTTCTCTCTGCGTTTCTCCGTATCATTTCATTCAGTAGTTCAGATGATTTTAAATCAGGTTTCAACCCTAGTGTTAGTACGGTTCTCGTTCATCGCCTCCCAGTCAAAACCACTGATCATCGTGTCTTCATCATATTTTTTTGTTGATTTTTCAAGTTCAATTATCGTTTCTGAGAAAACCCACTAACCCAAATTTTTTCAAGATCAAAGGAAGCTAAATTGGTTCTGTATATTTGTTTTTGCTCTTAGATCATTTCTCCTCTGTAGCTGTTTTTTTTTTTTTTTAAATTGATCTTCATCACAATCATTGTCCTTGCTCAGTCAACAAGAGACTTAACACATTATTAGGAGCCCCATTGAAATTTATATTCTTTATTCTCTAGGTCAACCAAGCTGGTTACTTTTTTTATTAGTTCTGGACAAAGGGTTTGGAAATGGCTGGTAACGCGGATACTAGTGCACAAGATTCATTTTCGAGAGAAGCCCTTGAGATGTGGAATCACGAGATGAAATCTGGCCATCTTCGTGTAGATAATGATTTACAAGCTGAACTTGTAGATGTGCAGACTTCTCTTGAGGGTTCAGAAGAAGACGCAAGAAATGAATCAGGGGTTCTTTTAGGTAGGTTCAAATCAGCTGCAGAAAGCTTGTGCTATTTGAGATCCAAAGCTAGAATCTTGGCATCCCCTGGTCTAGCCCATCTGTCACTCCGTGCTGAACAGCTAGAACTAGAAGATTATAGTTCAGTTTCCGAATTGGCCAAGGACACCAGTTTTCTGTCTTCTCGCAATCCAGGTGAATGTACATTGACTGGAACTAGCAAGAACCAGGATTCCTTGGTTATAGAGGATGGAGCTTATACTTGGAAGATGCTCCAATCCATTCAGATGGTTACTGATGTGCTGGAGTCTCTTTTGAGGAGGGTCACAGCGGCAGAATCTGAAGCGTCTTTTCAAAAGGAGAGGGTAGTTATAGGTGAGGAAGAAATTAGAAGGAAGACAGTCCAAATCGAGAGTTTGTCCTTGAGGTTAGAAGAGATGAAACGGATTGTACATGGGAATAAAGCTGTTCTAGACGAAACAGCGGAGATAGTTAAGAAACTAGTTGAAGATATTAGGAGAGATAGAGAAAAAGCTTTGGAAAATGAAGAGGAGCTCCGTCGTGTGAAGACAGAGTGCGAGTCACTTAGAAATTACGTCAATACTTTCACCAATGTTACAGAAACGCCTCTTTCACCCGAGCCGCAATTCCAAATCATCCAAGCACGGTCAGTCTCATCTCTTTTGTATGCAACTTGGTAGCTGGTATATGTAAATCATGAGACAGGCATGTGATTGTTCATTTACAAAGGTACAAAGTATGTAAAGCAATGTCTATGATAGCTTAATGAGCGAAAAAAATCAGTAGGAGCAAGCCATTGACGCCTGATTTCACTGACTAAGAGTTGAATCCAATTGCTGTATTTCAACGTTGCTGAATCCAAACTCGTATGTGTTTTTATGGTCAAAGCAGGATGGTTTCCAAGTTGGCACAACTGGAAGGGGAGAAAGCGCAGAAAGAGGTAGAAGTTCAAAAGCTGATGGAGGAGAACGTGAAGCTAACAAGTCTTCTCGACAAGAAAGAAGCTCAGCTTCTGGCCTTAAATGAACAATGCAAAGCCATGGCTTTAAATGCTTCTAACATCTGATTATGCATCTTTCATCATAGGCAAAAGAGAAGATCTTCGGCATACATTAGTAGGCGTACTTAATTTGCTATCAGATTTGACGTTATGGTAGCTGCTATCTGTAGAACATGGCTTTGAATAAAGCAAGCATGGTTGATATGTTGGCTGCTCACTTGCTAAGTTTTTGGCTTCTTTGTTGGTATCGTCGCTGGACTTGCAACAACTCTGAGGTTTCTTACAAGCATCACATGTTTGTTCAAATAACGTCACACACACTATATATCATGCTCTAGCAAGTGATCTACAATGAATTTCTGAAAGCACTATCAACATAACTAAACATATGATGTGAGTACTTTCCAAAGCATATATTTCAGTTAGTTTAATAGACAACGATCCAGTTTCAAGATCACATAATTCAAACTTTTCATGTTTCAAATACAAATATTGGCTTTTGCGTTTAGAATCTGTATAAACTACAGCAAAGAAAAGATCATGCTTTAAGAATGTCAAACTTTGGATACATGAATATTATAAGAGGTTGACTTGGTATCTTGAACGAAGTTGCGCATATCTTCTTCTTCCTTTTGGAGCCAAAATCACTAAACCCAACTTTCCACTAGTCGTCGAATCAATCATGTTTTTTCTTTTTTTTCTAGAAGAGAAACAGTGGAAGAACACAAGCAGAAAGGATTTAGATTCTTCCACCATTGTGACATTGACAGGTATTGCCTCCTGTGCTATAATGTAATAAATCATTTCTCCTTTGGTCATTTTCATTCACAGAACATGAGAGTATCCACCAATTTTAGGCACTTACAAACAGGAAACACCTTGAAATGACTTCTTTAGTCTCTCTAAATCTGGAAGAATAAACACATACACTTCTCCTAAGAAAGGAGAAACTAGAATACAGATTGTGACATTGACAGTTATCAGAGATGCTCACATCAAATGTGACATAAAATCTGCAAAGAGTTGTAATCAGTTGAAAGACAGAAGACATTGCTCTACTCTAGTGGCCTTAGAACATGGTGGTGGGAGAAAAAAACTTCTCTCGTCATAAATTAATAATAATTATCCTCAAAATCAAATTTGTGGCTCAGATTTTATTGGAGGAAAATTTGTCTGCTTGTGGTGCTAAAGACTTTGCTGAGTTGTGTTGTTGGAATGCAATTGCCACATGGGAGAGTCGTATAATTTTAATTTTTGCAGACATGGATCCTACAGTGTTTAGGGATATGAGCTACTCTTCTGCGACTCTCTTTTGTTGTTGTACTTTTCTGGAGTTAGCAGACATTTTATATATTTGTTTAACATCTAATATATTTTATTTGTTTATAGTTAATTTCTTCCATTATTTGTTAAGGTATTATTTCCATGATATTTTAATGCATTTTGTCTTGGGAGCTGTCCCTTTTACAAGTTTTGGATTAGAAACTGAATTTGTATGAAATCAATTATTTTTTAGATATTAAATTTTTTTATGGAGTTTGTCTGTCCATTTTACTATTGGAGTGGAATTCAATTCGTAGGAAAATTGAGGAAATTTTTATTTGATTTTTAAATATATATATATATATATATATATATATATATATATATATATTTAAATATCTTTATAAATAGAAAATCTTAGCTCAAATATTATAATATGGATTTTGTCGTTAGGAGCTGTCACTTTTATAGTTTTTGAATTGGAAATCGAATTTGTAGGGAAATTGGGGAAAAACCTCTTTCAAAATAAAAATCTTAATTCTAATATTTTTGTTTTATGCATTTTGTCGTTATAACGAGCTGTCCCTTTTGTTAGTTTTTTGAATTGGAATAAAAATTTGACGAAAAAAGAAAAATCTTAATTCTATCACCGAAGCTTGATGGGTGACTTTTGCCTTTGTAACTACATCACATCATACCCTACCTTGCAAAATCAACCTCTTTTGTACTGTACCTTTAAAGGTATGAGTCTATTATTATTTTTGTTGTAGACATGTAACTGTCCAAGGTATCAAAAATAATGATATTAGTAGTTTCCAAAGCATATTATTTTAGACAAGGGTCCAGGTTAAAAAGATAACAAAATTCAACTTCTCAGCATGACTGTTTCAAATGAATATATTTGCCTTTATTATTTTAATTGCCACGTTTAAGAAAAAAAAAAAAGAAAGACAAAATAAACAATATTTTTTTTATCAAATAATTTGTTAGAAATTCTAAACTAAAAATAAAATAAAAATGGAATAGTAATTTGTGTTTTTTGTTAATGTCAACAAGCAGCTTAACTTTAATTTTCGGTATGTATTTATAATGAAGATCGATGAAGATGATGATGATGAGGATGAATTGGGTGTGAGGACAGTGAAGAGAGCGAGGGATCATGTCTACAAGTTATAACCACAACAAAAGCGCCAATTCAGGACAGCCAAGTATTGTTCCTTTCATTTCTTTCCATTTCCACCTGATTAATTCTCTTACTGTCTCCTTCTCCACTGTCCCCTACACACACCATCTCTCTTCTTCCCTTTTTTTTTTCTTTTGTTTTCTTTCTTTTATACTTATATATATTTTATAATAAATACGACAAAATTCCATCTTCCACGTTACGGGTTTAGTTTTTACTTTTCTCCTCTCTTCCCTTTCTACAAATAGTGTTATTTTTAACGTTTTTCATATAGTTTTAAGATGATGCAAATTTAAATTCAATTATGTCCCTCCCCTATTTATTGTTTCAGTTAAATCCAAACTCTTAACCTCTTTTCTTATCATCTTCCACGTTACAGGTCTAGTTTTTACTTTTCTCCTCTCTTCCCTTTCCACAAATAGTGTTATTTTTAACGTTTTTCATATAGTTTTAAAGAAGATACAAATTTAAATTCAATTATGTCCCTCCCCTATTTATTGTTTCAGTTAAATCCAAACTCTTAACCTCTTTTCTTATTTATCGACAGAGAGATCTTCTTTTTTTTATTTCTTTCTATTTGTCGTTATGCATTCAAATATCCTAAAATCTTAAAAACAAAACAAATCTTAAAAGGTTACTTGAAAAATTGAAAAAAATCTGAAGAAAAATATATTGTATAATAACTTGTTATATACTATAAATATAATAATTAACAATGATCATCTGTTATTTTTTGAACATTTAAAAAAAAAGGTGATAAATCAATGATTATTAGTCTTATCGTTTCATTTGTCCATCCGAGTTCTAAAAAAAAAAGTAATAAATCAATGATTATTAGTCTTAGTGTGTTTATTTGTTGAATATGAGATGTACCGCCAGTAACAAAATGCACCTCTAATGTCAATTATCGAACAAAACGGGTCGATCGATAGCACTAATTAACCAATTTATCTATTTATTTCAAGTATCATACAGTTTACGTTTGAATAAGCAGAAGAAAAAAATTTTGGCTAAATCTTGATTACTCATACGGTAATATACCCTAAGATATTGCAGAAGTTGTTTTAATAATTCATTCTGATTTAAAAATTAACCCAAAAAAAAAATATGAACAAACAAATAACTTGTAAGAATTCACCTGATTTTTGTTTAAAGGCCAATTAGATGACAAAATTAAGTGTAGAAACTGCCAAAGAGTCCTTTTCAATCTCCGTTTTAAAATTTTCTTTTTTGGTCTTCAAGTTATACACGATATATGGGGTTTCTACCACGGGAATTATATTGGAATTATCGCAAAGCCAAAGATGAAATTGTGTGATGATGCTGATTGATTCAATACATTGAAATGAAAGGAAAAAGGATAATATAAGAAAAAAAACAAAAAAGCTGAACAGAAAGGGGAAAAAGTACGTGGAACACAAGGCATCGGAGGAATGAGGTTAGAACTTGCATGGATTTGATACTATCAATTAAACAAAAGATTAGGTTCCAACCTAAGCATTTGTTTTCATTTTCAAATTTTCACATGGGGACGATTTATTAGATTGCTTAGCTATTTCTTTTCCCGTACATTTATTATATATTATACCGGAAAAAAACTAATTTGACAATTATATTTATAGTGTACACTAATTAATTAATCGATCAATTGATATGTATGAGTCTTCTGCACACCATGAATGGTGGTTATACTCGGTTCTGAATGTACTGTTATCCGTACATCCTTAGGAGACTGAACCGGTAACACACACCCGAAACAAAATAAGACTTCAACCTAATTAAGATAATATATCTTAGAAAAAGAAATATTCCATATTTTCTATATTTATAGTCGTACCAGGTTTTAGAGCTTATATATATATAAAGAGAATCTTTTATTAGGATTTGTAATATTTCATTCAAACATTTAATAAAAAAAAAATCTAAACAAAAGAATATTCACCTCAATCACTTTTTCTCTTTGATTAACGTTTTACGAATTCATCATTGTTCACTGGCGATTTCACAACAAATGTTGCAATAACCAATATATTCTTAATTGGAATTGGTTATCGACTTCAACCAAAATATATATATAAAATCACCGAACTACAATAGTTTTTTGTTATTTTTTTTCTATATGAACTTCTATATATATATATAAATAAAAGAAAAAAGTATGGGCATTAAAGTGTTGGCAACTCTAGTTGTAGCGAAAGACATGTGATCGTGCAAGTACGTACTTTGGTTCACATATCTTTATACTCGTCCGTAATCCCCTTGCAACGGAATCAATTTATGACACAACGGGTATATAAATATACTAAGGGCCATACTATTTTTTTTCTTTGATTTATATATAAATTAGTTGTAATAAAATTGGAAGTTTCAGTAGAGACAACATCTGAAGAAGAGTGTAAAGAGGTAAAGAGAGAACGGACACTACTTGTATTGATTAGTAGAGTTGTGTCTAAATAAAAACACAAAAGGGAGACAACTTACTGACGTAGGGCAATGTTATAGTCCCTACCCTATTTATAAAACCTTCCAATTTTATTTGTATGCATCACATTTTTTCCCTTCTTTCCCTTATGGCGTTGTCTCTAAATTTGCCCTTGTTTCCTACACCCCACATGATGATATTTGCTTTCACACTAATTGTAAAATTATTATTTTTTAAATCCATTTTGATGATTTTCTTTGATGAACTGATATAGTGGTATAGGCAAAATTTGAGGGCTTGGTCCTGAGTTCAATTCTCCAGTGAAGCAAAATAATAATAATCTTTTACAGGGCTTGTGTAAAAAAAACTAACCATAGACATAGATGGATTTTGATGAAATTTAATGTACGTACCAATAAAAAGATATTTTGAGTTTGATGAGATTTAAAATTTATATTTTACGCGGGTTTGCTTTGCATTTATATGATTGATCATACCAAGGAAAACACTTCATGTGTTTCTGCATGAATTAGTCGTAATTATGTATATAATACATATAACCTAGTCACAAGTCTTCTAAAAAGTCATAAGTAAACCTAAAAAATCTATGTAAAAAAGTATATAAGATTTTTTTCTTATTAATTTAATGAAAAGGCTTTCCAGTTTTCTCTCTCATTGTGCCCTTATATAACCCCTCCATTCCTCCCCACCACCTTCACATCCACACCTTTCTTCAAACATACGTACCAAACTGATCTCTCTCTCTCTCTCTCTTTTTCTCTCGTTTCTTCTCTCTTTCTCTCTCTAGCCGAGTTAGGTTTCAATAAGCTCAAATCATGGCGATAAAGAAGTCGAACAAAGTGGCAGCGTCTCAAGCAGCATCTATAAAGAAAATCTTGAAGAGATGCTCAAGTCTTGGAAAGAAGAATCAAGGTAATTGCTACTTCAACGATGTGCCAAAAGGTCACTTCCCGGTCTACGTTGGTCAACACCGGAGTCGCTATGTGGTCCCAATCTCTTGGCTAGCTCATCCTGAGTTTCAGACACTTCTCCAACTAGCCGAGGAAGAGTTTGGGTTCGAGCACGACATGGGTCTCACTATCCCTTGTGATGAAGTCGTCTTTCGATCTCTCATCTCCATGTTCANCAAACAACATACTTGTAATGGAATTAGAAAAGGAAAATTAGAGAGTGGTGTATGTGTAACAAGTAATTATTAAAACAATAAATTATCAATATATAGCCTAACTATAGAGACGTGGCTGGCAAGATACCTTAGAGTGTCCCCATCCCTAAGCCATTTACTCAAGCTCTGGAAATTCATGGAACATGCCCACCCATTTACTCAAGCTACCAAACCCCACAAATTACTTAATCGATCACAATTTTACGATAAATTTATCGGTATTGTCCCATTAATCTTATATTAGTGATCACTTTCTATCTCCAATGTATCATGTTTTTAGTAAGAGAATGGATCAATAGAAAAAGCCTGGACTTCAATGGCGTCCAATAAAATTCACAGTAACTTAACTAATTCTGTTTTAAGTTCATTAATCCACTCTTGGATACATCGGACAAAAACAAGTGATCATCTATAATAGATCATTAACAATTGTTCGTTTCCAATAACGAATGAGGTAATTTTGCATATCACGATATTTTTGTAACGAAGAAACAATAACAACAAAAATAGCCCAGTTGATTCATGGGAATGGTTGGTCTCTTGAAATTGTCAGTTAATAGGACCTCGAATTACTAATTAATACACATCACATATAAATGGATATGCACGTTGCAAATTAAACAAGGCTGTTTTAATATGGACCTCGAATTTGAGTTCGTCGAACATGTTAACACTTATCACAAAGTGATAGTACTCATCATTTCAATGGAATAAGAAGGAAAAAAAAAACAAGGAATGGAAAATTGCTAAGAGATATTTTGAAAAACCTACCAGCGTAGGCCAAGTTAAGAGATATTTTTGAAAATGACTTGCCTAACCATAAAAAAAGGGTATGGTAATAGAACATGCGGCAGAATTCAAACCCTTTTGACGCTCCAAAAGATGCTATAAATACCAACAGCCTCACTACATTTCAATCCACCAGCTTCCGTACAATTTCTCTTTTGTGAGGACAAAGATTGCCTAAGAACAAAATGGCCCCAAAGTGTTCAAAACAAACCTTAGCTCTTGTCCTTGCACTGGTCAGCATCCTCTTCCTCACACAAACCGAAGCTCAGAGCCGGCCTAGTCCACGCCGGCCTCCACCTCCACCTCCACGTCGACCTCCACCCCCACCGCCACGACGGCCTCCACCCCCACCGTCACCAGTGTGCCCAGTGTGTGTTTGTCCATCAGTACCACTACCACCGCCTCCACCAAACACCCTACCACCACTACAAGAAAATCGTACATTGTTAGCACGGAATATTTGCTATCATAGGTGAATTATAGCGAATTCACGAATGCTATGATCTCGGCAGCTATGGTAGAGGTCACCTATATGATAGCATTTTTTGGGTATGCTATAATATGGTCCAATACGATAGCAATTAGTGAATGCTATGATATATAACTATTCAATAGCAAATATCTGTTGCCGTAATTTATGTTTTCATGACTCTTTCTTGTGCTGTATTACCCAAGTTCATAGCAAGGTTTCCAAGCTGTACTAGTATATTATAACTTTTTTTGGGGGCTATGATAGTATATTATAACGGTTTCTTTTTTGCTATTATATACATTTCATGATGCTATCTTTAACATTTTATAAAGGAAACCTGCAAATTTTAAACTAATCCATTTATATAACGTCTCAGATCTGTCCAACATAACAAACATAATTCCGAATCCAACATACTAACATAATTCGGAATCCAACGTACCAAAACATAATTCCGAATCCAACATACCAAAACATAAAAGAAACATTCGTAATCCAAAATACATAAGATAAGTCTTAACCTAAATCAAACTAGCTAGATTAAACTAGCTGGACCATAGTTGCTTCATTCCCTGCAATTGACATTGTCCTATATCAGTTTTGCACATGAAAAACCAGAAGCACAATCATCATAGTAAACAATACTTACCCCAATTTATAACAGTTAGTAGATGACCAACTGATCAATTGGCCATGCGATTGATGAACCAAGTGCATCTCTCATAAACTCAATCTCATCTGATACCCTCCAAACCGCTGCGTCATCTACCTTGACTATATCTATCCAAACTCGCGCAGCATTAGGACCCAAGCGAACACAGTGTACCTTTTGCTCTGGATCAGTAGAGTGCACCCGTCCTTCAGCAACAACTCGCTTCCTTCCACTAATATCCATTAACTTACATTTCTGATTTTCCCTTATGGCTCCTTTTTTTCGCTGATCAGTTGACAATAGTAGCCAATTACTACAGGAATTAGACATAACCATAATCAACTTCAGAACATACAAAAATAATTTACCGGAGATCTTCGAAGAGGGGACTGTGGAGCTGTTTGAGTTTTCTTCTCAGTAATGTTTGGAACTGTTGTTGGAGATTTCTCACTTGGTGCTGCAGATGTCTGCATATGGGATTTAGAACCTGTTTCTGTGAGTTTTTGACCTGTTGATGCTGATTTCCCACCGTCTATTTGATCACCTGATGCAGAATTCAGAATAGGAGATAACCGGCCCGTTGCATCTGGGTTGTTTTCAAAGACAACTTTGTTAACAGGCCATGCTACAAAGGCCAATAAACAGTCCTCTATGTATGTTACATCCATCGTAGGCCTCCATATAAAGGTGTTGGGTTCATGTACCACATCAACAAAAACTTTTACAGCCTTTGGTCCGAGTGGAAGTCCATTCACCAAAGCTTTCTGGTCTTGTGTGTGCCAACGGCCTTCAGCAACAACTACATCATTTGTAGACAGGTCAAGTAGTTTACATTTGTTCAACGAATTGGTTCTTGAGCCCTGTTAAAACACATTTACAAAAATTCTGAATATTTTAATTTATAAACATTATGTACAAACTAATTAAATCATGAACAAGTTAGAAAATTTACCAGTGGTTGAATGTCTTCTTCTTCGAGCCCCTGTTCCAGGTTAACACACTTTGTGGCAGGCCATGCAATCATATGCCCAACAGCTTCTTCAATTGTGAACATTTCACTAGCAGGTCTCCAAAGGAATGCTTCTGGTACAATGGCAGTGTCAACCAATACTTTAACATCTAAAGGGCCTAAACGACTCCCATTTACAACATCACCCGGATCAGAAGCTATAATACGGCCCTCAGCAACGTTGCCATCATCACCAGCCCAGTCAACCAAGACACACTTTGGCTGTGATTTTTTATTCACACTCTATACAAATTTGGAGTAGAGAAAACAAGTGAGATTGTAAATGTAAAAACAAATAAATTACTGATATATTAATGACTTACTCTAGGTGCGGAGTTTTCACCAACTTCAGCTTCTTGTCTCTGTGAAAGGTAAAAAAAGAATCACATTTTAATTTATGCAGCAATCCACCAGCATAAGTCAGGTGGCAAATTATAATTTACTAACAGAACAGGCCAGCAACTGTAGTTGGTATTCTTCATGTTGAATGGATTAAATCCATCTGTGGAAAGACCAAGCCGCACATTTCTTTCTTCAGCTGCAAAAGAAGGATATTTTGCATTCATCTGTTCCCATGTCACTGAATCCACAGGATGGCAAAGCTTCCCATCGGTTCTCTTGTTACTATGATGCCACCTTAGGTCCTTAGCCATCTCCTCAGACCTAAACATTCTCTTCAGCCGTGGGATTATCGGAAAGTACCGTAAAACCTTCTGTGGAACACCTTTCTTAACTTCACCAGTGACCATGTTTGTCTTCCATCTAGAAGCCTTGCATTTAGGACAATTCTCGAGCTTCTTATACTTCTTTCTAAATAAGCAGCAATCATTAACGCATGCATGAATCTTCTGGTAGCCCATATCAAATGACTTAAGAAATTTCTTCACCTCATACAGTGATGTGTGTAGCACATTATCCTGTGGTAACATCTCTGGCAATTTCTCTAGAAGCTCGTTGAAGCTCTTGTCAGACCAGCCATTCTCTGTCTTAAGTTTGAACAGGGAGACAATTGCTGAGAGCTTACTATGATTCACACAACTAGGATATAAGGGTGTTTCAGCATCTGCAAGTTTTGCAAGGAACTCATCTTCTTTCTTGTCATCACACTCTGCAATCTCACGGAGCTCATCATTACTAACAAAGTCATCATCCATATACTCAGCAGCTTGATATAACCCAAATATCTCATCATTAAACTGACTGAACTTATTATCACTTTCAACTCCAGACTTCAACTCTCCATGATGATACCAATCAGACCGCAACTTATAAGCCTCATCCATTCCCCTTGTAACCAGATGGTCAACTACAACACTTCCTGGGTGACGATCTATGGTACGACAGTCGATGCAAGGACATATAATCATTTCATCATCTCCCAGACCCGCAGCCACAACTCGTACAAAGTTCGAAGCCCCTCTCTCATAAGCTGGATCAGCTCTTCATTGCATAATTAAAGAGAAAAGAAAAAAAAAACAGTAAACTCTCTAGACCCCTACTTAAGCTATCTAACCTATGTAATTTATTTCATTACCTGCAAAGATGCACCCAACTCTTGTCCAACACCATATCATCTAACCTTAATTAAAACCTTAGTAACATAAATAACATATCAAAATTTATTCACAGAATTATATACATCACAGAATACTAGACTTCTCAAACACGAATTAGTATTCTCAAAACAACCAAAGAGCATCAGCAACAACAAACATCAACTAAACTAAAAAAAGGGTCCTGACGTTCACTAGTTCGAAGATTCATCATAAGAGACAAAAGAAATAAGGTACTAACCTGTCCTGTGATTGAAGATAAAGAAGAGCTTCAGATTTCCTTTATTGTACGCAGCAACACTTGCAAAACATAATTACAGAAACAGTATAAGTGCAACCTTCAAGATACACAACCAAACTATAATCATCATAACCCACAACAACACTTGGAAAACAAAATTACAGAAAGAGTATAATTTTAATAACCACATACTGTTTGATCTCATATAATAACAAATTATATATTCAACATTGCCTAATTCAATTACAGAACCAAAGTTTCATGCAGTCTAAAAACCAAAATCCAATTCATAAGTCTTTTTCACTAATATATTTGGGAATCAGAATGACTAACAACAAAAATTTGTGAACTGGACAACACAAGAATGGTTGTATTCATATATGCAAATGCAATAAAGACCTACTAAGACTGATTGTATTCATATATGCAAATGCAATAAAGATTCATACTAAGAACAACACAAGATGACACAAAGGAACCCATTAACACTGCAGAGACCTTATAATGTACACGAACTAAGCCTAAACCAAATCACAGAGACCTTAGAATGAACAAATCAAAACTTCTTAGCATAAACAAATCTCTTCCATATCGAGAAATTATTGTGAATTGTTCTAATTTCATGAGGGAATCGAAACATAAACAGATTTCAGCTTCAATGAAAACTTATATAAAAGAATCATGGTGAAGCAAATAACTCAAACATATATCAAATGAGGAAGAGAATGACCTTCGATTGTAGCACATATTCTGTTTAATCTCAGTTGATATTTGGGAATTTGAATGACTAACAACAAAAATTTGTGAACTGGACAACACAAGAATGGTTGTATTCATATGTGCAAATGCAATAAAGACCTACTAAGAATGGCTGTATTCATATATGCAAATGCAATAACGATTCCTACTAAGAACAACACAAGATGCCACAAAGGACCCCATTAACACTGCAGAGACCTTATAATGTACACGAACTACGCCTAAACAAATCACAGAGACCTTAGAATGAACAAATCAAAACTTCTTAGCATAAGAAAATCTCTTCCATGTCGAGAAATTATTGTCAATTGTTCTAATTTCATGAGGGAATCGAAACATAAACAGATTTCAGCTTCAGTGAAAACTTATATAAAAGAATCATGGTGAAGCAAATAACTCGAAGATATATAAAGTGAGGAAGAGAACGACCTTCGATTGGAGCACAAATCCGGCCGAAATGCACTCCGGCAGTACTTCAGAGGGCTTCGACGGCGACGACAAGTTTAATTAGGGTTTCGACAGTGTTTGGCGACGACAGTAATTTGTGCTCTGAAGGAGAGAGATAGGGTAAGAAAAGGTAAAGTATCGATTGGAATTGGGGAAAGTGGATAAGTATTTGGCGGATAAATGATTTTTAGGTTCCCGCTTATTAAAACTATATCTTAGCGTTTATCAAATGCTATTATATGGTAACCAAATTACAAGCTCAACTATGATAGCAATTTTGAAAATCGTGCTATTACGAGGTGCTATCAATGTTAACTTTTTTTGTAGTGATTCATCCTTCGAAAGTTGAACTTTATATTACGAAAGAATGATTGATTAAAATTCCAGTAGAAAGTACTATTATTAGTTAAGAACTTAAGATGTTACTTTGGCATAACCATATTTTGGTTTTGACTGCCAACCTTTTGATGTTTATATGCAAACGTAAAAAAAAACTTTTTAATAACAGCTGGTATCATTTGTTTTCTGTAAAATGTATATGCAAAAATGATCTATATATATGACAAAATATTTCTTTTTATCTAGCAAAAAACTAGAATACGGCATACAGTATTGGCAAAATTTGAATCCTTTCCCTAGTGATGATATATATTCTCTATCAACCATAATTGGCCAAACATCAACGATCTACCATATGTGGTTCCAATCTTGTTTCTACTAAATCTGGCAAAGCGTAATTATCGGTTCCACAACTCAATTGTCACGGAGCCTGATGATGATTGGAACCACAAATGAATATGCGCCCAGATGTAATTAATCCATGATCAGCAATCGAACATCAACAAACTCTTCGATCTAATCCATATTTTCCTCCAAATGGAAACAACACACTATATAATATATGTATCGTTTTTGGGATTTCGCTTAATTTATGAGCTATAGAAATCGAAGAATGATCTGTTCAATAAGATACAGCTTTGGTTTCGTTTTTTTTTTTTTAATTTGGTTTATTATAAAAATGTATTTCATTAAGATTTTCCGGAGGAAAAAAATATTTGAAAAGTTAATCGGTTTATCGTTGAATTTATTCGGTTATTTTTTGTGAGTTTTCGTTTGTTTTGGATTGGTTAAATCGGATTGGGAATTCATAGCTTAGGTTATGGATCGGTTTTTTTTCCCTAGACACACTATTCTTGCATTGTTGCAAAATTCATATGACGGTTGCATACACACAAAATTAGTGTCGATGTCTATCTGGAATTTTTTTGGTTGAACAAAATTTAATACTATCATAAAAAAACAATAAATATGATCCGAAGTCTATATATATAGTAGTTTCTGTTAGAGTAGGGTCCAATCATATTGCTATTGAGTCGTTTTCATGATTAATCATATATATATATATATGTTCCATTCGTCTCGTTTTATTTGCTTTAATCATAAAACTCATATATTCGTAAGACCGCCTTCAAGTTTTGTCAATACGTATGATCAATATTTGGCAGCATGACAGAGAAAGAGATTATGCTCTTACGATCCTTCGGGTTAAATGACATCAACATGTATTTAGTTTTCCATCTTTGGTAAATTCTGTCAAGCTCGTATCGACAGATGATTGTGAGTGGATGTGGTGGAACTGTGGAACGTGTATATAATAGAATCTCTATTTGAGAGAGACCGTAATTTTGTTTTAAAACTTATTTCTTTTCGCTGAAATAATATATAAATATCTCACAAAATATCCAATAGATATAAGATGGACCGTTTAATTATCTCACAAAATATCCAATAAACTGTATAAGGGAGAGTCACTATTTTGTATAAATGTTATACCGTTTAATTCCATAGTTTATTATTGCAATAAGATTTTTTTCACATACTAATAAAAATTATATACATCTAACACTTATCATTAGTACATAAACAATTTTGGATTTGTTTCTTTCTCGTTACATATTTTTACTCGATATTATTTTTTGTTTTTTAAATTAATTGTTTTATCTTATATATTATTTTTATTGGGTATAAATGTTAAGACTATCATAGATATTTTGTTCAAACAAGTGGACAACGTGTGTGTTTGAAGATGCGTTTGGAGAGATGAGTTGTTGTTAGAAAGGCAGAACATGTAAGCCACAATGTCTCTCCTATCCTTGACTCTTCTCTTCCTCTTCTTTATTCTTTTATAATCCAATAAGCGCACACAGTTATCATATATATTCTGGTTTTAAATTAGAAAACCAGACGACACAAATTAAATTCCAATATCATATTCAGAAGAACACAAATAAATATATATATTTATAAGAATTTAACAACCATCAAGAAGAAAAAAAGAAGCATTTTGTCTGTACAAACTCTGGCTTGCCCATACTCTCAAGTTGCTTTTGAGTTTATACCTTGTCTGCTTGACATTGATGAACATTATCTGTTTGATCTGTTTTCTGTCCTTTTTCAAACTTCTTTTTCTTATTTTTTTTAAAAATACATCCATTCTTTACATTATTGTTTTTATGTTGCATGGACCTCACGTTCCTATTTTTATTTTGTCTAAAATTTTCATATGAAATTTAAAATCAATGCTCTTTTGAAAAAAACTAGCTTTAATTTTCTGGTATAAACGCAGTATCTGGATGCAGATACAAAAATAACCTTACAGAATGGAATTATTACAAAAATTGCCTTACCCCTAAATTCTCAAAATTTCCCAAATCGTCGACACCAAAAATTTCCCAAATTGAAACTCGAAACCCTAACATTCATCTCGTGACGACGACGACGGATTCATCATTCTCGACGACGGATTCATCATTCGACGACGACGGATTCTGGGTTGTGTTCTCCTCGGTTTTTTTTCCGATTCCCAATCGTCCTTTCTTCGATTCCAAACAAGTATTGCTTCGTTTCCCTTAGTATCGATTAGGGTGTCGAGTATACTGCAAACCCAAATATCAATTCAATTTTGATAGCTTCGAGAGTGTCATTTAGGTCTTTCATTGCATAGAGGTTCTTAAAAATGGATTTCGTATTGTCACTAGTTGCGTATTGTCTTTGTTTGAGCTTATATCTGATACAGATTTATGTTTGAGCTTATCTCTGATACAGATTTAGCTATAGGCCCACAATTCTAGTGAAACTTGTCACTAGTTTGCTTGATTCGTGATTTAAACTTTCTCATGAAGAAAACGGGTGTGTGGGTGAACGTTGTTTGTGTAGGAGAGCTTAGTCACTGTGCTCTTGGTTTCTACGGTGGCCATTGGAGCCCGGATAGTGTGTCGATTCTGGCTCATGGATACGGCGGATCTTTTCATCTCTGGAGAAATGTCAGCAGCAGCCAAGAGTCTGAGAACTGGCAGATGCAGAAAGTCCCGTCAGGTCATTTTGCTGCTGTGACTGATATCACGTGGGCTAGAACCGGCGAGTACTTGCTATCCGTGAGCCACGATCAGGTCAGGGTTTACGGTTTAGAGATGTTCAAACGGTTTATTATATCAAATCTCATTGTTGACATTACATTCTGTAACCTTGTTGACATTACATTCTGTAAAACTGTCATTTTGCAGACGACCCGCGCGTTCTCATCATGGAAGAGTGATGATGGAAATGAAGCAGAGGATGAGCATTGGCATGAACTGGCTCGTCCTCAGGTTCATGGTCATGACATTAATTGTGTGGCTATGGTTCAAGGTAAAGGCAACCACCGTTTTGTAAGTGGAGCAGAGGAGAAAGTTGTGAGAGTGTTTGAGGCTCCTCTGTCTTTCTTGAAGACACTGAACCACACTTGTGGCGGAGGAGAAGGAAGCTTCCCTGAGGATCTACAAGCAGATGTGCAGGTCCTTGGTGCGAATATGTCTGCTCTTGGTTTATCACAGAAACATATCTACTTACATTGTGAGTGATTGATTCAACACCATTTCTAGTCTCTTGAGTTTTGCAGGTTTCTTTAGTCTCTTGAGCTTTCTGTTGAATGATCAAGTCCACCAGATTGGTTCTGCTGCTGCTTGAGATCCGAATACAAAAAGTGGATTGCTGGTTGGATTGTTTGATGTTCATCGAGACAATCAGTTGTAGTTTCATGGTTCTGTAGACACAAGAAGCAAAACTGGCTTAGTTCTGGAATGGGTTTGTAATGGGTGTGATGTTTGATGCCAAATGAAACGCTGTTTGGGTTTGTAATGATATTTGGACATGGGTTTGGTTATTTTTCAATTTGCAAATCGTACTTTTAATAATAAGACTCATCTTGTAGTTCTGTTATATCATATAGTCAAAGAGTGAGATTCAAACACCAAAATTAGTTTTATGAATCGCAGCATCAATAGAGGAGGAGAAGAAAAAAAGGATTTTTTGGTCATTTTATATACTATCAAAATAGGAAACGAACGTAATTGCGTCCAGATGCAATTTCTAGATGCATAGCCAAAAACCGAAGCGAACATCATCTGGATGCTGCGTTTGGATATTACGTTTAGATCACCGAACGAACAGCACCATAGTCATTTTCATTGATTTTCACATTCCAATCTAATAAACCCTGCCAAAAGAGAAATCGAATTTTCAAAATGGATTCAACAAAGACCTTTGATGTCCATATTTTCGCTATTTATGAAGATTGTTGACATTAATAATTAAATTTTTATTTTATGTCGTTTGGTAGTTTTGTTGTCGTTTTGTACTTTTGATTTAATCGTTAGAATATCTTAAACTAGGAAAAGATCCGCGCGTTGCGCGGATTTGTGATAGTTTAAATGTTTTAATTTTATAATTTATTTTATAGTATTTGTTTGTAAAAGTTTGTGGGTAATTATTAATTTCTAATTTGTGAATATCATGTAGTTTTTTAATTTTGTATTGAAAAATTGGTGGAATAATAATATCTATAGTGGATGAGAATTTCTTTTATTCATCGTAAGCATATAAAATATCAAATTATTTCTCTTCGACAATAAGGACATGTTGTTTCGTAGTATAACCAATCTAAAATACATTTAGGGTGGAATTTGTGACTGCAAATTAAAGTGTTGATATGTTTTGACCCTTTTCGATTATCAAGACATATAGCACAATTGACATAATCTTTTTTTGTAGCTTGTGCTTGTGTTCTCTCTAAGTCTCCAATTATAAAATCAACATCTAGTATTCTTGATGCATTTGGTTTGTAATCTTCGATTTCAAAAAATACTTTGAGGCACTGTGTTTTATGTGGTCGACGTGATATTATAGATTTTTGAATAAAGTTTTTTAAACTCTCGATTAATATACTTTATGTTGTATCATCCATGTCATGATAAGTGAGGTGGAAGTTATCACATCTTTGAAGGTAGAGTTACTTGCTTGTGATATTTGATCGGTGGTAAAAAGGATTGTGTAATTGATGTTCTATTCTTGACGGAGAGGACGTGTAATTTTGAGCTAAAGTTTGTTTCCGGTTGATTGGGTGAAATGAATTCTATGATAGTGTAATGCATATGGTATATATTCTATTGGAATTTTGTGTGCTAATAAAAGTGAGTTGTGTTTGTAGATTGTTGTATTGTTCTTGCTATTTATATACTGTTGTAGAATCTCTATTGTAACTTTTTTTTTGTTTTTGTGAATTGTATTTAATTGTCATTATTATTTTTGCTTAGTATAGTTGAATTTTTTATTCTCTTTTATTGACCAGTTTTTCTTTCAAATGTAAATATGTATAATAAAGGCATGACACATGTCAAATTCTAAAATGCCACGTGGCAGCATATCAAAGCTCTTATGAAAAAAAACCTTACTTTATTATATAAGATTTTACTAAACGTCTAAGTTCTTCGTCATCATTTCAACTCTCAAGTATATCAAAATTTTCCAAGTCTTTACGGGAAAATCATCTGAGTAGATTCAAATATGAAATACCAATATGTACATCTTTATCAGTTTTTTTTCATGATGTTCTCTTGAATTTTACACATTGAGATTTTATGTAGAAAGGTCAAAAATGGCTCTCGGCTCTCGGATCCGGTTCGAATATATACATAAACAAAAGAAATAATTTGGATTTGAAGCAAAATTCCAATTTAGTTTTCCGTTATGGTCCGGTTTAATTCAATTTTCAGTTAATTCAATTTTGTTGTGTAGAGCAAGTAAATAGACAAAGATTGATCTTTCACTAAAATTGTTCTCTTCTCACATACTCAAAAAGCATATAAACATATACACATATCAAGAAGGAAGATGAAAATCGAACGAACAAGAAGATAATGAGTGTGTTATCTCCTAGCTTTTTAACGTCCATTGTTGTTCTTCGGTTTGGAGGAGAAGAAACGGCCTAATCCGCGCGTATGCTTCTCGTTATCATCTTTAGAAGAAGAGGAAACCGAGCTAGACTTGATGATCGCGTGGACCGTTGGATTCACCGTGTGTCTAAGAGAATGAGATGTTTGAAAGATATGATCACGGGGAAGATCTCCTAGTGCAGAGTTTGGTGTTGTTTCTGAGGTTTTGTGCTGTTGAAGCTTCTTCTCAGGAGATTGAGATTTGGGAATCTGGTTGCTCTGAGGTTGCAAGGATTGTAACTGTTGGCTGAGTAAGTGAATTGTTTCTTGGCAAGCTGCAAGCTTTTCTGTTGCAGATGCTACGTCCTTCTCCTGGCAACAAGAAAATTGTACATTTTAGTTAAGAGGCTTATTGCTAGTTGCATTAGCATAGTAGCTGAAACAAAACCGATGCGAAATCGCAATCTTATCAAGAAGAAATTAGTAAGAAGTGTACCTGATTAGGTTGGAGTTTGGATGCTGAACACTTTCTGCAAGTCTCATTCCTTCAGTATAGAACAAAATTAGCAAAAAAAACTCTGCATAATGGAGAATCGAACTATTGCGTAGTTGTTTGGTTTATAGATTTCAGAAGTATTACCTTTGCATTTCTTCTTGAAGGTCTCTGCATTTAGCTAGAGTCTCCTCGTGGCCACGCTTTTCCGTAGAGAAAGCCATTTCAAGTCTCTCTGTCTCTTCTTCCAAACTTTTCACTTTAGCTTCTAGATCTTTGGCGCGGAGTTCAAGCGATTTGTATGACTCGGTCACGCATTTCAGCTGAGTCTCTGCCAGGCTTTGGAGGTCTCTCGATGAAGTAAGCTGCGATTTCAGCTCTGATATGAGCTGTTCTTTTTCTTCCAACCCCGCCTTTGTACTATCAAGATTCTGCAAGCATCTTGATAATTCTAATGCAATATTTTCTTTCTCCAACTTTAGCTGTTCCAACTCTTTCAACAAGCGCTTACATGATGAATCATCCATCTCGTGACCATTGATCAAGTTATCTACACGGTGATCCTCTGTCTTAGCAAATGTGTCTCCCGGTGGAGCAGAATCTGAAACTTCAACCACTTTTTCTAGCAATGTAACCTTGTTGTTGCTCTCTGCAACAGAGGTCTCTTTACTATGGTTCTTGAGACCCAAAGCACCATTGTTCAGATTACTAGCTAGAACCGAAATGCGGGAGAGTTCTAGAATAAGGTCAGAAAGGCTTGATTCTCCTGTTGAGTATTTACTAACCAATGAATAGAAACCCTCCAAGCTTTCACTGAGTCCACTACCATGCATCTCTTGAGGTTGTGTTGCTTCCTTTGTAGTTGATCTTATGAAGTGGTGAATATTGGAAACAGCTGCTTCCAAATCTTGTTCCGTGGTGTTCTTCTGCACATTCTTGCTGTTTCCGGTATCCTGAGATGACAAAACATGTTTCTCCAGAGTTTCATCAGCAACCTCAAACAGAGGACTTGAGAGTTGTTTGGGTGATGATACTTGCATCTCTTGGATTGAAAGTCTTGCGGCTTCGACGATTTTCTCAATGTTAATGCCCTCCTGAGATTCAAATTCCCTACTGATTCTTGAACGCAGAAACGTTAACAGCTGATCAAGTGCTGCATCATCTTGCGCACTGGACTTACTGGCGGATTGTTTGCCTACAGATTTACTACTGTAATCGCTGTTGGAAGATTTAGAAGCTGAGTTTGCTCCATCTGGATCATTGGCTGCTAACTTTTCAATCTCCAGGAAGTCATCCATTAACTCCAGTCGATTAGAAACCCTAGGCTTTGAGGAACCATCGACATTTGCTTTTCTTACTTTATGAGAATCTGTTGAGGTTGCTGGGCCACACTCAGAGGAACTTCCTTCTTCATCAAATCCATCTTCGGATACCGAGGTGACACTAGGCGGATAGTTATGATCATGACCACTGGATGGACTTTCAGAAAGATCTCTGTTATTTGATTTAGGAGAGTTCTTGTCATTGTTAAACATATGCAACTGCCCTTCAAGAATCTTAAGCTTTCCGAGTGTCTTAGCGCATACATTCCTCGAAACCTGCAGCTCATTGTTACGGGCAGCAAGAAGTTCTTTCAGTGTCTGAATCTCCTCTTCCATTTCCAATGCACGTCCCGTGAGATATACATTCTCTCTTTTGCACTCTTCCCACTTATAATCAGCAGAAATATCTGACTTGTGTGCATTGTGATTGGGATTTTGAGCTATGCTTCTCTGTGCTCGAGGGTCTGTGAATTCATGGCCTAAGCTTTCTACTTCTAGCTTCATTTGAGCCATAGCAGCAGGACCAGGAAGCTTCTTCCGCAGAAGCCCTCTTAGCCTTTGACACTCTGCTTCAAGTTTTGCAATCTTTTTCACTCCTTCAAGGTGCTGTTTGTTTGCGATTTCCGCTGACTTCAAACTCATGTTTTTCTCTTCGTTGCGGATTTCTACTTCTTTTGAAGCTACATGAACATCATACTTCAGCGAACTAATCTCCTTCTCAGCCAACTGAATACTAGTCTTCAGCCTTTCAACATCAGCTTCAGCTTTAGACCTTTCCTCGCTGATCCTTACTGTCATCTCTGATCGCTCTTGCAACGATCTAGTGAGTGCTGCATTGTCAGAAGCTGCCCGGTGAAGCCCTTGGTTCAGTTCATCGATCTTTCCTTCAAGACCAGCTTTGATCTTGTCCCAGTGAATGGTTTGAGCAAGAATCACATCTTGCATCTTCTGGTCACTCTCATCTTTCACAATCCTTATCTGCCTCGTGCACTCTTTCAGGGCATCGTCCAAATGCGATGCTCGGTCCTCTGCAGTGAGCTTTAAGAGTGTAACATTCTCGAGCTGACGTTTGAGTGCCAAAGTTTCTGCATCAGCCTTCTCCCATCCTAAAGAACAAATACTAATGAGAACATTTTCAAAACAGCCTGATTCTCATTACACGACACAAGAATGCTTAATAGAACATTTCAGGATTTATCTGAGGTTTTCGTGCTCTCACGCCTTACCGGTAATCAAAGAAACAGAATAGTGATTTACGGGAGGGTTTTTTTCTTACCTGAAACAGCTTCTTCAGCGACTTTGGCATGTTGAAGAATCAAACATTCTTTAGTCTTAATCTCTGAGTGTGCAGTAGTGAGTTTTTCTTTAAGATCCTTAACTTCACCCTCGAACAATTTGACCTGATCCTCCATTCTACTCAAATGCGTGTATGAATCCATAGTTATCTGAACATAGTTTGTGTTTTTACACTTCTCCTGACAACACAATCAAACACAAAAGACTTCAATAAAGAATTTCTGTCTCACAAAAACTTACACTTTAGCACTAAAAGTCTAACTAAAACAATGATTTAATCTCACAATAAATAAAAGAAACAGAGCTTTGGTGTAAACGAAAGCTACCTGATTCTCCAGAGATGCTAAGTAGGACAAAGAACAAACATTAGTTGACTCGTTTCCAACCACTGGTTTCTCGGCCGTGACTTTGTCGGAAGACTTTCTCTTCCATGGCCAACCTCGACCGTCCATTTTTCTTTTTTTTTTGCTCCTTCTCAAGATCACTCTGCACATCCGTTTTAAAAAAAGCAAGAAATGTAAGCTTAATAAAAAAAAAACATAAGAAACTGATTGTTTGTTCCGACATGGAAAAAGTTTTGAAATTTGAACTATCTTCCAAAGAAGGAAACAAAAATCTTCCACGATTCCGTAAATGTTGCTTTCAATTTCACATCTAACAAATCCCGCAATATTTATGCCTATATATCTCAACAGTGACCGTTTTGTTTTCTTGTTTTTTTTTTTCCATCTTCTACAATGAATGACAATAATTATTTCTTTCCGAATATGGACCAAATTCACCCACCAATTTTTTTTTTTTTTTAAATTTCAATTTCAAATAAGAGAAAATGAGAGATACATACGCTTGTAAAAATTCGAAATCAGTTTGAAACTTTGCCCAATGGGCGCGAGTTCTTCACATAAGCTATCTCACTTAGAACACAACAACAACTTAAAAATCAAATCAACACCATATTCCATAAGTTCCCTTGAAGAATTTCAATCTCCATCGGAAGAAATCTGAAGAATGTACACTACAATCTTTTTCAAGCTTAGCTAAAAATCGGAAACAAGCATATACCTCAGAGACAAATGATTACAAACACACTTGAGAGCCCGCGAAGATCGAAGAACAATCCTCGAGCTTACAGAGAGAAAGAGAGAAGAAGAAAGTGGGAGGAGCGTGTTTGTGCCAGAGAAGAAGGAAGGAGCGGGTGGATGATTTATGCGCTTGAGCCTGTCGCTTTTTTTCAACTTTGACGCTCCACAAACAGACAACTTCTCAATTTCAAAAGTTTTTCTTTTTTAATTTTTATTGTTCTTTTTTTTCAAAAAAAAAGAAATGAAAAATAAAACGGAATACGAGGAGACGCTTCTACGGTGCGGGCGGGTGCATTGAAAAACTAGTGAAACTTGATGGATTTGACTGATCCAATGATTCAAAATCTTCGATTTTCCCGGGTTTTTAGTTTGGGCTTTGACTGGACTTATATTAGACCCATTTAAGGTATGTCCGTGGTCCATCTTAGCCCACTAGGGTTTTGAGAGACAGAAATATTTTCAGTATATATAAAACCTGATTTTCTCACCTGCAAATGCTTTAACCTGGCTCTCGCCGTAAACTGAAGAAGACGAAGGAAAATCATCCTCCATGGGTCGTGTCATCAGAGCTCAACGTAAGGGAGCGGGTTCCGTCTTCAAGTCCCACACTCACCACCGTAAGGGTCCGGCCAAATTCAGGAGCCTCGACTTCGGCGAGAGAAATGGTTACCTCAAGGGTGTTGTGACGGAGATCATCCACGATCCAGGGCGCGGTGCTCCGTTGGCTCGCGTCGCCTTCCGTCATCCTTTCCGTTACAAGAAGCAGAAGGAGCTCTTCGTCGCCGCCGAAGGAATGTACACCGGTCAGTTCCTTTACTGCGGTAAGAAAGCCACTCTCGTCGTCGGAAATGTTCTCCCGCTCAGATCTATCCCCGAAGGAGCTGTCGTCTGCAACGTCGAGCACCATGTCGGTGATCGTGGTGTTTTCGCTAGGGCTTCTGGTGATTACGCCATCGTCATCGCTCACAACCCAGATAACGACACCAGCAGGTTTGGATTTGGATTATTGAAAGATTTTGTTATACCTATTAGCTATTTACGTTAGATTGGATTAGAAATGCTTATCTTGTTAGAACGAGAAATGACTGGTGCATATCTTTTCTTCTTGATACCAAGTTTCAATATTTCGCTGGTGATTGGTTTCATAGAAACTGTTTATATATTTTAGCTCTGCGGAATTGTTAGCATGCCTAAAGAATCATTTTGCCGTTTCGGTTGAATTGGATTAGAAATGCTTATTGAAATGTTAGCTAATCATCCCAAGATACTACTTGTCATACTTGCAATAAGTTGAAACAATGATGCTACCAAATTGGGTTTGAAAAATATCTGCAAGCATTTTCCTCTGTAACCCTTGTAGTAAATAATAGTTCTCTATACCATTCTTGTAGAATGAAGCTTTAATGAATTTTCATTCTATACTGGAAAACCATTGTTCTGAAAATTACAAATTTTACATGACTTTGACAGGATTAAGTTGCCATCTGGTTCAAAGAAGATTGTCCCAAGTGGATGCAGGGCCATGATTGGTCAAGTTGCAGGTGGTGGAAGAACAGAGAAGCCGATGCTCAAGGCAGGTAACGCATACCACAAGTACCGCGTGAAGAGAAACTGCTGGCCTAAGGTTCGTGGTGTGGCTATGAACCCAGTCGAGCATCCTCACGGAGGAGGTAACCATCAACATATTGGTCACGCTTCTACTGTTCGTCGTGATGCACCACCTGGGCAAAAGGTTGGTCTTATTGCTGCAAGGAGAACTGGTCGTCTCAGAGGTCAAGCTGCTGCTCTTGCTGCCAAGCAAGACTAAGGAGAGCAGGCTTCAAGATGAAATTGTTCACTTTTTTTGGATTATTGTTCAGACCTTGTTCTGAAACCTTAAGATTTACTATATTGTTCTTTGAGACCGTTCACTTTCAAGTAGAATATCTGTCTTCAGGTTTGAACCTTGATTTTATAATGCTATTCAAATTTCGTGTCTTCTTGATTTCTGTTACATTTTTCTTTGGTTGTGTTTGGTCTGCCATAAGGATTTGATTTTGATTAAATATAAACTCTACTACGTTCATGTGTAAAAAACATCCTAATTCGACTAGGATTGCTGTAGCTAAGGTGGTTAGCCAATTCAATCTTAGAAGCTGTAGCTATGTACAAAAATCCTAATTCGACTAGGATTGCTAGTGACGATCTCAAACATCATTTGCATAGAGAGAGTAGTAATGTTTCTGATAGGCCATGGCTAGAAGAAGTGAGTTCAAGAGCAGCAAGCGTTTACAATGACGAAGGGATGATGATAGTCAATCACATGTAGAGTAATCGTAAAAGGCAGGGGTGGACGGATAATGCATACTCCAGAGCTAGTTGGATATCCGTTTAAAATCCCCGGATATTTGACCATATATCCGAAAATAGAAAAGCAATTGAAAGCAAAAAAAGCAAAAAAACTCAAAAATCTGATGAAAGTAAATGGTAATACTCAAGTATAAGTTCAGCTTTATTTTCTTGATTCTTAGATTGTGAAATTTTAACATATGATTATGATAATTTGGTGGTATAAAGAATTTATTTACTTTTACATATATACTAAACATACAGTTTATATGTCTGTGTGTGTAACATGCGTTTACGTGTATAGTAAGAAATACGGAACAGAGCGGACACTTTGATTTTGATGTGACCAGTAAACTTAGGGTTATCTGGGGTTTTGAGATTGGAGCATCGAACGGATATTGCCCAGCCCTTGTAAAAAGGAAGCTGGGATTTCTCCAGTGTAAAGCTCGGCAAATGGGATTCGATCAAGAAAGCTAGGACTCCATGATTCTGATCTTACCACTTTCCCTTCTTCTCTAAACCAATGTGGTGGCTCCACTGGCATAGCAACCATACTTGCCCTTATCTTTTCCCCTGCTAATCACACAAAAAAACAAAACGGGCACAAAGATTCTCAAGTCATGAAAAATGGGTGAAATCAACAGAATGAAAGGGACTTGTTTGGACTTGCCAAGATGAGAGTTTTTACTCTTACCTTTTCCCAAGGAACTCGAGATCCCAACTTTTTCCTTCCCTTCCTCAGATTCCCAACCCGACCAAAAACCGGTGTCTGTAACATCTTCAACTCCAACCATCTCCGCTGAATCATGTGATGTCGTATGATGTATCTTCTCCAGAACATCACAGCCAGTTTTTTCGAACATGTTTGCTTCATTATCCCTAACAAGGAGAAAGATCATTGCACAAAAGCATCAAACGAGGTGACCAAGTTTCAACAAGGAACAACTAATCTGAGATATTAAATAATGGGACCAAAACACACACCACTTGCGAGAATTCACTCCGTCTATATTTGCTAAGTCAGCCAAAGCTTGCGCCCATTTTTGTATCTCATCCTCTGATTTTCCTATGCAAGTGCTTTCAAAGGCCCTTCCAAAATCTCCAGCCTGAAGCTTAACATCAGAAGGAATCACATTGTAGAAAATCGCCACGACTTTTTGAGCCAACTCTTTATTGCACTTCATAATCTCTACCAGCTCATCCAAGCACCTACTCGAAGAGGCGTAGTTCTTTGAGAGCACGACAATCGAACCTCTCGATTCTTTTATTGCTTGTATAAGCTCTGGGGTGACCGACTTGCTTCTCTTCATTTTGTCGGCCGATGTACTTATTAGTTTGCCTTTGAATTCTGCAAGAAGCTTGCTGATTTTGTTATTACAATCATCTTCCTCACTGAAACTTGTAAAGACGTCGTATTTACAATCGTGAGACATGGAGACCTTTACAAAGTCTCTGTCCAGCACTGTTGAGCTATCAGGGATCATGGATTGTCTATGGACGATCTCCCTACCTATCCTCTGAAGTAAACCATGCGGCACTATAATACCATATGGAGATATATGTATGAGAGACTTATTGGCTAAGAACTCGAGCCATGAACTAACCCCCAAGCCAATGCTAGCTATAAGCGGTGCCAGGAAATCAGCTTTCTCGTCATTGAACAGACATACAATGTAAAGAAACAAATTTCTAACATTCTCGTCTAAGCCATCATAGATGACCCTCAATACTTCTTCAACCTCGTTATCAAAACTCTCTTGCAGGTACACCGAGGGCGAAAACGGTTGAGTAATGTTAGAATTTGCATCTTCATTTGCAGCAGTAATCACATGGACTCCACATTTCGTCACAGTACAACTCGCATCAACAAGTTTCTTCTGCTTGTTCATGGTAAAGAATTCAAATACGACAAGATCAGCCAATATACTAGGATCATCTCCTTCACAGGTACTCGGATGCGTATTGAGATCACAGAAGACAAACATGTGATCTTTCGAAACACCTTCCGCTGGAGTCCAACAATGAAAGCTTTTTACCAGTCTATGAGAGATGAAATCCTTGTCTTTCCATCTGCAAACACAACTAATGCCAAAACCACTAGCCTCGTGGTAATCCTCTGAAAATGAAACTTTGACAAAAATCGCAAAGCCCAGCATGCTTCTCCAAGAAGAACCCAGCTGTATCATCACAGAAGACCCTGGTTGCAAATCAAATGTGAATTTTTTACTTGCAGGTGAAGGCACAGTGAAGCTGAAAGCCAGTGATTTGTTGAGTTCCTGTTGCAGCAAGCCAATATAAATTAGTTACAACAATATGTGCGAGAAACAGAGAGAGATAGATAGAGAGGAGAAAGAGAGAGGTACCGGCGGATACTCTCTTGCGATGCGTTCTACATTAGCCAGGGCGTTATTTACAAATTCGCTGACCACTTGTGCAGAAAGAGCAAAGCAATTACTGAATGTGTAATGCCTAGGAAGTCTCTCGAAACCAAAAGGAATGGATATAAGAGACACACAACTATGTGCATTCAAGAGTTCTATACTCCAGGGAAGCGGTGGAATTTCTTTTACAGCAGTGCCAACAAGATATAACTCTTTCAGGTTTCGTGGGAATCCCTGAATACTCTTGAGCTCCGAGCATCCAGACAGATCAAGAACTTCAAGAGATTCTAAATCAACCATCTGAGGCAGACTTTGCAAATGAGAACAATCTTTCATATTCAGGAAAACAAGTTTGTCAAGATGCTGGTTTGTTGAGACGACTTGGGCCAGGCTTGTTAATTTCTCAAGGTTCAAAGCATTTGCAACACCTGAGAACTCTGTTAGAAGATTGGAAAACTCTCGGTTCAACTTATCTTGTTGGGAGAGGGTCACAATGGATATTGGTAACTCTCTTATGCCAGTCCCCTGGAGATGTAGTTCCTCAATGTTTGGTGAAACCTCTGGGAAACTTCTGATCTCTGTGCAGCCTGAAAGATTTACAACTCGGAGATGCTGTAATTGACCCGTGGCTGGAAATCTCTGCAATTTTGTACAGCCTTGGAGATCAATTAGCTCGACATTTTGTGCTTTGCAGAGCTCGTCAATCTCAGTCAGCTGTTGGGAATGAGAAAGCTTAAACATCTTCAACATCTCGAGGTTCTGAACAGAAAAATTAAGTTGGAAAAGGAACTAATATCAAGTTGGAAAAATTTATAAAATAAGGGATAGGAGTTTGCTTACCTTGGTCCCTCCCCAAAGTTTCTTAAGCTGGCTGTAAGACATATTGAGTTCAACAAGGTGGCATGGGTCAAAGTCTTGTGGCAAGGAATGCAAAGGATAGTTCTCCCAGTGGAGAAGTCTTAGCTCATAAGGCAGAGACTCAAGTCCTCTTGGAAGGCGGAGTCCATACTGGTTTTCATGATTGGAACAGTAAATCTTCAGGAATCTAAGGTTAAGCATATTCTCAAAAGCAGTGGGCTTCACATCAAAAAGTAAATTCGAGGTGTCCAGAAATATGCCTTCGATGTCTTCAGTGCCCTGAAATACAAGGGAAGCATATAAATCAAGAAGTTCGTTCTATTCCAAAAGCAATTAAGTTTTATATGAAAATTTCGGAATATGTCAGACCAAAGCACGTCTACAGGTTGCTTTGGGATATCCATTGGCTTCAAGTTTGTCATCTTCAAGTAGAAATTTGATGGTCCAAGGTTCCCACAGTCTGCGACGCCTTTCGATATGTACTGTTTCTCCATTGATTATTTCTCTGCCAAAGTCTTGGACTATTCTGTGCATTTTCACTCTGTTTTCTGAAATAGTCACCAGACACTTCTCGACAAGAACATCGATCCCAACACGTGGAAAAAAACCACATCCCTCAAGCAGTTGCATCACATAGTCAACATCTTCTCCTTTGAAGAAACAAGCAATGTCCAGAAAAATGTTCTTCTCATTGTCATTAAGTGTTTCGTAGCTGCTGTTGAATAAATAATGAATCTTATATGGAGTACGCAGTTTGAGTTTGAGGAATGTAGTCTCCATTTCTGACAGTTTCTTTCCCTTAAGCTCTCCACCAAAAAAGCTGAGAGCTAATGGATTTCCATTAGCATAGTCAATCACTTCCATTGCTAGTTCCAGCAGATTTTGTTCTCTTATGTCTTTTCCAAATGCACACCGAGAGAATAGCTGCAGAGCCTCATTATCATTTAAGCTCTGAAACTCATACACATGATCGATCTGACAAAAGCGGAACACTTGTTTATCTCTGGAGGTTATGATGATTAGGCTTCCTGGACCAAACCAATGAAGCCCTCCGAGAAAAGACTCAGCAACTAAATGATTGTGAACATCATCAAGAACAACAAGAGTTCTCTTCTTGCATAATTTGTCCCCGGGGAGGCTAGGCCTTGTAATGCTACTGCATACACGTGGCAAATCCTTCAAAATTTTCCCAAAATGTTCCTCCAACAAACGGTGAAGTCCCTTCTCGTGGAAAGCTTTGTCGAAGTGTTTGATGAAACAAGAAGCTTCATAGCCTCCAGAGATGTCGTCAAAAAATGCTTTAGCAAGTGTCGTCTTGCCTATGCCAGGCATACCCCAAATTCCTATGCGGCGGATACCCCATGGTTGCTTGCAAAGCAACTGTTCAATCTCCAGCAGCCTCGAGTCGATTCCAATTTGTTCAGTGGGAAAGAGTTTATCATACACATCTCTGACAATCTCTTCCACAACTTGGCACTCACTACATTCCTTCCTGTTCGCATTAATACAAAAATCATAAAGTGAATTGTTGGAGAAAGCAATAATGCATGAATACCAAAGTGGAAAAATGTTTTGGATAAATTGCAACACATTTTGTGAATCCTATTGTTCAGTCGATCATATAACAACACTATTAGTTCCATATGAAAGCTTGAGCTTTTGTGATGTTAGATTTGATATGTGGAAAGCACTTTGAAGTAGAAAGTTTCTAAAAATGCAAGCGAACGACTAATTTATAAACCGTTACCTGGACTGGTGGCCTGGTAATCCTCTGAGTTCTTGGAGCGCGCTACTCCATTCTCTTACCCGATCCGCTGACTCGTGCTCCTGCACCACCACATCTGACGGACTAATGCCATAGAAAACTGGAACCACCAGCTGGCCGGTTTCCTTCCGGAGCTGAAGAACCTCCACGAGCTTGTCCAGGCAAGAGGCGGAGGACAAGTAGTTCTCGGAGAAAACCACCACAGAAGCGCTAGCTCCCTCTATCGCATCCAGAGCCCTATCGCAATTTACGAATGCAGCAATCCGTTTCCGGCGGAAATCCACGGAGAGGTGGCTGGCGAAGGAGTACTGTAATGTATCTGCGCAGTGGATGTAGACGGCATGTAGTAACCCATTAGATAAATCACTCGACGGAGTGGAATTCTTCAGAATGTTGGAAATGTCAGTGGCTATGTTTTCCCCTTCGTTTTCCCTAAGAAAGTGGGGGAGGATCAAAACATAGTAAATAGTCAAAAGAATAATAATCTGAATCAGGAGGACTAACCAGTTGCGTGAATGGTAACCAGCTATTGCGGCCACTTTCTCCAAAGCTCGACTCCATCTCCCAGTGTCCTCCTCTGATTGACCTGCGCATGTATTTTTGAAGACTTGCCCAAAATCTCCCGTCTGCTTTTTTACATCAATTGGATCCAATTCGCAAAAGATGGTCAGCACAACTTGACCCAACTCTTCCCTGCATTTCATTATCTCCACCAGCTCGTTGAGGCACCACGACGAGGACGCGTAGTTCCTCGAGAGCATGACAATGGCGACCCTTGATCCTCTGATCGCTTCTATGAGCTCAGGACCGGTAAGCTTGCTCCTCTCTATATCACTGTCAATAAATAAGTCGATTCCTTTGCTTCTCAACTCCTTCAGAGTGTGACTGAGAAAGGATCTTCGGACATCTTTCCCGGCGAAGCTTGCGAAGACTTGGTGGTGTTTCCAATTGGGAGACGAAGAAGACGGAGGAGGTGAAGAAGACGAAGCGATTGTTTTGTTTTGTGCGTTGGATCTGAATTTTCTAAGAACCATATATAACAGCGTACCAAAAACCGCGAAGAATCCTATTGCAGCAGCGCAGGTCCTAAGGAGGGGAGAAGAAGAAGAAGAAGAAGAATCCATTACAACGACGATGGAAAGGAGGATCAAGAGCCCATAGCTTTTGAGAGAGCTTTGTGTGCAGGTAGAACGTTGACTCCGTTAGGAGAGAGCGCTGACTCCATTGGGAGAGAAGGATGACATTAGCAGCCATAGAGGAAAGTTCCGGTTTCCTATCACCAAAATATTTTCTTTTCTTTGCTAACCATTCATTAAGTTGACTTTAATACTGTAAATCGATCTCAGATAAATATAATATTTTTCCGATAACAAATGTAACGACTCTTCTTTTCTTCAGTGGTCGGTCTTCTTCTCTGCAAAAAAAAAAACACTCAAATCAACAAGAGCTTCAATAATGCTTGACCATTATTGGCCTCTCTGTACCCATCGATAATGGTGGCCTCCGTCCAACTACCGCCGCAACATCAAGTTTTCATCAATTTTCGAGGGAAACAACTGCGAAACGGTTTCGTCAGCCACCTGGAGAAGGCCTTGAGGAAGGAGGGAATCAACGTATTTATCGACAAAAACGAAACTAAAGGTAGAGATCTCAGCATCCTCTTTTCAAGAATCGAAGAGTCGAGGATCGCGCTCGCCATCTTCTCAACCCTGTACACGGAGTCAAATTGGTGCTTGAACGAGCTCGAGAAGATCAAGGAGTGCGTTGACGTGGGCAATCTTGTGGTCATCCCCATCTTCTACAAGGTTGAGACAGACGATGTCAAAAATCTCAAGGGTGTGTTCGGTGACAAGTTTTGGGAATTGGCTAAGACTTGTAAAGGTGAAAAGCTTGATAAGTGGAGAGAGGCTTTGGAGGATGTCCCTAAAAAGTTAGGCTTCACTTTAAGCGACATGAGGTACCTAAGCTCGAATTGCAAAATGGAAAATAAAAGAGCTCCTTTTATGGGTATTAGGGTTTTTGATTGGTTCGTTTTTTCACTTGTCTTGCAGCGATGAAGGTGAATACATCAATCAAATTGTAGCGGAAGTGATTAAAGTGCTCTCTGGTGTTTCTCCGGATCTAGAAAGAGAAGTCTCCATTGACGATCCTTCTGCGGGAGAAGGAGAAACGCCTGAAGCTGCTCTTGACTCGCCTTCTCCTCTGTTTGGCATTGAAACACGTCTTAAGCAATTGGAAGAGAAGTCTTAAGCAATTGGAAGAGAAGTTGGAATTTGACTGCAAGCGTACTCTTACGATTGGTGTTGTTGGGATGCCGGGTATTGGTAAGACCACCTTGACGAAGATGCTCTACGAAAAGTGGCAGCACAAGTTCCTGCGCTGTGTTTTTCTTCATGATGTCCGTAAAATGTGGAAAGACCGCATGATGGATCGAAACATTTTCATGAAAGAGTTGTTGAGGGATGATGACGTGAACCAAGAAGTCGCTAACCTGTCGCCTGAATCCTTGAAGGCGCTCCTACTCAGTAAGAAGTCTCTTGTTGTTCTTGATAATGTTAGTGACAAGAAACAGATAGAGGTCCTTCTCGGGGAATCTGATTGGATCAAGAGAGGTAGCAGAATCTTTATCACCACTAGCGACAGGTCGGTGATCGAGGGGATGGTTGATGACACATATGAGGTCCTGAGACTGAGTGGCAGAGACAGCTTTCAGTACTTCAGCTATTTTGCATTTAGTAGTGGTAAGCACTGTGCTCCGGAGGGAAATTTCTTGAATCTTTCCAGATTGTTTGCGGATTATGCCAAAGGCAACCCATTGGCTCTCAAGATATTGGGTGTCGAGCTTAATGAAAAAGACGAGACTCACTGGGAAGAAAAACTTGGCAAGCTGGCACAAAGTCCCAACAAGACTATACAAAATGTCTTGCAGATAAGCTATGATGGACTAAGTCAGCTTCAAAAAGATGTGTTTCTCGATGTCGCTTGTTTCTTTAGATCAGGGGATGATTATTACGTGAGGTGTTTATTGGAGTCTTGTGACGCTGCTGAGCCCGTCGATGCTGTGAGTGAGATAAAGGATCTTGCCAGTAAATTCTTGATAAACATGTCCGGTGGACGAGTGGAGATGCATGATTTGCTGTATGCATTTGGCAAGGAACTTGGTTCACAAGGTTCGCGTAGGCTGTGGAACCATAAAGGCGTTGTTGGTACGCTGAAGAAAAGAGCGGTACGATAAACCTTGGAACTGTTTGATATTGAGCGAGGCAATTTTTTGATGAATGTTCAAGAAACTTCTACTTGCTAACCTATTGTCTTTAACTGGTTAAGCAGGGAGCGGACAGCGTGAGAGGTATTTTTCTCGACATGTCTGAACTGAAGAAGAAACTTCCTTTGGAAAGATGTACTTTCAGCCGGATGAGTAATCTTAGGTACCTCAAGTTCTATAATTCTCTTTGCCATCGGGAATGCGAAGCTGACTGCAAACTAAACTTCCCTGAGGGACTTGACTTTCCGTTGGACCAAGTACGATATCTTTATTGGCTGAAATTCCCTTTGAAAAAGCTTCCAAAAGACTTCAACCCTAAGAATCTTACCGACCTTAACCTGCCTTACAGCGAGATTGAAGAGGTCTGGGAGGGTGTTAAGGTGTGTCCCTCTTTAGGTTCACCATTATGGTTTTATTAGCTTACTAGATTAGAGTTGCTTACTTTTTCTGACTGTTCATTGCAGGATACACCCAAGTTAAAGTGGGTTGATCTTTGCCATTCAAGCAAGTTATGCAATCTGTCAGGGTTGCTAAATGCTGAAAGTCTCCAAAGATTGAATCTTGAAGGCTGCACCAGTTTGGAGGAGTTGCCTCATGAGATGAAACGTATGAAAAGCCTTATTTTCCTCAACATGAGAGGATGCACGAGTCTCAGGGTTCTTCCACATATGAATCTGATCTCTATGAAAACTCTCATCCTCACCAACTGCTCAAGCCTTCAAGAATTCCGGGTGATTACGGATAAACTAGAAACTCTACACTTAGACGGAACTGCAATTGGTCAACTTCCTACGAACATGGTGAGGCTCCAGAGACTGATTGTATTGAACTTGAAAGACTGCAAAATGTTGGGGGCAGTTCCAGAATGCCTGGGGAAGCTGAAGGCTCTGCAAGAACTGGTGCTATCTGGTTGTTCAAAGCTCAAGACTTTTCCAATTCCCATTGAAAACATGAAATGCTTGCAGATTTTATTGCTTGATGGAACAGCAATTACAGACATGCCGAAGATACTGCAGCTCAATAGCTCTACAGTGGAAGATCTACCTGAACTAAGACGTGGTATGAAGGGCCTGTCCTCGCTACGACGTCTATGCTTAAGCAAGAACGATATGATCAGCAACCTGCAAATCGACATCAGTCAACTATATCATCTGAAATTGCTTGACCTGAAGTACTGCAAGAATCTCAAATCAATTCCATTGCTTCCACCAAACCTAGAGATCTTAGATGCACATGGCTGCGAGAAACTGAAAACAGTGGCGTCACCCATGGCCCTTCTTAAGCTTATGGAGCAAGTTCACTCTAAATTCATTTTCACCAACTGCAACAATCTGGAACAGGCTGCAAAGAATAGCATCACATCATATGCTCAAAGGAAAAGCCAGCTAGATGCAAGCAGATGCTATAAAGAGGTCTAATATCTAATCGAATCTCTTTTAACATTTTATAAAAAATAAAAATAAAAATTGATTTATGTGTTACTTTTGCAGGGCAATGTTACAGAAGCTTTGCTCATCACTTCCTTTCCTGGGAGCGAAGTACCTTCATGGTTCAGCCATCGCACAATTGGATCCACGTTAAAGCTGAAGTTTCCACCACATTGGTGTGACAACAGGCTTTCAACAATAGCTCTGTGCGCGGTTGTCACATTCCCTGACACTCAAGATGAAGTCAAACGTTTCTCAATAGAGTGCACTTGTGAGTTCAAAAACGAAACTGGGACGTGTATACGTTTCAGCTGCATTCTTGGTGGAGGTTGGATCGAACCACGCAAGATTGATTCGGACCATGTGTTTATCGGTTACACCAGTTGCTCACAGATAACAAATCATGTAGAAGAACAGCATAAATGTGTTCCTACAGAGGCTTCAGTCGAGTTCGAAGTGAGAGGTGGAACAGGTGAGATTGTGAATTGTGGTTTAAGTTTGGTGTACGAGGAACCAAACCATGTCGTTATTGAAGGGAACCGTGATGGATCTTCTCCAAGAAAAGATTTGTCGGTTGGAGAGAGTATAGTGAGCTCTGCTGCTGGGTTTTTGTCCATTGTTTTGAGGTATCTGTGGCTAGGTGTTGTATTCTTTTTGGTTTGTGGGTTTGCTAGATTTTTTTACTAAATAAGTTGTATTTTCTTGGTCATCGGTAAGTTATTTGCATTGTATATGGGAAATAAAACATTTACTGTGTATATTGTAAAATCTGTGAATTGACCGGAAAATAATCTTGGTTAGCTAACATTTTATAAGAAAAACTATCGAAACCAACATTTTATATAAAGTATATTTTGTACCTTTTTTTTCAGTTAAAATATCATCTATAAATTAATATTCGATAAATTAATAATCACTATAAATTAATAAATTTTGTCAGTTCTAAGTCGGATTAGTGTAAAAATTAGCAAAATTCGATAAGATAATAAGATATTTTTTTAAAACTCTTATCTAAATATGTGATCTC
Organism: Alliaria petiolata; assembly: GCA_020283515.1. NCBI lineage: Eukaryota > Viridiplantae > Streptophyta > Magnoliopsida > Brassicales > Brassicaceae > Alliaria > Alliaria petiolata. The sequence goes on along the minus strand of JAHZTW010000002.1, from coordinate 47,555,322 downwards.
AACTATAAAATAAATTAATAATTATAAATATAAGCTTATATATAATAAAATATGACTGTTGTTATGTTATTTTTCAGAAAATTGTATTCTCGCTACAAACTATAAGTGATTCCTAATATGTAACTACTACCAATGTTATATATTATCATCTTCAGCTTTTTCATCAACATTAAGGACGTTAGCCATAATTTTTTATAAACTTTGAACTTCTGAGTATGTATCACTTTCACCTAGATAGCCGAATATGCTATTGACATATATTATTTTTGATAAGTAAGATTATTAATCACAACTTTATATTTATGAATATTGTTTCGCTCATCTTCCAAAATTCAATAATGCGACATCTCCTGAACAAATTTTGCACATTTGAAAATAATTGTCTATTGTCTCTCGATGAAAATAATTATAAGTTTCTGATTTTCAATCGCATATAGTGTCTCGTATTTATACTAACATGAATAGAGAAATGAAAAATGAAAAATTGGTACAAACACGTCACCGATCCGCGAGAATTCTTATTGACCAATCATGAGCGTGAAAATAAAAATTGATCATGACCGTTGATATTACTATGCGCAAAGACTGACCGTTGATACTACTATGCGCAAAGATTTCTTGCAGTACACTTTTTTTGCTACCCCAATTCGGTGGAGCCCAAGAATATTTATGTTGAAAGATTTTATTGTTTTCTAAATAAATTCAAACTAGATTTTTGAAAACCATAATTGTTTAACTAATTAGTCATAAAATTGTATTTTTATAGAAGAATAATGACCAATATTTGCGCAATTTTAATAAGAGTTGAGATTAACGAAGAAAACAAAGACGATGTGAGAGATAATCATAGATACCGTCACGGCATGATGATTCCTCGCTGCGGTGCCTCCTCCGTTTCTCAGGTAACCCAAAATCTGTGTAAAATTACTCATACTTTTTCTCTTTCTTTTTTTATGTTTTCGTTGAATTATAAATTTCTGATTTTTAATCGCATACAGTGTCTCGTATTTATACTAACATGAATAGAGAGGTTGAGGGAAATGAAAAATGAAAAATTGGTACAAACACGTCACCGATCCGCGAGAATTCTTATTGACCAATCATGAGCGAGAAAATAAAAATTGATCTTGACCGTTGATACTACTACGCGCAAAGACTGACCGTTGATACTACTATGTGCAAAGATTTCTTGTAGTACACTTTTTTTGCTACCACAATTCAGTGGGGCCCAAGAATATTTCGGTTGAAGGATTTTATTGTTTTCTAAATAAATTCAAATTAGATTTTTGAAAACCATAATTGTTTAACTAATTAGTCATAAAATTGTATTTTTATAGAAGAAAATAATGACCAATATTTGCGCAATTTTAATAAGAGTTGAGATTAACGAAGAAAACAAAGAGGATGTGAGAGATAAATCATAGATACCGTCACGGCATGATGATTCCTCGCTGCGGTGCCTCCTCCGTTTCTTAGGTAACCCAAAATCTGTGTAAAATTACTCATATTTTTCTCTTTTTTTTAATGCTTTCGTTGAATTATAAGTTTCTGATTTTCAATCGCATACATTGTCTCGTATTTATACTAACAGAGAGGTTGGGGGAAATGAAAAATGAAATATTGGTACAAACATGTCACCGATCCACGAGAATTATTATTGATCAATCATGAGCGTGAAAATAAAAATTGATCTTGACCGTTGATATTACTATGCGCAAAGACTGACCGTTGATACTACTATGCGACGTCGTTTTTGGCAAAATAAGCATAGATTCTTTTATTTTTATTTTTATATATCGATCGGTATATCCATAAAGAGATAGTTTAGTTGATTCTTCAAACTATGACTCTTCTTTGTAATCTTGATTTCGTTGACAACAACACAAAACAAATTAAGATCTTGATTTCAAATACATACTAAAACACTAAAAGAATTGAGGATCTTTTGGCCCACAGGTCTCAAAAACTACGCAATGACTTGACATTCTAGATTCACCCATTCATTGTTTTAAAATTGACCATTCGAATTTCGACCGACGTAACCCATAATAATAACTAAAACACATAGTCCATTATTTCTTCACTCACATGTCAAATATAACCAAGTTTTTGAGTAATCTCACATGGAAATGACAACCAACCATATACTAAGATTTCGATCAGATCTTCCCGCGGTACAAAAACTCAATCATTACATTTGGCATCATTGTTATTTTTGTAATGTTTGGTAAATTGAAAGACGACAACGTGTGCAAAACAGCGATTCCCTTTTTTGGTCAAGTTCACATTACAGTCTCGTGAGAAAAAAGAAAGAGAGTAAGCTTTTCGATTTATATTTTGGAGGATACCCATTGGTCAGGATCCTGAGATACATTTCTTATAAGTTTCCCCAAAAGGGAGAGGAGACTAGAAGTAGGTCCGTGTGTATAACCCATATCCTAATATAGTCGCATGCTTAGGAATATATACCATATATATAAGACACATAAACATATCTATATCTACCCATCTTTGAAGTTCTTGCTTGAACCTAAACAACAAAAACGATTATATGAGATTTTCGCAATATTTGCCAAAACCGAAACTATATTCTTAATTAATACTGACTTTTTAAGAGACGAATAATTCAATAAAATATGCTCTTTGGAGAAAGAGAGGAAGTTAATCATTAGTTTGATTAAAAGTGCGTAATTGTTCCTAATCATACTCTTACTTACCGTCTACTTTTTACTTACGTGGAGCGCCTCCAATGGTAATAACGGGATATATACAATATATGTTTCGTCCTTGTGATCGTACAACAATGAGTTTTTTTTTCTTTCAACAATAAGTTGTTCTGTCATAATTGATATAATTCTAATCAAATCCGCGCTAATATGGATTTGAAAAGTATTGTGCTTTTTTACACTTGTTTTTGAGAAGTATCTAAAATAATATACCATATTTTTAATAATTAGAAAACTTATAAAAACAGAAGTATGTCTTTGTATTGAACAGTTTATGTTACTTATATACATTCTTGAATTCGTAGGGAAAAAAAGAAGAAGACGAAAAGAGAGGATTGCATGGAAGACATGAGAGTGGTTTAGTTGTCCCACCTTAAGTATGAAATGGACAAATCACAAGCCTTGTCTCTCCTTCAATCACTTCCCTCCCCTTCAAAAGCTACCATCAAGTAAATCTCCATTGGCATCACTTTTAACCAAGAATCTATAACTATATTATGTACCATAATATATATATATATATATATATTTACGATTAATTCTTCGGTTTAGTTTAGAGCACTTCAATATCTACTATATACTTCCAAGGTATTAGCATGTTCAGACAATGTTATATCTAAAGTCTAAACGATTTATTCCATATACGTTAATTTTAAATATACGAAATATTCTTGATTTGGTCTAGCTTGTGCATGGAATCTTCTAAGATCTCGGTACAACTAGTATACAATCATACATGAAACATTTTTGCAAGGTAAAATTTTGGTATGCAAAAAAATAAAATAAAAATTGTACAGTTATTCTTTGGCAATATACAAAAACAAAATGATTTAGGATAAGGAGTAATTAAATCATTAGGATGTCAAATGAATTTTACATACGAAAACTGGGAAAAAAGAAGAAGGAAGAAACGGGTAAGGGGCTCTTGAAACGACGACAAAGCATGCCCAACGGACTCCCATCTTGTACACCGCACGCTCGACAACTCATGGGCCCACTTTGGGCCAACTCTTGTAACTCTCTCTAGAAATAATTTATTCTATGAAATTTTGATTTCTTAAATTTGTAAATGTATTTAATCACTGAAGAAAAAGTAGAATCCGTAACTTTTTATTGTAAAATTATAAATAGACATTAATAATCATTTACCAGTATATTCGAAAAAAATCTACTTTTATTGGAGAATTCTCACGAAATCAATTAATACCGTTTTCTTATAATCTAATTTTCAAATCAGACACATATAAACCAAAATCCTAAACCCTAAACCCTAGCTAATACATCAAACACACACAAAAATAGCATTTATCTTCACTCATTCACAGCCATACAACAATTCTTTTCACGAAGAAGTATATATAGATAATATCCATATAACAAAAAATTACTTTTACAAATCTTTGTATATATGTTATATTATATCAATATCTTCTGCCTATATAGCAAACATTACGCACTATATATACTATATATAATATATATAGTGTTATCATTTATCAAACATGCAAATCCCTATAAATGTCATAGTCCAAATTCGTACACAAGAACCCACTGATGAACCTGTTCTCTTCTTCCCTGTCACTCAATAACGTCGATGAAGCCATCTCTATTCCGTTGTAACTACTCTCTTCGTTATTGCAATGGCCGATTTTATTGTTATCATCTTCTTGACGACCTCCAAAACCCGAAACTCCATCTTCTTGGCTCATCAGTTGAGAAGCAACAAATTTATCGAGTGTTCTCCAATCCGTTGTCATCTCTGATGTTTTCTTCTTCTTATCTTTATTCCCGCTACTTATTAGCCCGTTGAAGCTCTCATCCTCTTCTATTAATGGTCTTTTGTACTTATTACGATTCTTCTCCGATGATGTTATTGACGTTGAGCTCACTGGCCTCTTAGTAAGAGGGAGTGAAGGGCTTTCGAGCTGCGGAAGTTGAATGAATTGATCGCAGTGGATGAAGTTTAAACCGATATCCGATCCTGCTATCTCTTGCTTGAACATTAAATCTTGTGCAAAACTGTTTTGTTTCTGCTTTGATACGTAATTGAGAGGCTCCATAGCCGAGCCTACTCCGCTCTGTAACTCGTCGTAAAAGAAACTTGAGCTCCAAGTTTCCGTGTTTTTGGCTTGCCCGGTCGTTGGTCTTTTCTTGAAAGCTCTACAAACAACCCACCCTTCTTCCTACACACACAATCTTAATAACGAATGGTTTATTACATATGGTGTTAATAAGCCTAACCTTTAGGCTAATTCTATTTAAAAAAAGGAATAATTTTGCTTTATATGTAGTGAGACACAATAAAAGCATGCCTTAAAAGTCTGAGACCACAAGAAAGAAAGCTACCAATAAGCATAGGTACATACTCATTTGCAAGCTACAGTAGAACCTCTATAAATTAATACTCGATTCATTAATACCTCGCTAAATTAATATTTTTTGTCAGTCCCAAAATTAGTTTTTCAACCAAATAATATATCTATAAATTAATAATCACTATAAATTAATATTTTTTTATAAAACCTCACAGTCCCAACGTTATTAATTTATAGAGGTTTTACTGTATATCAAATTTTGCTATTAAACTTTTTCGATTTTGGTATTAAACTTTTTCGATTTTGAGCGATTGCAAGAATTAACACACACACACACACACACACATCCTTCAATATCTATTTACAATTTTTGGTATTGTTGTTAATAATAGTATTTAGTATTTACAAAATTTGCTTATCTAAAAGCTAGATAAGGGATTTGAAAGAATACGTATAACTCGTTTTTATGTCATGTCTTTTTAGTTAGACGACTTAAGACCTTTAAGACTTGAAACGATTAGATATAAATAAATATTATTCATATAAAGAGAGATAAATAGGAATGAACTTTGGTCGACATATATGGAACTGAAGTTTTAAGACAGACTTTTTACTTTTTTTGTTTTGTGATTAAACTCATTAAAGGTGTAACATTTTACATAAGTCTTAAAGATGCTCGACTTTGACCTAAAGGTTTAAATGTGTCTCATAAAAGAGCTTACGAGACCCCAAAAAAAGTCTCTAGGCCCCATGAAAAACCAAACAAGTTCCAATTAAAAAAATGGAAATTATCCAATCTATTTCAAAAATATCATCAAGTAAAATATAGATTACCTGAGGAGGTGCATTTTCATCTGACTCTAGCCGGTATTCATGCATGATCCAATCAGTTTTTTGGCCATTAGGGGCTCTTCCTTTGTAGAACACAAGTGTTTTTCTCATACCGATCAGTTTTGACTTGTCGTAAACAGCCTTGTCTCGACCCGTGGCCTTCCAAAAACCGGCCATGGTCGCTCTGTTTGTCCTTGTTCCTGTTGGATATTTCTTATCTTTGTGGCTGAAAAAATACCATTCATTTCGTTCCTCGTATCCGATTCGGCATCTCTCTTTCATATATATATATAAAAGCAAACGTTCATCAGATCTAGGCATTCACATTGTCATATTAAGAAAGCAAATCCTAAATTAAGTATGTATGGAACCTTGTAGATCCCATGGTTCGATTCTGTAGAGATCAATATCTCTAATGACATCAAGATCGATCTTTTGCGATGCAACTTTCTTTCTCAAATAGTAACCAACGAGCTCTTCGTCTGTTGGATGGAACCTGAATCCAGGAGGAACACTACATGACTGATCCACTGGTTCCATAATTTCTGCATAACAAAAAGTTCAACACCAAAATGATCATCAATATATATAATTAATGTCATATACAAGTAAATATGCATGCATGTTGGTATCACATCACAGAAAGAATGGAAGTTTGGAAGAAAATAAATAATATGTTTTTGTTAAAAAAGTATAATTATCAGCTCATTTAATGGTTAGTTTCCACGTAATTACCATTTCCCATAGATAAAAAGTCACATGTACTCATAAAGGTACATAGTTATTATTTTTCTTTATCTTAAAAAGTGATCAGAAGATGGAACAAAAACATGAATGTTAGGTTTTAAAGTTGTAAAAAATGAAAGAGAAGGCATGCATGGAGGCTTCTGTGAGGTTCAAAGTGAACGGAAATGTAGAGTTTTGTACTAATGATGCTTTCCTGTTGTAACGTGGTTTGTGAATTAATGGTGGCAATGATCATATATCGAGATACAGATTTTTTTTTTTTCTTTTCTTTCTGAGCATTATTTTATATATGATAATATATTGATGTAATATTAAACTAAAACAATCCAACCTAGCTCAATTATATATATAATATATTCAGCCTTGTGGAATACAAACAAAAACAGCTTTTTCCACATCTATAACAAAACTGTTAGGAAAGGTTTCAAAGCCTCTTATCTTCATTTCGGAAAGCCTTAAGTACACAGAACCGTATCACTGTACTATACTACTACTACACACATAGACAAATATGTACATATAAAAAAGAAACATACGGGTAATAGTATATACAAATTAACAAGACGTTATTAAGATATGAGAAATGAAAATATCTGAGATTTTATAGTGAAAATACAAAATAGTTTTCAATAATCAAGATCGACCGCTCAGGCATACAGATCGGTCAACAAGACGTGTTAAAGAACTAAAGAAAATATAGAAAAAAGGTGAAAAGAGATCAATGTTTTAGTGAATAAAACAACAAATGAACACGCACATATATATATGTGTTGCAAATGGACTCTTTTGATATTAAAACCCTTTAAAATCAGTTTTACCTTTTCTTCGAGCTGTGTAAGTTATATGTGTATCAAATGTTATTTACTCGTTTTTAAGCAAAAGAAAACGAGGAAGGTCGAGGAAGAAGAAGATCAGAGAGATATGGATGTATAGAAGATGATGATCATCGAGAGAGAGTTTTGGTTATAAGTTTCGGGAAGGGAGAGAGAGAGAGAGAGAGAGAGAGAGAGGGTGAGAGAGAAACAGAGATTGATGATTCGGTGAAATATAAAAGGTGTAGAGAGTGTGGACCGCTCGATTGCGCGTGGCATTCTCCATGTCCCCATTTGCGTACGTCACCCTCCTCCCGCTTCTTTTCACATTCTTCTTCGTTTTGTCCCTTTATCATTTATTTCTTTAATTATATAGATATATATATATATATATATATATATATATGTCTTAGGAGTAAAACGGACCTAAAGATATCAAAATTATTACTTCTGATTTTCCTGATTGATGCATTATTAAATATTTGCCTACATATTTTCAAGAAAACAACCAAAAATCTACCTTTACGGATTTTTGCATATTCTTGAGATTTTGAACAATAACTCTAAGTTAACACAACACACAAATAAGTAATGATCCAGTTCTTTTAATCAAATGATGGTATATTCCATTATTCAACATGTTATTGGTCGAAATCTGAATTCAGTTTACTATGCAATTTTTAATCAGTAAAACTAGAAAAAAACATTTTTAGGGGTTAATATCATTGCAGCTGACGAAAAAAACAAAAATTGCAGCTAAATCTAAAACTTGCTACTAATTCTGACATTCTTCCTGCTTGGGACCTAATTAACTTTTTGGGCCTTTTTTCTTTTCAAACTTGCGAGTTGCGACTGCTCTGTAATATTTTAACTAAACCAAAAAAAAAATATATATATATATTAATTAACCGTCAGACCAATGAGATCACGGGGTTTAATGTTGCAAAGTGCAAACATTCTGACATTCTGGAACATGCCACGCTGGCACAACAGAGAATGTCCCTTTGCCACGTGGGAGAGAATAAACAAACCGGCCCGCTTCACATGCTTTGTGAACTTGACGATTTACCAATGTACCCTCGTTATTCCATCTTCTTTGAAGGGTATATTCATAATTTAAAGACATCCCCAGTGACGACCTTCTCTTCTCCAATGATTTATCGACAAGAACCAACGAGAAGGGAATGAAATCGAACAGCAGCCACCACGTGGCGGTCATTGGTTGGCTATTGAGCTATTATCTTTACGTAGAAGATAAATAAAGCTAGTGTATATATCAGACGAAACAAAATTAAAATAAAGTTAATCCTTTTTTTGGTACCAAAATGATTTGATATTATTTTGAGAGCGTCGTTGTGACATTTTGAAAGAATTGTGTTTGTTTTATTCCAGGATAAAATAAGTAAGAAAACAAGCTGGTCCGAAAATTTGGTTATATATACACCAATATGCACCTGATTGAATTTTTCTTTTAACCAATAGTAAATTATGTAATGGATAAATTTGTTGAAACGTAAATTTCAACAGCTATACCAACAAACACAAAATATACTATAAAAAAAGACTTGTATGATACCAGTAGAAACAGTCAACACATTTTACAAATAATATTCTAGAATAAGAAAGTGAGGGTTTCGATATCTTTGGTTCGATTAATTTTAGATTTGAAAAAATAAAAGTTTCGTATAAGTGTAATTGTGTATACATATTCTAAAAGAAAACTCGATCTTTTTTTTCAAATGTAGCATCGCATATTCAGATTTTGCTAAAACAACGTCCGATTAATTTTGGAAATATTTCTTGGCAAGAAGTTCTCACGTAATACTTGCACACAGTTAGCAAGTTGTCTACATGTAGTGTTTGCACACAATTAAAATGAACCTTAAGAAATAGCGAGTGTGGAATCATACTCAACATAATTCAAAATAGATGCAACCCGTCAAATCTACTTAACTTAACAAACAAAAAAGTATGTCGAATTCTAGAGATCAAAATATCAAATGGCATTGACGAGGAGATTAATCATATTATGTGCTATGGTTGAGCTTCGGTCAAAAATCTTTTAATCATAAAAAAGTATGTCGAATTAAATTTTATAATTAGAAAAAATATATTTATTATAGCATATATGTAACTATAAGTTTTGGTAGAATGTCTCCCATATATACTGTGCAACTATGTCTCCCATATATATACTACATGAATAAGACTGTAAACATGAATTAGTGAAGAGGTTTTAATTGACATGCCACCAAAAAAGATACAGAAAAAACATATAACAAAGTGAAACAATTTGGTCCTGCATGCTTTGGACCTATGCGTGTTAACGTGTTTGGACATTACTTGGGCTTCAAAATTGCACTCATTGTTTCGACGTTGACTCTTGATTACTTCACCACCATATTAAATTATTAATTAATTACTACTAATTAACCATTTAAATAACAAAAAAAATATTTTTTTTTTTTTTTTTTTTTATATATTTTTTATATTTTTTTTATATATTTGTTTTTGTTTTTATATAGTTTTATAATATTTTTTTTTTTTTTCTTTAATTTTTTTTTTTTTTTTTTTTTTTATTTTTTTTTTGTTTTTATTTTTTGTTTTTTTTTGTGTTTTTTTTTTTTTTATTTTTTTTTCTTTATATTTTTTTTTTTTTTTTTTTTTTTTTTTTTTTTAATTTTTTTTTTTTTTTATTTTTTTTTTTTAATTTATTTTTTTTTTTATTATTTTTTTTTTTTTTTTTTTTTAATTATTTATTTTTTACGATATATTTATATTAAACCGAAATTATAAATGATTTTTCTAAGGGTTAAGATACGTGACCCAACAAGAGTTATAGATGAGCTGATTATGATTTTAAGTTACAAAATGCAGTATGGTAATTATGATTTGATTTTACCATAATTTGATTCGTTTCCCAGAAATTAATAAGTGGATTTAGGTTTCCTTATGATATTTGTTCTTCTTCCTTGTTCAAAAAAAAAAAGAAAGATATTTGTTCTTTTTTTTTGAACTTTTTTTTATTTTTTTCTTAACGAACTCTAACGTTGACAAACATGTCTCTCAATCGAGCTTCACGCACGTGTCAATTGCATGTTCATATTCGGACTGAAGAATTGTTGTGCTTGTTTTCTCTGCACATATGTTTTTTCTTTTTAAGGTTGACGCATGCTTTTGGAAAATAAATAAATAATTTCTTAAATTTAAACGCATGCTATGAAACCGCTTTTAAAGGTGAGGAATAATCCTGTTATTCTGTTGGGCTGTTACATTAGGAAGAATATATGTTTTTATTCGATAAAAAACAAAGTAATTTCCTTTATAACTTTTATAGTTAATTGTTTTTCTTGTTTTTTATACAACATTCTAGATATCAAATGCCCTTTAACTAAAATATTAGACTTGTTATGAAACCCACAATTTATTTTGATAAGTCTCGAAATAAAGATTGTACGTAGAAACAAAAAATATACATTCTTAGAATATTCTCTGAAGAAAAAAATTAGATGATCTAATTATTTTTACGGGCAATTTGGTGCCGACGGAGCCACTTAAACAAATAAGTATCGAATATGTTATGGTGAAATTGTTTTATTTCTGTTTTTCCAAAAAGGTATGAGATTGAGGTGAGACTGTTTTTTTCTTGTTGTTCTTTTTGTGTCGGCGGCTACGGTAAAAATAATTATATGGTACTTTGTAAATGTAAATAAACAGATAGAGAAGAAGAAAAAGTTTGAGGGAAGAAGAGATGTCCACGTAGGACGGTGGTGGGTCGGCCGGCGGTCACTAATCAAGCGGCGGAACTCATCATCCCAAAGTGGGTCCCATCCACATTTCCTTGAGTTTGTGGCCGGTGAATAAACTCCTTTCCATAATTACTTTAACTTTCCCCCTCTCACTTGAGAAGGATCGGAGAATTAATACCCAAAAAGTATTATCGACCCGCTTGCTCAAGGCCACTAACCCCGGTTTAAAAAGAATAGAAAAAACGTATAATCCATAAATAGGATGACAATACTAGCTAGTTTGAATTTGAACCGTTCTAATGTTAGAGTGACTCCAGTAGACTCACCAAGTAACTGTTCATAACTAAACAAAATTAGAAATATTATTTGTGAAGAGAGAGCGAGAGAGAGAGAGGTTAGCGTAACCGGCAAAAGAAAGATTCTAGTGGGACCATTGAATATCATATACACCCTTGTGAGTTGTGAGTTGTAACAATAATATTTGTCCTAATTCTTTTTTTTTTTTTTTTGGTGTGTGGTAAAATTGTCCTAATTATTTGTAAGATCATTTGATGATAAGTCACTGTATTAAAGAGTCATGTCAAGTCTAAAACAATGATATATGAATTTAGAACTTAAATATGTGGATTTTATGGGTTGACAAACCACGAAACTGTAACTTCAATATATATATGGATTTAGAACTTGAATATGTGTATCTTTGTCGTCTTAAAAATTAGATCTTGTTGACATATTTTGCCTTTGGATAATTACTATTGAAAACAAGGTAAAACTATATATACAGTATACACATATTATAAGCTTAAGCAAACAAGTCAATATGTAAACCGCCGTCCTATAGATCATTCACTTGCACTTAGCATGGGGATAATAATAAACTTGTCATCTTATATAATGCCGATTTCGAGAAAAATAGTTTTAACTCGTGAGTGCCGAAAAGTAAGTTTAAATTATACATATATAATATGTCAAGAAAAAATAAGTTATATATATATATATATATATATCTTAGTGATTAGTTTAAGATTGTCATGATCACATTCACTTGTACTAAGAAGGACTAATAAAACATAAACCAATTTTTAACTTATCTAAGAAAACATTAAACAGTTTTGCACTTATCTATTTAGGATCCACTAAACATTTTAGGCAGAGTTTAGTTAGATAAGTTTTAAGGTTGTAGTCTCTATATAAATTCTATAATATAATCACCAATCATTTATTTTTATATCTAGCAAAAAACGATATTTAACACGATCGATGTGATTAAATCATTAAACCAAAACTAGTTGATGAGTGGTGGTTATGAAAATGAGAAATAAAAAGAGTAGTATTTCCCCATAATAAAAAGCTGTTTTTGAGTGGTGGTTATGAAAATGAGAAATAAAAAGAAAAAACTTGAAAAAAAGAGTTTTGTGTTTAAAAATATGGTGTTGCATGCTTAGAAGAAGTGATTTTACTACATGCATTTCTAAGCATGCACTTAGCTTTTCGATACTCTATTGTGTGAGAAGTGTTTTTTGGTTATTGGAGCAATTTTAAAAATCACAATCTGCTGATAAATCATTTATAATGATCGGGTGAATGAATTGAAAACATAGGAAAAATATCGTGATGAAATGGCTAGCCGACAAATTCTTTCTTTTAGTAGCGAACTAGCTGTCATCTGATACGAGAATATGATCCACATGCTTAGAGTGGACGAAATACGTGAGGATCCACAGACATAGATCGTCGAACCGTAACAATTTTACACACATATATCGTATCATAGAATTATTTTGTAGAAGTCACATATATATGAATTTTTTATCTTGCAAATAGCTCTTTCTAATTACGCAACAATCTTGAGACTCACTCATTCCTTTTTGTCTCCTCCCACTAACATAATGCGTCATACACAAACCGGGCACACATAATATATCTATGAATAGTACTCTCATTATGCTTATACTAGAAGTGTAATCCACAAGGCTTCTTTGCAACATTTCTCATTTTTGTTGTCACAACTTGTTCAAATCTCTATTAATATATGTTGGTAAATTTAGTATTTCCTCAAAAAAATAGAAAATATTGTTTTAATTGTCAAATTCCTTAATTAACATTTTCAAATATATGATTGTTTATCCCAATTTATATTTATAATCTTCCATTGTATATATTACATGAGAAAAAAATGTACGCATGGCAAGTATGATATGTTTAAGTGTTGCCTTGTTGGTTCAATTAATGAATAAAACGTATTAGGGTTCAGTTAACAACTGTTTGGTTTGTATAGAAACACTTATGATTTTCTCTTTAGTTAAATTGCACCTTAACAACCAAACAATTCCGATACAATTGGTATATTTCTTTTTGTCGCTGTATCGATTCTATAGTTTGATGCAACAATAGCACTGATGATCAACTATATATGGCTGACACCAGTTAAATGATAATGACTTGTGCTTATACGATTGGAAAGACCCAATAATAGACAATTTTGAAACCGTGAAGAAAAAGAGACTATGATTGATCATTATATATGATAAGAAAGAGTATGCATTTATGTACTGTAATACTCTGATAGTATGAATGTGAGAAATAATAATATACGAGAAGAAGATAGTAAAAGCTGAAATGTCATCGATGGATTTGACAACAGCAAGCACTTTGGTCTTCTTTGCAAATCATATGAACCAGATGGGTTTTGATATTAGGATGATTAAGTGAATTAAAAAAGAAGAGTAATGATATGTGGTTAAAAATAAGGTTATTATTGGTAACGTCCAACTCCATAAGTTTTGTCTAATCACAGAATTATCGTGGTTTGTGTTTAGGACCACGTTGGTCAAGAAAATATATTTCATTGGCTGGAAAAATGAACGTGTGGGTGAATACTCTTTCAAAGTTTTTATTACATCTTCCAAGTGAAACGTATTATTAATGTTAATGGTTTTCCATTTTCTCTAAAACTATAAATATGTATAATTCTTTAGAAAAAAAAAACATATGTATAATTCATGGGGATCGACAGTGCTACATCAATTACACATTTACACTTGACAATATTGTGATTGATGGTTAATGTTATCTGGGATCACAAAATATATGATGGCCTGCCGAAGTTTTGAATGGAGGCTCGATATTCGATCCAACATTGGGCCCGTTAAGTCAATATCAACGCAATAAGGGCCTTGTGAGTGATTGGGGTTTAGGAGAAACCTTTTAGGAACCATGGAGAATCGTAGAGGATTGATGATGGATGGATTGATTATTGATATGCTTTTTTAACCCAAGTTCTCGTGGAATGCGTTCGAATCATCAAAACAAATCATATTGTAGAATCAATTTCTTGTTTCCTTATTTAAGGGGGGAATCGAATTTTGAAAATTTAAGAGAGCATTTAAATTCTATTATTGGGAAAAATATCTAAACCAAAACCACCAAAGTTGTATTTGTAATTAGCAGACTTTCCAATAAAATTCCAGAATCATTTCCCGGAATCATTTCATTGTTCGGATCGTAATTTAAACAAGAACCACCACATGAACATCGACAGTGGACTTACTTTCCACGTGCAAAGACTGACCGGAGCAGAGTCAAATAATGCCAGGGTGTACGAAACTATAGGCACGTGACGACATCAGTGGCTCAACGGTCATATTCAGAATCAGCAAACTATTGGCACGTGACAAAGAACGGGCCCCACCCACCAATCATCCTGCTCTCTTGTCTCCTTCTCAAAACGAGTGTAGCCTTGATTAAACCATATTTAAAAAATCAGTCGCGGATTAATGATTTGTTTTTCGCTAAATGATAAAGTTATTGGTTGAATGATGTTTTTCTTTTTCCATGTTTGTGCTATAAATCACCCACTTGTTTTTTTTTGGTTTTATAGCAGAATCAAACACTCTTTGGCGCGAAAACATAACTTCACTGAAGCAGGTCCCACATCCATAAAATCCGGTTGCTTAAATTACGTTGACTAAAATACAGGTAAAGCGATATTGAAAATCTCTAGCGGGCCACGCGAGCCGAAACAACAATTTAATTCGAGTTCTGGGGCCAAACAAAGACTTCGTAATCCCCAATAAAGACATTAAAGAAGCTCCAAAGACCAATAATAATGCTGAATTTTTTAATATCACTTCTTGTTTTTTTTGTTTTTAACTAAAAATTTAAATCAGGAAAACTAAAATTAGAAAAAACGGTTAGGCCGGTGAGGGTTGATCGGCGGAGGAAGGAACGTCAGGACCAACACGACAGCCTTCGAGCATGAAAACAATGTCGGACATTGTTGGCCGGTCAAGAGGATCCGTCGCAGTACAAAGAAGTCCGACTTTGATTCCTAATAAGAACTCTTCCCATTCCGATGATTCAGGGTCGAGTTCGAGTAGCCCCGGTTCTAGCAGCTCCGTGACTTGGCCTCTCTGAAGCTGTTTCTTCACCCATTTCACTATATCCTCGTCTTGTGTGAACATTACAGGTCTTTTCCCGGTTAGGATTTCGAGTAGGACAATGCCGAAGCTGTAGATGTCGGATTCTCTTGTGCTTTCCCCGGACGACGAGGCTTCTGGAGAGACGTATCCTAGCGTCCCGACGGTGGCTGATGTGACCGCTGTTCTGGACGGGGATCGAACCGTGAGACGGTCAAGCCCGAAATCAGATAAATGGGCTTCAAAGTCGGCGTCGAATAGTACATTCTGTGGCTTGATATCACCATGAACCTATAATCGGGATAATAGATGTTTTAAAAAAAAACCTGGAAGTGATGTATAATGTACAATGTGATTTAGACCTTAAAAATTCTTACCATGTTGGATTGATGGAGGAAACCGAGCCCACGAGCGATCCCGAGAGCTATGAGGTGGCGCATTGGCCAGTTTAGGACATGACCATCTTGGTGGGAAGCTTCTTGGAGCAGAGTAGATAAGTTTCCGTTGGGCATGTAGTCATACACCAAAAGCCTTAAATCTGGTGGACCGGCGTAGTAACCTCTAAGGACCGTGATGTTCCGGTGCTTGACTTTCCCGAGGATTTCAGCTTCTTTTTTGAACAAGTTCTCGTTTAGGAGTGAGCCATTGGGTAAGCGGCGGATAGAGAGAACCATTCCGTCGTTGTAATTGGCTTTGAATAGCAATCCGTATCTGGTTCTGCTAAGAACGTTCTCTTCATCGAACTGCCGTGTTGCTTCTATTGTTTCAGCTAGAGTGATCTTGTTGTTGAACATCACTAGCTTTGGTTCTCCGTTTTCTGTGCTTGACCGGCTCGTGCTGCTACGGACTCTACTTCCTGCGCTTGTTCTACCAGGACTCCGTTTCTTTTCTCCCGTTGCAGACTGTTGTTTCAGCTTCTTTCTCCATTTCAAGAGAGTGTAAATGTAGAAGCAGCAGAAGAGTGATAAAAGGAAAGCACCTATTGCAGCCATTGCTATCATCAGAATCATTTTCCTTTTCTTCTTCTTCTCTTCCGCTGAATTGCTTCCGCATTTTCTGTTTAATGGCTTCCCGCAGAGCTCTGTGTTACCAGAAAAATCTGATGGGTTGTTGATTCTTGAACCTAAAGAAGCTGGAATCTCTCCTTTAAGGCTGTTGCTCGAGACGTTGAAGAATACCAAGTTACCGGAAATAAGGGCGAGGCTAGCTGGAATCTCCCCGGTTAAGTTATTAGCAGAGAGATCAAGCTTCGTCAAGTTTGATAAACCAGACAAAGATCCAGGTATGACTCCTGAAAGATGATTGTGGTCAAGTGACAACGAGTTGAGGGACGAGCTCTGAGAGATATCTGGTGGGATTTCACCTGACAAGTTGTTCCGACCCAAGTCAAGCACCTTCAGACGCGAAAGATGAGAGAGATCAGCTGGAATATGACCCATTAGCCGGTTCGATCTTAACTCGAGAACTTCAAGAGCAGAGCAGTTTCCAATTTCAGGTGGAATAGAGCCAGAGATGTGATTATCTGACAGTGACAGAGAAACCAACAACCGAAGAAACCCGAAAGTCTGCGGTATCTGGCCGGAGAATGAGTTAGAGCTAAGGTTCACATACCTTAAACTCACCAAGCTACTAAACCCTTCAGGTACAACCCCAGAGAAGTTGTTCTCCTGCAATGCAATCACTTGCAAGTTTGGCAAACCGGAGAGCTCAGCCGGAATCTCGCCGGACATATTCTGCTTGCTTAAATCAAGAGATGTTAGCTTAAACAGGTTGGCCACACTAGCTGGTATCTCACCAGAGAATCCATTACCACTCAAATTCAAGAAACTCAGGTTACTTAAGTTGCTGATACTCACTGGAACTTCCCCGGAAAACCGGTTTCCGCTGAGATCCAGCTCAGACAGATTCGTCAGGGCCACCAACTCCACCGGAAAACTCCCGTTCAAGTTGTTTTTACCTAAGTTAAGCCGATCAAGCTGCTGCAGATTCACCATAGATGAAGGAACGTAACCTGAGAAGCTGTTTCTGCCTAAAGATAAAACCTTTAATGCCTTCATGTAGCCTAGAAACTCAGGAATCTGCCCTGTTAATCGGTTTCCTTCGAAATCGAGGAGCCCTAAGGAGCCACATTGCTTAATCTCAACAGGAATCTTACCCGTAAGAGAGTTATTAGCTAGTTTCAGTTCTTCTAATCTCTTCAAGTTACCAACATCCGGAGGAATCTCACCGGAAAAAGAGTTTCCAGAAACATCAAGATTCGTAAGTGACAAAATGTTTGTCAACCACATCGGGAAACGGCCGGAGATTCGATTTTCCCGGAGATCCAAGACCTGTAAATCTGTGCGACAGTTTGCCGTCTCAGGCCGTACGATATCCGAGAAAGCGTTGAACCCTAACTGAACAATCCTAAGCGATGTGTTGCAGAAGAGAGAAAACGGCACAGTACCGGAGAGATTGTTGTTAGAGAGCGTGAGGACCTCGAGGCTTGGAAGAGCTCCGAAAGCGGCGGGAATCACGCCGCCGATTGCGTTCTCCGAAGCGCTCAAGTGGACGATGGAGGAGCAGTTTGAGATCGCAGACGGTAATGTTCCTTGCAAGAGGTTGAAATCGAGCCAGAGATACTGGAGGCTCTGGAGTCTGCCGAGGCTCGCCGGAATCTCGCCGGTTAGCTGATTGTACGAGAGATTTAGGAGCTGGAGCTGAGTCAAGTTAGCAAGTCCACTCGGTATCTGACCAGAGAAGGTGTTCGACGAAATATCAAGGAACTTGAGGCTCGATGGTAAACCAACGGAGATCTCCCCGGAGAGACGGTTTCCGGCGACATTAAACACCTCAAGCGAAGTGAGATTCCCCATCGCCGGAGGTAGTTTCCCAGAGAGTGAGTTGTACTGGAGGAAGACGGCGAGTAGGCGCGTGCAGTAAGCGAGTGAAGGAGGGATCGCACCGTTGAAGGAGTTTGATCGGAGGCTGAGCTTCCGTAGCATGCGGAGGCCAGAGATACGATCGGAGATTCGTCCGGAGAGCTGCAGACGAGGAAGTCGGATCTCAGTGACACGGTGGTTAGTACAGCCGACGCCGCGCCAGTCACATGGAGCCACCGGAGTTGAGGGATCCCAAGAAGATAGAGCACCAAGAGGGTCATGAAGGTTGAGCTTAAACGCCGTGAGGGCGTCAATCTCGGGCTGAGGATCATCGGCGCGTGAGAATAACGGCGCGTAGATCACCAGGCAAATGAAGAACAGGGATGTTCCCATGGCCATAGATCCGTTGTAATAGACAAAATGAAAACTAGCTTGAAGAAGAAGGTGAGAGAAGTGTCGCCATGAGTGTTGTTCTTGGAGAGAGAGAGAGAGAGAGAATGAAAACCGTCACTGAGAGCTAAAAATGAGTAAAGTTAAAAGTTTTTAAAGAAGAAGAAGTCTGAAACAAAAATATAAAATCTGTTTCTTTAAATAATTTGAAATCCATTTGAAGTCCGCACTATAATTCATGCGTATTGAAAAATGATATTTTGTTACAAATTCGGGAAACATTTTTCTAATCATTATATTGTCCTTGCAAGTTAAATAAATAAAAAAACAGAGAAAACCATTATTTTGTTGTACTGTGTTTCTTTCTTTTTTGTCCATTTGCTTAAAACTTCCGGAGATCGAATTTCACGGCGAGAAATGTCGTCGGAGATTGGCTTTGCTTTACTCACGGCCTTCACGGTGCTCTTGTCATACTCGACCTTGTCTGATGGATTACTGCAACCTCGTAGGATATCTCATGGTTTGTCAGCAAGCGGCAAGTACTTGACGACGGATGAGCTCTGGTTCAATCAAACCCTCGACCACTACTCCCCATACGTAATCAATCTCCCCGATTTCGTTTCTTGTTCGATTTGAATTTCTTTTTTTTCTTGCGTTATTGAAATCGGGAAAACTTTTTAGATTCTGTAATATGATCCTGATTTCGCTGCGAGAGTCCATAAATAGAACTGATCTGGGTTTCTGCTTTAAATTGTGGAATTCGAATTGTTTTTTTTAATCCTCAGGATCATCGCAAATTCGGACAGCGATACTACGAATATCTCGACCATTTACGCGTCCCAGACGGACCTATCTTTCTCATAATCTGTGGCGAAGGCCCTTGCAACGGAATCCCCAATGACTATTTAAGTGTAAGATTTTTCATGAAACCTATTCATATGATAATCTTGCTCCTAACATCGATAGTTTCTAAAATTTGCATTGTTTTCCTCATAAACATGTTCTTTAGGTGTTGGCAAAGAAGTTTGAAGCGGGCATTGTGTCACTCGAGCATCGTTACTACGGAAAGAGCTCACCGTTTAAGTCATTGGCCACTGAGAATCTCAAGTATCTTTCATCTAAACAGGCCCTTTCCGATTTAGCTGCTTTCCGTGAATATTACCAGGCACGTAGTTTTGTGGTTTTTTATGCTCTAGAAGCTGCGTCTACAATTCAGTGACTATGTACTTTGGGATTTTTCTGTGTGGATGCAGGAATCTTTTAATGTTAAGTTGAATAGAAGTGGCAGTGTTGATAATCCTTGGTTCTTCTTTGGAGCGTCTTATTCTGGAGCTTTGAGTGCTTGGTTCCGGCTCAAATTCCCTCATTTGACCTGTGGAAGCCTCGCTAGTTCTGCAGTTGTTCGTGCTGTCTACGAATTCCCTGAATTTGATCAACAGGTAAATCCTTCGTTACAAGATTAAAATTAAGTGAAGACATGTTGTGTCAATTGATATAGAGTTTAGTTGCTGTAGAATCAATATTTGTGTGCCTTATTGAGCAGATTGGTGAGTCAGCTGGACCGGAATGTAAAGCTGCATTACAGGAGACTAATAAACTCTTGGAACTAGCGCTTAAAGTGAATAACAAGGCTGTGAAAGCTCTCTTCAATGCCACCGAGGTCTTGCTTTGTTGTTTCCTCTTTTCTCGTCTTTGCATCCGAACAGTTATGAAAGTTAAAAAAGTCTGTTTCCATTCTGATTAAGTTTCTGAAATCTGCAGCTCGATGTTGATGCTGATTTCTTATACTTGGTAGCTGATGCAGAAGTTATGGCGGTAAGGATATGCATACGCGTTCATTTCATGTTCATATGATTCTTATTTTCTTTCCAGTTTTAGATATTTATCTTTATAAACTGGCAGATCCAATACGGAAATCCAGATGAACTATGTGTTCCACTCGTGGAAGCTAAGAAGAACGGTGGCGATTTAGTGGTAATTCGCTTCACCCAAGTCGCATAGAAAACCAAAATATTGTGTTTTCTGACCCATTATTTTGTGTGTGTAAATGCAGGAAGCATATGCTAAATATGTCAGAGAGTTTTGCGTGGGAGTTTTCGGGCTAAGCGCTAAAACATATAGCCGGAAGCATCTGCTAGACACTGCGGTCACCCCAGAGAGTGCAGATCGGCTTTGGTGGTTTCAAGTTTGCACCGAAGTGGCGTATTTCCAGGTGGCGCCTGCAAACGATAGCATCCGCTCTCAGCAGATCAATACAGAGTACATTTATAAGCCCTCTTGATGTCACACGCCTACTTATATATGCATATAACTCTTGTTATCGTTTCTATTTATCGTCCAGCTTACATTTCTTGGTACTTTTCATAGGTATCATTTGGACCTATGCAAGAGTCTGTTTGGGAAAGGTGTTTACCCTGAAGTTTATGCAACAAACCTGTACTATGGAGGTGATAGAATTGCTGGTATGTAACATTGAAAAACTTCTCGATGCTCCTCTTACTCTTTTGCACATTCCAACAGTTTCTTCGCGTCTTCTTCTTCTCAATTTTGCAGCAACCAAGATCATCTTCACTAATGGGTCACAGGATCCATGGCGTCATGCATCCAAACAGACCTCATCTCCTGACCGTAAGCCTCCTTTTACTTTAATAAAAATCACATAGCATTAACTCAGACTTAATTTATGTCGTAAATAGCATTCAGACAAATATTCTCTTCAAAACACTAACAATTTGAACGCTCGACGACACAGTGCCTTCTTATATCGTGACTTGTCACAACTGTGGCCATGGAAGTGATCTTCGAGGATGCCCTCAATCTCCAATGATCATTGAAGGTATATATAACTGACCTCTTCTCTATTTCTTTCCGATGCTCAAAATACAAATACTGAAACAACTGATTAAAATATATGATGTCCCTTTTCCTTCTCATTTTTCAGGTGATTCCAAGAATTGTAGCTCACCAGATGCGGTGAACAAAGTGCGGCAACATATAGTAGAACACATGGACTTGTGGCTCTCCGAGTGTCGTGGAGCGCTTAGGAGTTCCATATAGAGTCTCACCTCACACGTATAGTCATAACGCTTGTGGTAGATAAATAAAAACGTCAAATGTATGTTGCAAACTTGTATCTGTGAAAACTTGTATCTAAACTTGTATCTGTGAAAACTTGTATCATATTCATGTTCTATGAAATCTCTGGAGCAGTTACACGCACGGCATGTAGATTGAATGAAGCTCTCAATTAGCTCTGGGATGTTAAATATTTGGGATTACATTTTTAATATTATTTAATAGTATAGTAGATATTTTCGATAAGCTAAATAGGAAGATCTCAACAAATGCATTTTAGAAATGAGTATATTGGAGGTTATACACTTTCTTGATTGTATGAAGCATCAACTTGATTTTTAGGCTAGATTCATGATTCATTTGGCTTATGCAAATATGTTTGGATCCGAGATTTGTGTAATTGATATTTGATCTCTCTAATATTGGCAATTACATTCATTTATGTTTGCATTTAAGGATTGTATTTAAATATTCTCATTTTTGCTCATTTGTATTGCAGTTAATATTTGGAATGATTTGCCCCGTAATTTGAGGTGGCAAAGAGATTATATGTGAATTGATAAGGTAATTAATTTTTATGAATTAAACCAATGAAATTTTCATAAGATTAGTAGATTACCATCGGTTTGATTTAAATGAAGAAGAGGATGTCTTTTACCATGTACTTTTTGGGTTGGGTTTGATCGAGAACCTTAGTTGACTCAGTATTTTTGATTAATTTTAAACTCTATTAGACTTGTCAAACACATTTTATTAATTAACTCAACGTATTGGTCGATTCTATTGATGTCCGCACTATAAACCATGCGTTTTTTTCGTGTGCAAATTCAGGGCACAGTGCCTTCTTACATCGTGACTTGTCACAAATGTGGCCATGGAAGTGATCTTCGAGGATGCCCTCAATCTTCACTGATCATTGAAGGTAGATTTTACGGACCTCTTCTCTATTTTTTTTCGATGCCAGAACTCAAAAGACAAATAAACAACTGATGAAAATATATGATGTCTTTTTTCTTCTCATTTTTCAGGTGATTCCAAGAATTGTAGCTCGCCGGATGCGGTGAACAAAGTGCGGCAACATATAGTAGAACACATGGACTTGTGGCTCTCCGAGTGTCGTGGAGCGCTTAGGAGTTCTATATAGAGTCAGCACCTCACACGCATAGTAAACAACTGATGAAAATATATGATGCCTTTTTTCTTCTCATTTTTCAGGTGATTCCAAGAATTATAGCTCGCCGGATGCGGTGAACAAAGTGCGGCAACATATAATAGAACACATGGACTTGTGGCTCTCCGAGTGTCGTGGAGCGCTTAGGAGTTCCATATAGAGTCAGCACTTCACACGCATAGTCATGTGGTTTTGGTTCAGCAGATAAATAAAACATCATATTTATGTTGCAAACTTGTATCATATGTATGTTCTGGACTCGTATCTATGAAATATCTGGAGCAGCATTGCATGTATTGTAGATTGAAGCTCTCAATTAGGGTGGAATTAGCAAACCTGTTTCAAAAAAAAAAAAAATAGGGTGGAATGAAAATTCTGTGACGTTGTGATCAAGACTTTCTTGCTATATAAATTTAAATATGCTTCTGAACACAAATCCTTTGTAGTTTAGTGGGTTAGGGTGAAATTAGCAAATCTGTTTCAAAAAAAAAAAAATAGGGTGGAATGAAAATTCTGTGATCTTGTGATCAAGACTTTCTTGCTATATAAATGTAAATATGCTTCTGAACACAAATCCTTTGTAGTCTAGTTGGTTAGGATACTCGGCTCTCACCCGAGAGACCCGGGTTCAAGTACCGGCAAAGGAGATGTTTTTTAAGTTGATAAATAATATTTGGGATTTTGACTTCTTGACGACGTCGTTCGTTTATAGAGTCAACAGAGTGAAGACAGATGTCTCCTCGCTATTTGACCGGATGGAAAATCAAAACAGAGGACTAATTTCATAGTCACGGGTTCATCTTTCTCGGGATTTCAAAATTTGACGGTGATCCGACTTCCAATTTTTTGTTTGGCTTTCCTTTTTTGTTTGTTTGGCTGATCGGTGAAGGAAACGTATTTCTTTGGTTCGATGGTGGAGACTAAGTCGAATTTGACGCCGACGCAGAGATATGCGGCCGGCGCATTGTTCGCGATCGCGCTGAACCAAGCGCAAATCAACCAGACTCAGCCTCTGGGGATCCCGGGGGCGGAAGACGACGACGAAGAGTGTGAAAATCGTCGTTCCGAGGAGCGAAGAAGCAATTGTAGTAGCGGGGATTCTGTCTCCGATGACCCCGGCCTCTGGGTACACGAGACGTCGGGCCTTCTTCGACCCGTTTTCAGGTGATCTTCCAAAATCCTTTTTTCTTTGTCATCGATTCTGGAATCCATTTCTGAGAAATCATCATGTTAGATTCGATATTCCCTTTCGATGTGTTTGTAATTCGTTTTTTTATTCACAGATGTCTTGATATTGATTCCTCGGCTTGGCTTGGTCTCGAGGAAACAGCTAATTCTTCTCCGGCTAAGCACCACATCGGTGCGGTATGGCTATTCTGGAGTTTGATTTTTTATATGTTACGGATCCGTTATCTTTGATGAGTTATTTGTTCATTAACTTTCTGTTTTTGATCTATTGTAGTTCACGAGGTTACTCTCAGAAGAAGCGAGTGATGCTTCTATCGAGATGAAGGAGCAAGAGATGGCCTTAGGTAAAGCTGCTGATGCTATGGTTCATAGCATTCAAAGCTCTTTGTCTATAGATGCTAAGAAGGAGAAGCATCAGGAATACGAAAACGAATGCCGTGAGAAATATGCGGTCCCTGAGGTCAAGACAAAAGATAGGGATGTGAATAAGGATAAGGAGGAGTCTGCTAATACTGCTGAAACAGAGACTCTTGAAGCGGGTGTAGTTATTATAGATGGAAGCCACAAGCCTGAAGTTGATGAAGATGACAAATCTGTTGAGGAAGTAACGTTGCTTAGTCATCAGAGGAAGATAAATGTTCTTTATGAGCTTCTTTCTGCTTGCTTGTCAGATAAACATCAAGAGGTTAAGAAATGTACTCGGCGTAGAAAAGGCTATGATGCTCGGCACCGCGTTGCTCTCCGCTTACTTGCGACCTGGTTTAACATCGAGTGGATTAAAGTGGTTCGTATAATTATTCCTTCCACAACACGCCCATCGTGAAGTTTAATGCTTTTACATGGTATCATCGTTGTTACATGGAATTGGCACAGCTCTAAATTCCTGTACTTTTTCATCTGCTACCATGTATTTGCATATTTTTCTTGTTTTCTTCTTGTTCTGGCAGTTGTTTATTATACGAGAATTCCATAGTTTCTTTCATTTTTATAATATTTATGGATATTCAATTTCTAGGAAGCAATTGAGACAATGGTCGCATGCTCTGCCATGGCCCTTCAGAAGTCTGCTGAAATGAAGGATGAAGATGCTATGTCTCCTACTAGTACATGGGCTAAGTGGAAGCGCGGAGGCATCATTGGTGCAGCTGCTTTAACGGGGGGCACTTTGATGGCCATCACTGGTGGTACGGCGAGTTCAAAGTGTTAGCTAACCTTCTAGATTAGAGCGCATTTGGAATTGGTTACCTAATTTCATTTTCATTTACATGGTTATGTTCAACAGGATTGGCTGCTCCAGCTATTGCCGCAGGGTTTGGTGCATTGGCACCAACACTCGGCACACTTGTGCCGGTGATCGGAGCTGGTGGGTTTGCTGCTGCGGCTAGTGCTGCCGGAACTGTTGCTGGCTCCGTTGCGGTTGCAGCTTCGTTTGGAGGTGAATAAGAGTAGATGAGTTCACTTTTTGAAGTATGTGTGCGCTTTCAATTAGCCACTAGGTGTTTTGGCTTCTCTTTAATCCTCACCAACGTATTAACTCTTAGTGAAGGAGCGTCTACAATGTCACTTATGCTTGGTTGTTAAAACGTTTTTGTACCCAGCTGCTGGAGCTGGTCTCACAGGGACTAAGATGGCAAGGAGAATTGGGGACCTTGATGAGTTTGAATTTAAAGCTATAGGCGAAAATCATAATCAAGGAGTGAGTGCATATTTTCCCTTTGCTGTTAGATCTTTGTAACACAGTTTTTTGCATTTTAAAGTATTAAAATGATGGATGCGCCGCCTCTCCCTCCTTCATTTGGAAATCTCATTGCTCTGAGTTTTTCCGTTTTTGACTGATGTGGAAACATATGTGGAAATCAATTTAACAGCGGTTAGCAGTGGAAGTCTTGGTTGCTGGTGTTGTTTTTAAAGAAGAAGATTTTGTGAAACCATGGGAAGGGTTAACTAGCAGTTTGGAGAGGTATGTGGTGTAAGAAATTTTGTATCTTGAAAGGGAATCAGGATTAGCTGTTCTCATTCACGTTTGTGTCTGATTCTTAAGAATTGTGCCATATCTGCTTCTTACAGTCTGGTCTTTTACTATTTCAGGTACACGCTGCAATGGGAGTCCAAGAATCTTATCTTAGTGAGCACTGCAATTCAGGATTGGCTTACTTCAAGTAATTGGTTCTCATCCTGCTAATTTACCAAGTTAATGTAACATGTCTATTTTCTAGGAAACATTGTGATATCGAGATGATTTCCCGCAGGACTTGCCATGGAATTGATGAAACAAGGAGCAATGCACACTGTGTTGAGCTCTCTTTTATTGGCATTGGCATGGCCAGCGACAATCTTAGTAGCTGCCGATTTCATAGATAGTAAATGGAGCATTGCTATTGATAGGTAACACCTTTTCCCTAGCGTAGTAGTCAATCTATGAATGAAGATGATGCACCCATCGAATCGCCAACTAATGACCAAATCTTTTGAAACGTTCGTGTTGATTTTGCATTATAACTAAATCCATGGCTATTATAAACTTATTCCTTCAGGTCGGATAAAGCGGGAAGACTTCTAGCTGAAGTGCTACAAAAAGGCTTGCAGGGAAATAGGTATAGAGTTCATGACTGCTGCATGGAAATGAAAATAATTTCTATATCAAAAGCTATATACATATATGATTCATGTCTTGTGTTGCTTATATTTCCTCAAATTATGGGAAATCAGACCCATAACTCTCGTGGGATTTTCGCTTGGTGCGCGTGTCATCTTCAAATGCCTCCAAACTCTGGCCGAGACAGAACAAAACGGTATTTTTTCACTGTGTTGCTCAAAAGATTAAATCTTTTTTGGGTGTAATGTGAGGAAAAGAGATGGAAACTTTCTTATGGAGGTTTCGACATGTCTAACTTGGCAGCTGAACTTGTGGAAAGGGTTGTTCTTCTTGGAGCACCCATTTCAATCAACAACGAAAACTGGCGAGACGTAAGGAAGGTAATCAACTCTCTTTTCAGTTTGAGTTTGAGTTTGTGTTCATTACCTACCAAAACAAATGTCACATCCATAGAATCGAATCTTAAATGAGTGTTATTTTTCTGGTCCTATTTGGTAGATGGTAGCTGGAAGATTCATCAATGTTTATGCCACAAACGATTGGACCCTCGGTGTTGCATTTCGCGCTAGGTACTACACATAATACATGTAACTTCCATTATTCTATTTTTTTTTTTTTTTTGTGATCTACCTAACTTGTTTTTCCTTTTCTGTCGTTATCTTTTCACAGTTTATTCTCTCAAGGATTAGCCGGAATCCAACCGATTTGTATCCCTGGGATCGAAAATGTAAGCCATCTATTTGTCTTGTCTCGTGTATGTTATTATCCATTTAATAAAACAATAATTAGTTTAGTGATAAAGTTGTCAAAATAGATATAAGATCGCTTTCGGCAATTGTGAAGTTTCAATTAAAATCGTATCATTTCACCTCTCTCAATTTCAACGTGTTACAGGTGGATGTAACCGATATGGTGGAAGGTCACTCTTCATATCTATGGAAAACTCAGCAAATCCTCGAGAGACTCGAAATCGACACTTATTACCCTGTTTTTCGAGACACACTCTAACGACTATATCAAATTAGAGAGAGACGTGTCACATTTTCACCAAACTTTACAAAATAAAAAAAGTCGTTATCCGTTAGACATTTACTTAAGGTTTGTATTTTGTTTGTTTGTAGTCGTCGTCTTTGTCTTTTAACATTCGTCGACGCCGGCGAAAGACGAAAGCTTTGCTTTTGTAATTATTTGTATGAAACGTCGTCGTGTTGAATCATCCACATTCCACAACATACGGAACCGTCTTGGTTGAACGTTCTATTGTTGCCTTTTTTTTAATATATAGTACAGAGAAAGTCAAAACTGGAAAATGTTGATTATCTGATGATTGTATGTCGGAACAAGAAAAGGGGTCAAAAGTTCCGAACGTTCTTTACGAGGCCTTAGTAACTTTAGTTTTAAATCGGCTTAAGAATTGGCCATACCAGTTACCACCTCGCCGACAAAGTTTATGTATTTGCTCATATAATCATATTTCTATTCATAAATTCAACCCTGACAGAAAAAAAAAATATATAGATAAAACAAAAAAAAAAAATTAAAAATTTCAGCCTTGACAACTCATCGAGTTTGCTATATATTTGTCAATTTCTAAATTTTGTGTCTCCGTGACAAATATCTGTCGTGGAGAGACTACTACTTACCTACCCGTTTTAATATTTTCAACGCTTTTAATATTTCGTTCGAGCCAAATTTATAAGATTTGCTTCCCTGAAGTTGATGAAACTAGGTGCAATGTATTTGCTGATTTGATTTCATAGATATAAAATGGAGGCAAAACCTTCTTCTCCTTTCAACGGATTAAAATGAACTTGGAAATTATTGAAAATGAGGGAGCTAGTTGAAATTAAATATCTTAGCCATCTAAAATATCTTGCCATCTCTTTCTCTCGTCCTTCGATATGAGACAATACATTATACATAATTCATTCATTAGATGATGAAACCAGATTCGTTTTCAAATGAATATTTAACGAATTGTTGTCAGAAAGGGTGTCAGATCGCTTTCAATCAAACAATAAGTGAAAGGTCAACAATGATTTTCAGATTGGTGTAAGAAGGTTTAATGATCGATATAGAACCAAATAAAAGTGAGAGATTTAATCATATATGTAACATTCACCTCTCGATCTCAACATTACAGGTGAATATGTGAACAATATGGTGGAAGGTCACTCCTCGTATCTATGGACAACGTAGCAAATCGGAATTTGACAAAAAACCGTAGATTTAATGATTATAAATTCAGTCTCCAAATTTGACAAACATTATCTCCAACCTCTTATTCACTCTCGGAGATTACAAAAAAATTCGAATTCTAAATTAATTAGCAGTATAGTGATATATATATATGTGTGTATATTCCATATGAACGCATGTCTTATTTACGATGTGAGATTCTAACGTATCGGTATATAATACAAATAATGAACCCTCCTTTTAGTTACCAGATCGCACATCACATGTTCTGAATTACAGACAATAAAAAACAAAACAAAAGACATTAAATGTACGTAGACATTAGGGGTTTCTTTTATTTTGTTTGTTTGTTCTTCGTTTGAACGTTCTTCGATCGACGACGCCGGGGAAAGACGACAACTTATGATGCGTTGTTATTATTCGAAACGTCGCCGTGCTGAATCCACCACCACATGTTACCGCTTTCTCTGACTATGCTGCTGATCTTTTATTTTTTTAGCTACATCTCGTTTCCTTTTATGTATATATATATATATAAAGAAAGTCAAAAACTGAAAAATGAAAATGTTGATTATGTCTGAAAAAAAGTGACTAGAAGTTCGAGACTTTTTTCTTTCGAGGTCATATTAAATTTGTTTATAATTCGGGTTGCCTTTTTAAAATAACTTTAAAAAAAATGTTTAGTAAGACAATATATAAAGCAGAAATAATATAATTTGAAACAACGATTCTGTCTCATTTAGTGGGTGTCAATGTTTATGTTCTTATCCGCTCGTGGTACCATCCAAGTGAGAATCAGTTCAATGGTAAAAAAAATACATAAACGAAGAGATTTTTTAATTTACAATTAATTATAACTACGCATCGCCTCTTTTGTTTCATAAAATCTATTCCAAACCATCCCATCAGTACATTTATTTCATAAAATCTCTAAGCATCCTTACCAAACAAACTTTTAATGGAAATGGGGTCGCATGACTTATTGTCCCCACAATCACAGATTCACAGGTAAAATCTTTCTGAAATATGATTTTAAAAACAATAAAATTAAACGCAATGTCAGTTTTTCGGTGATATTGCTATAACAGCAAAACTTGAATAGTTGATGGGTCGGTCGAGAAGCTGTCTTCTCTAGAAGACAAAATCCAACCCCTACTCAAACTAACCTCTTTGCAAACCTGTGGCTTAGATAGTTAAGCCTTAAATGTTACGTTTGGCTTAAAGCTAATTATAGCGATGACTGCTCCATTCTTCACTACTCATCGCTTGTCTATAAATTTGTCATTTTCTCATATGCTTCCACGACGAGAATTATTTCTGTCAAGGAGGCACCGCTAGTTAGTTACACAGCCTTGAATTATATATCATTTGGAAAATTTTCTAGATAGTTAGATATTTTGCTTGTGACATTCAATATTGAGAATGCAATTATTTTGTGATATTCAAGAGTCCACGTAGTGTACGTAGGTATGTATTATGAATGTGCTACGTGTGCAGCTACGAAAAATCTAACTAGTAATTGTAATTTATTGATTTCGTCAAGGTAGTTGAAGTAGTGATCGATTACTAGCTGATGCATTCTGGTAGCTAGTAGTAATATTTTATAAGTGAATAGTTCCGATATGGATTTTGACATCCATCTAGAAAC
The DNA here is from genome assembly GCA_020283515.1 of Alliaria petiolata. Taxonomy (NCBI): domain Eukaryota; kingdom Viridiplantae; phylum Streptophyta; class Magnoliopsida; order Brassicales; family Brassicaceae; genus Alliaria; species Alliaria petiolata. The sequence continues at coordinate 47,524,596 of JAHZTW010000002.1, read as the reverse complement.
CTGATCCTCAATGGTGTTCGAACTAAGCAATTAACACATACGCAAGTGATACAAATGATACGTAAGCATTTTCCTATTTAAGGTTTCGAATCCTACCCCCCCAAAAAAAAAAAAAAGACTTTCAAAAGAAAAAATAGGAATACTACAAGAAAAAATTTATATATAAATGATATATAAGAAAATCCATAATCTATATATACATTTTAAAAAAGGATGTAACTTTCAAGAAAATAAAAGAAATAGAAAAATATGTGAATAGTTAGGTTCTTCAAATCTAAAATTGATTCAACTTATTTTTATCGGTTGCCAAACTCTTTTCTGTCATGGTGATGGAAATGCGTATGTTTTTAAACTATTTTTGTAATATCCTTCGATCAGTGGTATACTTTTGTAATATGCAAAATTAGCTGTGAAAAAAAAAATCTTATTTTTTACCAGTTACATTTCATTCAAGGGAAAATCCCCACAAAATAAAAAGAAAAAAAAAAACGAAACAAAGAGCCAGTTTATCCAGAACACACGTATACATTATACACATACATAGATATTTGATAACATCCACAAATCCTCGGGGCTAGTTTCCAGTTTCACACCCCTTCCAAGAAACCATACCAAACCCCATCCTTTTATCTCCGGTCACGTGCCTTGGAACCATAATAACTTAAACAGCGCAAATGAGGCGCGTGCTGGGCACGGCGAAAAGACGCGTGGCTTTAGGAGCCGTGAGACCAAACACATCACTCATGTCAAGCTCGCTTGGTTTCATCCCATCAGGTAATTTCCACGTGAAGCAATGTAATATATGAGCCACGGCCAACTCAAGCGCGTATAGCCCGAGTTGCATACCCGGGCACGATCTACGACCCGACCCGAACGGTATAAACTCAAAATTACTCCCTTTAAAATCCGGTACGCCCGGTTCCAAAAACCTCGATGGCCTAAACGTTTCGGAGTCGACCCAAGAATTCGGATCGCGTCCAATCGCTAAGGCGTTGATCATAACGCGCGACTTCTTGGGTACAAAGTAACCGTCGATCTCGGTGTCCTCTGCGGTTTCGTGGAGGAGGAGTGGGATCGGTGGGTGTAGCCTTAGGGTTTCTTTGAGTGTGCATTTGAGAAAAGTCAACTTCTCGATGTCTGTTTCTTCCACGCGTCGGTCAAGTCCGACAACTTCGGCGAGTTCTTGTTGGACCCGTTTTAAATCCTCGGGGCTCCGTAATAACTCCGTTAAGGCCCACTCTATCGCCGACGCTACCGTCTCCGTTCCTCCAAACATAACGTCCTATTAAATAAAATAAATCAATTCACATTAGGTTTGACAAATTATAATTAAATAGTATTAATTAGCTCCAGGACGGTAAGTTTTTGTACGTGTATTTTTTACATGTTTTTGTATTTTTTTGTTTTTATTGAAAAATGGATTTTTATGATTTTTTTCCTAACTATCAGTAAATGATATTTTCCCTCACGCAAGTTCTCTAATACATAGACTACTTGTTAAAACAGAAACTTACCTTCCTAATTAATTTAGAAAAGTACTTAAGAAAAAACAACTGGTTAATGGATAAGTTTTATGACGTAACGCATTAAGAAGCACGACTACGACTAGTGCCTTTTGAAATATAATTACCATGATGATTGCTTTGATATTGTCACGGGTAAGTTTGATGGAATTCTGAAGATCCGTTGCCTCGCTCACTAATTTCGCCTCTTCACTGTAAAAAGCAAGAAGATCATCTACCATGTCGGTATCAACAACATCTCCATCATCAACAGTGTTTTGATTCTCTTTCTTCTTCATATGTTCATCGATTATATCGTCAATAAATCCGTCTAGATCGTTACGGGCCTTCACGAGCCGCTTGTTTATCCCTTGCGGATCGATCCACCCGAAGTACGGTATGAAATCCGCCACGTTGAAGGCTCCAAAAAGCTTAGAGAACTCTTGTAAGATTCTTATGAACTCGTCTTGTCCCTTCTCGCAAGCTGACCCGAACGCTGCCCGGTAAGTTATGTTTCGGGTGAGCGCGAAAATTTGCTCCCCCACGTTTATAGGCTTACCTAACAGTTTTTTTTTTATTGAATGTTAGAATACATATACAAAAAGGATTTTTTTTTTTACTTTTTACATATTTAACCGCACATAGCTAACTTACCAACGTTACTAGAGACCGAACGGATCATTTTGTCCACTTCATCTCGAACAGAAGCCCATGACTCGGCTCGTTTACGGCTAAACACCTTCATGACACACACTTTCCTCATCTGTCTCCAAAACGGTCCGTAGTGAGCAAACGCCATGTCGGCTCTGTCATAAGTCAAATAGCTTATAGCTATCGTTGCGGGTCGGTTCGAGAAGACGCTGTCTTGGACTTGGAGAACTTGTCGAGCCACGTCAGGTGATGAGACGGCGTACATATGGAGGAATCCCATGCGGAGATGGCACAAGCCGCCGTATTTTTTTGCTAAGTTGGCTAAACCACGGTGGGTGAGTTGGTCCATCATTAACATATTGCCTATGATGGGCCAACCACGTGGACCGGGTGGGTACGACCTTCGCCGTCGTGTGATGAGGCCGATGAAGATGAAAAGTGAGACGACGACGAGAATAGCCGTCGTGGGATCTAATACTTGGCTTAGTGTTTGTGATATAGAAGACTCCATATTTTCTTTTCTTTTTTTGTTTGTGGAAGGTCTCAGGAATCGATCAGGCAAAGTTCGCCATTTTGGGATGTCATTAGAGAGGTTGGTTTTATAATCGAATGAAGTGTGGTCCCATTTATTGACATATTTCTATTTATCTAGTGGGACTTAATTTTCTACATTCATATGTGTATACACCTTTTCTTTATTGATTTTATTTAATATGGGAATATATAGTATAGCAGACGGATTTTAACGGAGGAGAAATTAGAAATAAATGATCGTGGATGTAAGTCTTGAATGAATATAAAGGTTCGTGACACTAAACATTTATCTTGAAAATTGAGAATTGCTGAAGTTTTGATCTTTATCTTATTTACGAACCTTTGTATCCAAGGCTTAGATCCACAATTATATGGAAAAAAAACATTATTTATTTTCAATTCCTTTAAAAAAAAATAGCTATTGAAAAATGAATATGTATTTTTTTTTAAACATAGCTGTGGATTTTAATTTCACTGTCGTTCACTAAATACCAATATGATTCTGTCATATATGCAAGAATATCCATTAAAATCTACAATTGGTGGTATAAATGTATTTTTTTCCCTCAATATCATAATAATCTGAAACAGGGTAAATATAAGAATTACTAAAATAAGCTAAATTATGAATTTGATAAACAATTAAATAAAATCACCAATTTTGATTATATAATAAAGTAAACAAAATCAAAACGTGTCACCATCTTATATCTTATAAACGTAGAAAAAAACAAACACTATAAAAGAAGAATATGTCATCGATTTGTCTCGTAAAAAAGATGACTTTTCAGTTCTTTAGCAAAAAAAAAAAGATGACTTTTCAGTTAGGTTAAATGCATACAATTTTTTTTTTGAACATTGAAACTGCATGCAATTTTTTTTTTTTGAACATTAAAATGCATACAAATTCAAAGATTATTTTGAAATAAAATTCAAGCATCTTTAGTAAATCATTTAATTTAGTAAATTTGTACCTCTATAGCCAAAATTTTAATTAAAAACAATAAAACATTTTTTTTGCTAAAACAAACAAAAACAAAACAAAAAGAATCCAGATGACAATTGTGATAATGTTTGTCGACGAACAATATTAACACAATAATATCAAATTGTAGATAAAATTATAGAGAATATTGCCGTAATACTACACATAAATGGAGATTTTTTTTGATAAAATTAAAAAAAAAAACTGTGATGCTTTTATCGATCAACCCAACATTACTGAAGATATCCAAAAATTAATAATGTAGCAGTGCCACCGAACGAGTACACATGGTCTATTAATACTAATTAATAGCACTAAATCTTATATATTTTTTTTCTTTCTAAATCTTAGACATTACTAGTAGACTAGCCACGAGCAGTGAGTACTGAGTACACAAGATCAATTAATTAATTACAATTATACAGTACTCCGTTTTAAAATAATAGCTCGGATCTTAGACATAGACTGATAGACTGACAATTCCTTTGAAAAGAAAAAAATATCGTTAAGGACAAGGTTCATTTGACATCTAAACAATAGTATACCATACGGTTATATGTTTATATACGTAGTATTTGAAATGTCGTTCTCATCAATGATATTTGATCCGACTGGTAAGGATTATAATTTGTTTTCGTGATTAGAAATATAACTTTATATAAAAAAATGCTTTTGATATGAGATTTTCTAATTATGAGAAAAGAAGGAAAATGACTGTATACTCTCTCTGTTTTATTATGTAGCCAAATTTAGAATTTTTGTTTGTTTCATTTTATTTAATTTTTTCAAAATTTATGTAAAAATTAATTAAAATTGATGTTATAACTATTTATATTCTACAATATTTTTTTAATTGGTTCATCAAAGCATATTGGGTTATCGTTTGATGAAGTATCCCTCGTATCGCTATTGTTTCGGCGGCGAGAGGTGACTTAACGAAGAGTTAACTCAAGATCCACATTACACGACTTTTACCAACGATTCAACTTATTAGTCTTTTTTTACTTGCACTCATAATAATTAAACAAACGCATGTTCTACAATTAAAACCAATCTGTATCAAAATTGAAGCCACTAGAGCTAGGACAAATTAGACCATGACTAAACAATTGACTATCTAAGACTAGAATGGGTAAAATTTTAATTATTAATTTGTCCATACAAGTTAGGATTAATGCAAAATCGATTTGACTAAAGCCACTACAAAAAAATATTATGTTTTTCGAGAAACATTTCCGGAAAATTTGTTTGTCGGAAAATTATGGCTGTGTTTCGACAAGTTTCCGACAGTTTTTTTAGAAAACGAATTTTGTTGGTATTTTGTCAAAACTTTCCGAGAAAAAAAACTTTTAACAGAAATTATCGAAAAATTTCCAATGAATAATTATTATTTTATTTATTTTTTTAAAATAATTCTGACATATTTTCGAGAAAATTAACTATTTTCTCGGAAATTTCTTAGAAATTTTCCAACGAATTTCCAACAAAATATATATTTTTAATTCTTTTTAAAANCAGGTAATTTCCACGTGAAGCAATGTAATATATGAGCCACGGCCAACTCAAGCGCGTATAACCCGAGTTGCATACCCGGGCACGATCTACGACCCGACCCGAACGGAATAAACTCAAAATTACTCCCTTTAAAATCCGGTACGCCCGGTTCCAAAAACCTCGATGGCCTAAACGTTTCGGAGTCGACCCAAGAATTCGGATCGCGTCCAATCGCGAAGGCGTTGACCATAACGCGCGACTTCTTGGGTACAAAGTAACCGTCGATCTCGGTGTCCTCTGCGGTTTCGTGGAGGAGGAGTGGGATCGGTGGGTGTAGCCTTAGGGTTTCTTTGAGTGTGCATTTGAGAAAAGTCAACTTCTCGATGTCTGTTTCTTCCACGCGTCGGTCAAGTCCGACAACTTCGGCGAGTTCTTGTTGGACCCGTTTTAAATCCTCGGGGCTCCGTAATAACTCCGTTAAGGCCCACTCTATCGCCGACGCTACCGTCTCCGTTCCTCCAAACATAACGTCCTATTAAATAAAATAAATCAATTCACATTAGGTTTGACAAATTATAATTAAATAGTATTAATTAGCTCCAGGACGGTAAGTTTTTGTACGTGTATTTTTTACATGTTTTTGTATTTTTTTGTTTTTATTGAAAAATGGATTTTTATGATTTTTTTCCTAACTATCAGTAAATGATATTTTCCCTAATGCTCACGCAAGTTCTCTAATACATAGACTACTTGTTAAAACAGAAACTTACCTTCCTAATTAATTTAGAAAAGTACTTAAGAAAAAACAACTGGTTAATGGATAAGTTTTATGACGTAACGCATTAAGAAGCACGACTACGACTAGTGCCTTTTGAAATATAATTACCATGATGATTGCTTTGATATTGTCACGGGTAAGTTTGATGGAATTCTGAAGATCCGTTGCCTCGCTCACCAATTTCGCCTCTTCACTGTAAAAAGCAAGAAGATCATCTACCATGTCGGTATCAACAACATCTCCATCATCAACAGTGTTTTGATTCTCTTTCTTCTTCATATGTTCATCGATGATATCGTCAATAAATCCGTCTAGATCGTTACGGGCCTTCACGAGCCGCTTGTTTATCCCTTGCGGATCGATCCACCCGAAGTACGGTATGAAATCCGCCACGTTGAAGGCTCCAAAAAGCTTAGAGAACTCTTGTAAGATTCTTATGAACTCGTCTTGTCCCTTCTCGCAAGCTGACCCGAACGCTGCCCGGTAAGTTATGTTTCGGGTGAGCGCGAAAATTTGCTCCCCCACGTTTATAGGCTTACCTAACAGTTTTTTTTTTATTGAATGTTAGAATACATATACAAAAAGGATTTTTTTTTTTACTTTTTACATATTTAACCGCACATAGCTAACTTACCAACGTTACTAGAGACCGAACGGATCATTTTGTCCACTTCATCTCGAACAGAAGCCCATGACTCGGCTCGTTTACGGCTAAACACCTTCATGACACACACTTTCCTCATCTGTCTCCAAAACGGTCCGTAGTGAGCAAACGCCATGTCGGCTCTGTCATAAGTCAAATAGCTTATAGCTATCGTTGCGGGTCGGTTCGAGAAGACGCTGTCTTGGACTTGGAGAACTTGTCGAGCCACGTCAGGTGATGAGACGGCGTACATATGGAGGAATCCCATGCGGAGATGGCACAAGCCGCCGTATTTTTTTGCTAAGTTGGCTAAACCACGGTGGGTGAGTTGGTCCATCATTAACATATTGCCTATGATGGGCCAACCACGTGGACCGGGTGGGTACGACCTTCGCCGTCGTGTGATGAGGCCGATGAAGATGAAAAGTGAGACGACGACGAGAATAGCCGTCGTGGGATCTAATACTTGGCTTAGTGTTTGTGATATAGAAGACTCCATATTTTCTTTTCTTTTTTTGTTTGTGGAAGGTCTCAGGAATCGATCAGGCAAAGTTCGCCATTTTGGGATGTCATTAGAGAGGTTGGTTTTATAATCGAATGAAGTGTGGTCCCATTTATTGACATATTTCTATTTATCTAGTGGGACTTAATTTTCTACATTCATATGTGTATACACCTTTTCTTTATTGATTTTATTTAATATGGGAATATATAGTATAGCAGACGGATTTTAACGGAGGAGAAATTAGAAATAAATGATCGTGGATGTAAGTCTTGAATGAATATAAAGGTTCGTGACACTAAACATTTATCTTGAAAATTGAGAATTGCTGAAGTTTTGATCTTTATCTTATTTACGAACCTTTGTATCCAAGGCTTAGATCCACAATTATATGGAAAAAAAACATTATTTATTTTCAATTCCTTTAAAAAAAAATAGCTATTGAAAAATGAATATGTATTTTTTTTTAAACATAGCTGTGGATTTTAATTTCACTGTCGTTCACTAAATACCAATATGATTCTGTCATATATGCAAGAATATCCATTAAAATCTACAATTGGTGGTATAAATGTATTTTTTTCCCTCAATATCATAATAATCTGAAACAGGGTAAATATAAGAATTACTAAAATAAGCTAAATTATGAATTTGATAAACAATTAAATAAAATCACCAATTTTGATTATATAATAAAGTAAACAAAATCAAAACGTGTCACCATCTTATATCTTATAAACGTAGAAAAAAACAAACACTATAAAAGAAGAATATGTCATCGATTTGTCTCGTAAAAAAGATGACTTTTCAGTTCTTTAGCAAAAAAAAAAAGATGACTTTTCAGTTAGGTTAAATGCATACAATTTTTTTTTTGAACATTGAAACTGCATGCAATTTTTTTTTTTTGAACATTAAAATGCATACAAATTCAAAGATTATTTTGAAATAAAATTCAAGCATCTTTAGTAAATCATTTAATTTAGTAAATTTGTACCTCTATAGCCAAAATTTTAATTAAAAACAATAAAACATTTTTTTTGCTAAAACAAACAAAAACAAAACAAAAAGAATCCAGATGACAATTGTGATAATGTTTGTCGACGAACAATATTAACACAATAATATCAAATTGTAGATAAAATTATAGAGAATATTGCCGTAATACTACACATAAATGGAGATTTTTTTTGATAAAATTAAAAAAAAAAACTGTGATGCTTTTATCGATCAACCCAACATTACTGAAGATATCCAAAAATTAATAATGTAGCAGTGCCACCGAACGAGTACACATGGTCTATTAATACTAATTAATAGCACTAAATCTTATATATTTTTTTTCTTTCTAAATCTTAGACATTACTAGTAGACTAGCCACGAGCAGTGAGTACTGAGTACACAAGATCAATTAATTAATTACAATTATACAGTACTCCGTTTTAAAATAATAGCTCGGATCTTAGACATAGACTGATAGACTGACAATTCCTTTGAAAAGAAAAAAATATCGTTAAGGACAAGGTTCATTTGACATCTAAACAATAGTATACCATACGGTTATGTGTTTATATACGTAGTATTTGAAATGTCGTTCTCATCAATGATATTTGATCCGACTGGTAAGGATTATAATTTGTTTTCATGATTAGAAATAAACTCTTTTTAATTTTTAATTTTAATTTTTTTAAGATTTAAAAAAAAAAAAAATTTGTAAAAGAATATACAAAATTGAATTATTTTAATTTATTTTGTTTTTAATTATTTTTTACAGTTGTGAAAATTAACTATTTATTTATTTATTTATTTTTAAATATTTATGAAAAAATTCGGATAATTTTTTTAAAAATTTCTTGGTTATTTGTTTTTTGTTTCTTAGAAATTTGTCTGAAAAAAGTGGATCATTAGAAAATTTCTGACAAATATGGATTTCCGAAGCTCGAATTTTGATAACCTTTTGTTTGTTGAAAATCGATGTGTTTTCTTATAGTGAGCATATATCTTCAGCTTTTTCACAGAAAAAAACAATTGATGAATTGAATGATATTTTGTTCATTATTCGTTTGAATTAATTTTTCAGGTTCACATACGAGTCTCTGTGATGCATGAAAACAATATATGAGAAATTTCTCAAATTTCTCAAATTTTTCGTCACGCTCGTATCACGACGATGTGTGCTAGTGCATGTTTGGCACTTGGCCAACTCTGTAGTTTTATGAAATCATAAAATTATTTAGATGATCACATGTCTCCACGATTCCCCACCCAATCAAAGGTAAAGGTCAATAATATAACCATGCGTAATTTCTAGAGATGATATGTATTGGCGTAATCTGCTTTCTAAATGGTCAAACTTATAATGTGGCATAAAACTTGCTTTTACATTGATCTATAATCCCACGTGATTAAGGAAAATAAGAAAATGATTTAAATTACGCGGACAGAAATTGTTATATCGTGTCCCCTATGATTTGATTATATATGCTCTCAGTGAGAAGAGCTTCTAGTGGATTAGAAATTTAGAACGTAAAAAGGCAAAAGTATGTGTCCTTATCTCGGCTACATAGGATTTATAATTAATCTAGAATTTGGTCTAAGTTTAATTTTTCTTTTTAACAATATAAAGATGTTTCGGGGGAAAAAAAAAGGACTGATGTTTTAGATTCAGAATTTTGTTTCATATTTCAAATATATCCACGTGTGATATTATTTACACTGATTCAGAATTCACATCGTCGTATTTATTATTATTATTAATTTATTAATTAAGAGTTCTGGTTTGAAAGTTGTAGCCCATCAGAAATGTTATTATAGCCTTACTACCACAAGACACTTCATGTTGTTCTTTTTTTTTTGAACATCACACTTCATGTTGTTCACATCGTGACATGTCCATATAAAACATATATATCCATATAGTTATCGATGACCAAACTTTTAATTGTTTGTGCTTATATTTATACTTTATAGAGTATATGGGTTTCTTTTAAAATTCTGACATGAATCTGTCACACTGTTGAGGGTTTGATGTTTGTGTTGAAGATATAATGTGAACTTGTGAAGAATGAGTTATCCAATAAATGGCATAAAATCTTTTTTTCAATTGATAAAAATATTAGTGAACGAGATTAACATGTTTCGAATCTTGAAAGCCTTTTAGAAAAAAAAAAAAAAGCATGTTTCGAATCTATTTTCACTTTTAAATCACTTTCCTTCATTTTCAGTCCTCTGAAGAAATCAACTGAATAATTTTTTTATTAATCACAAATATAGGGAACGCAAAAGAATTTCTATTCACGTCACATCTTTTTACCTTTTCTAACCATATTTTCATTAAATTAAACGGTTTCAAGAAAAAAAAAATCATATAAGTTAGTTTTTATAAATACAAAAATGAAAAAATAATTTTTAATAATAAATTATTAAGGTATTGAAATTCTGATTATCTGTACTTTATAACGTTACTTGAATGCTTTGCTAGAAATCTTTTTCTATTATTTTTTATTTGAAACCAAATTCTAATTTATATTATATTTTTGTTTTTTTTTTTTTGCTAAAGGGTTTATTAAATTTTATTTTCTTCAACTTTTTTTTTCAATTTACAAAGTTTTTCTGAAAAAACTATTATGTATCGTTACATCTTAATCAATTTAGATTATTTCAATGTGCCGAATTTAAATTTACAGACTCGATGTTTGTTCGTTTTTTCTGAGTTTTAGCACAATTTTAAGATTTTGTTTTTACCTACCACGTTTTTTAGTTTATTGCTCAGTTGAATATGATCAAATGTGGGACCACCATATATATAAGCTCATATTGACAATGATATGTGAATATCGTTTCTAATTAGCTGGATCAGATCAACATAAGCATCTGTGACATCTTTTTATACTAATATATGCCTAATTAAATCGAATAATATATTTTATCTTTTAGTAGTCTGTTCTTACCAACTTCATATTTTTTTGTAAGTATTTATATATGTTCCTACCAACTTCATATGCCTCCTTAAACTATTTAGTGACTGAAATATATCAACCTAAATGCCTTTATTTTTTTAAACAAACTTTATTTTGCTAACAAAGAAAGAAAATGGAGCTAAATTAATTAGTATTTCCTATTATCTGAAGAGAAAAAAACACTTCTGTTACTTGATCCAACATGTTTGGTATTTGTATACTGATAAAAAACAATTATTAGCAAACACCCAAAAAATTTTAGTCTTAAATACCGTCAAACTTCTCCATATGAGATACGTTCATTGCAAGAAATCGTGTTTTGAGATACAAAACTTTGTAAGATGAATGGTAGTGAACCCATACATGATTAGTGAATAGTGATTATGATTGTTTGTATAATCATTGACATTCATACGTCTGGAAAAACGGTTAAAAATAAAACATATGTTAACTCTAAAAACTAAAACGCAAAATAATAATAAAATCTAAGATGAATTGATTTCTTAGATCTCGTTATTAATGAATTGTTTACGTTTGGTGTAAACTATTTTTTTTGTTATTATTAACTAGCATTCATTCCGAAGAAAAAAAAATTATATTAAAAATTAACTTATTGTTATTATCTTACAAAGCAAGTTATGAAAAACATGTTTTACTGCATATTATTACACAAGTTTTGCAGTTGATCAGATTTTTCTTCAAACCATTATAGCAAGCAAATTTTACCAAGTATCCAAAAAGTTTTTAAAAAATTTATCAATTCTTTTTAAACTCTTTTAAAGCATCTTCAATAGTTGTCTTCATTTATTATTTTAAAAATAAGATTTCATACAAAAAAAAAATTCAAACAAATTTCAATTTATCATTAAGTGTAATAATACTTTTTACTTTTTTAATTTACAAGTCTATATTCACTTATTTTATTTTTAGTAATTATTCAACAAAATCATAGTTTTATTGAAATTCAATATTTATTATATAAAGTTGTTAGTGTATGTTATGTTAAGTTTTTTATCTTTAATTTTAACATTAATTATGTATTTAAAATATGAAAATGTGAATAGTATTCTTTTATATATGAAGAAATACTATTCATTATTTAGTTTTGAAGATTAAAATGATGCATCATTGAAGTAATTTTTTTTTTCATCTTCAAAATAAAGAAAAATATGAAATTTGAAGGAACATTAAAAATGGTTTTAGATCACAAATAAATTGGAGTCGAGTTTTTATTTTTATTTTATTGTTGTTTAAATTAATTAAGCCCAAGCGGTGGTTGGTACTTGCCACTTGGTAGGTAGCACCGGTAAGTGCTTACTTTCTTTTATTGTTTTAGTCAACGGTATGAAAGTAGCTGATTTTCTTCAATAACGAGCTTGTTTAGTCCAAGTGTGAGGTTCAATTATTTAAAAAAAAAAAAAAAAAATTTACTGCAAATCAGTGTCAAAATTTAAGTTGGATTTGGGTGATTATTTTCGAATTTTTTTAAATAACGAGACACTTTGGGTTGGTTTTCTACCAGGTATGATCGATTACTGTTTTGTTTTCACCTTAATTTACCAAAAATCTTAATTCTTCGCTCCAAACATATTTATTTTTAAAAAGCGATTTTCACTACGTATTAAAATACGAAAAAGTAGAATCATGGACGTTGGGCATAATGACATAAATATAAATGCTTTTCTAATGCATATATATACCAAAAAAGTAGATGTATATATACTTGATTTTATGTTGCCAAATATTTCTGTTAAAGTTTGTTAAGTTACCTTGTAATCCGAATAAAACATCGGGGTTGTTCATTATATATATTATTTTCTAAAGAGAAATCATCTAGAAACCTTTTTTATGTTAAGTAATTGCCTCAAACAGTTTTATTTTAAGTTTTCAGTTCAATAATAACCTCAAAAATTTTGTTAATTATTTTTAACATTATTAGGAACATGTTATACGCCGTTTGACACATTTATAATATTTTTTCTAACTCAAACTTTAAAAGCTGTTAGACATATTTAGAAAGATTTTCCTAAATTTAATAAAAATTTAGGAAACCGTAAAGAAGCCGTTAAACATATTTAAGAAGGTTTTTCTAACTTTAATGAAGACTATTTATAAACAAATGAGCGTATGAGGTTAAATTTGATTAAAATTTTTTATTTTATGCTCTTTAAAAAAATTGCCCGTTTTGCTTTTTTAAAATATATCCCAAATTTTAAAATTCCCGGAATGGATTTTTCAATAACTCAAAACGTTTAAGAACATAATTTTGTTTTTGTAAATTTAATATTTTTCTATTTTAGGTTTTCCCCAAAAATCCGCTTTGCTTTACTTTTATTTATTTTTAATGGACCCCCAACGGTTGGGACCCAACCATGCTGTGGGACCGAAGCCAACTGCTATTCGCAAAAGGACAGAGATTTCCTTTTCACCTCCATTAATAACTTAATGTAATAAAATTAAACTAATAAAGACTTAAAAAACATTAATTGCCACATTTATTTGTTAAACCAACTTCCTCTTTTTTTAACTAACGCCCTTAAAAAAAAAACAAGGAGGTCCTGAATAATTTTCGGAAAATATGAAAAGTTAGGTGTTTTTGCAATCTAAAATATTTATAATGGCCAACCATGATTGAAATTACGGTGAAAAAAATTAGCATTGGTCTTTTTATATTTTTTTCAATCAAAATTCTTTTATTTAAAGCTAAGTAAAATTTGCGTTTATCTGGGATTCAATTGGTGATTAAAATTTTCCAGTTTATTTAAAGCATTTTAACAGTGAAGGTCATTTCACAAAAAAATAAATAAATAAAGCTTTTTTTAACAGCTATATAAAAATGGTATGATTAAAAATGATAAAACACAATTAACCGTTTATTCCATTGCAGAAATATATGTGGCAGTAGAATATCTATTAACAAAAACTAAGAAAAAACATAAAGATCACATACAAAGAAACAAATTGTATGACTACAAATTTACGTACCGAAATTAAATGGTATTGACACAGCTGTAAGAGTTACATTGTTATTTTTGGGAAGTCTATAGTTTGGGTCCATGAAACTTGTAAATTGTACTGTTTCAAATATAATATGTTTTAGAAAAAGATAACAAAATTTTAAAAATAAAAAATTATTTAATAATTAGTTAACGACACAATGCAACCATTCATAAAAAATACTAATATAGAATTCAAAAAATAAAAAATATTAAAATACGTATAGAAACTTGTAAACCATCTTCTAACCCCAAAAAAACTTGTAAACCATCTTATAAAGCGAAACATTTTTTTTTCTTTTTAAACATCTTATTAATTAAATAAAAAAATAATATTCCGACTTTTTTTAATTTTTATATAGTTAAAAAATTTCGAGATCCAAAAAAAATAAAAAAAATAATGCCCTAAATTTTAAATATAAAAAAGTCTTTAATCAAAGTGAAAATAATAATTTATTTTACAACATGTTAAAATATTGATACACTTAACTAAAAAAAAAACTAACTGATTATTTTAGATAATAACATGTCGATTTTATCACATCAATTGAATGTTAAAGAAAAAAACAATTACTATAGTCTATAGATGTTTCTCTTTTTATTTTATTTTATTTTTTTTAAAGTTCTTCAACAATATTGGCTATCTAGATAGCGGTATGATTATTATTTTTATTCACCTTCTATTCCACGAAATATATTGAATCATTCTAAAAATAAAACTGAGAAGAAAAAATGATTAAAAGGTTAGTTTAAACTGTTTTTGACTATAATATTCTTCAGAATATTCTAATTAAATCATCTTTTATAAAGGATTGGCTAATTAAATCAATTTTTTTTTTGCTAAAGGATATAATCAAATCAATTTTAATCCACATAATTTCACTTACATGTTTATTTCTCTTCCAGTTACCACTAGAATCCTAAGATATACCAAACAATTATTTTGTGCCAGAGTTTTAAAATGTCTAACATAGCTAATTGCAACTTTAACATTAAACTATAACGTTACCAACAAAAAAAACATTAGACTGTATCATATTCCAACTAGTATAAGTAGCTATTTACCCAAAAACAATTTCCATTGGTTCAAATATATGATACATAAAGATATGATTCACGACGTTTCACGTGTCCATATGCTCTTTGAAGTTTCGAAAACATAAACGATATATAAATATAAACCTTAGGTTCTCCTGCCTGTCACCATGTGTTTAGTCCTCGTAGCCTAATTAACTACGTACACACTTTCTACGACGTTTGAGGCAAGTTTCACTTAACTTTCACCGCCTCGATTAGACCGTTTTAAACGTTCTTTATCCAACCTTTGACTTGTCATTATAGAAAACTCGCAAAAAGAAATAATAATAATCCTTCTAAATCACCTTGTAGAAGGTCTGTATTTATAATTACATCAATAAATCACTCCTCTCGAATTACATTATTAAAAATATTACCGAAATAATTGAAAATAGAAATTTGATGATATATACAATCAAATCAGGTTCTCGAGAATTCAAAAAAAAAAAAAAAAAACACAACGCTGTCTTTTTTTTTTCAAAATATAAATATTATTACAATAGACATCAATATTGTGTGTGTGAGAGAGAGAGAGAGAACTCTTCCAAAATGTGATTATTGTAAAATATTACTACTTGATAGTTAATGCCAAATAAATTGTTTAGCTTATAAGTAGAATTTGGTTTTATTCCGAATTCAAGTTTTGGACCAATATATAAATAAATATGTTGTTAGCCAAAAATATTAATAACAAAACTAATTGCATCTTAGCCTCTAAGGTCGGTCTTTACGTCGTCATACCGTCATATTTACACAATTACCATTAAATATACGAATACGATAGTAACAGTTATTGCCTATTTAAAAAAAAAAAAATGATGGAATAAGGGATTTGGGCCTATCATTTACGGCCCGGTGCGTCTGTGGTTGCCGTCAGTTCACGCGTCTCCATCGTTTTTTCTGGTCAATTTCATCAATTAGAGAGTTCTCGTGTATGTGTTTTCTTTCAACTTTTCACATTTATTTACATCACAGTCTCTTGTTTCTTTTCTTTTCTTTTCTTTTATTCCGGAACTGTATGAGACAAGATTGATCCTTATTTGTTTTTCAGTATCACTCTTTCATCCAAAACTTCGAATAGTTGAAAAGCTCGGCCTAGATAAATTCAGGAGTCCAGAAAACTGCTCATCGTCGAATATTTTCATGTTCAAGTCTAACTAAACGTCGAGACATCGGATATCTATTACCTTCGAATAAGATATGATCTTTTTATGGGTCTTTAATGCCATTTGTTAGGTCATCAAATAACGTATTGACCCAAAGTCTACAATGTTTATCAATGAACTATTGGGCCTAACACTGTCGACCCAAACTAGAAATGACTCGGACCAAACCGAATCAAAAATAAGTGTTGCTGCTAGATGGGTTTCATTTCTGACCGTTGGATTACATGAGAGCTGTTATTCGGCCGGAGTCATTTCTAGTTTGGAACCAAACCTGTATAGTAGATTCATTTTTGTATATCTGAAAAACTGAATTTGAATCTGAACCGAAAAAAACATCTGTACCTACAATTTTAAAGTTTTTCTGAAAATTTAGGACATAATCCGATCGGAACTATTCTCTTTATGGTGTATGGATATTTGTATAAAAATTAAAATCATCTCTTTTTAACTGTAGCACTAGAGTCTAATTCGGATATGGTAATATTGAAACAATCCACTCTAATAGGGTGAGCTAATTGCACTTAAATCAAACACTCCATCTTTGAAACATACTTTCCGTACCTATATGATTCAATAATCAGCCATACTTCAAACGATTAGAACAACTGACTCATATCATGGAACTGATCAATTATAATTTTTTTGGGTTATAATATACATAATTTATAGTTGTTTATTGAAGAAATAAGTAATAATACGTCTACTAAATGAGAACCGCATTTCTATTTTTTTGTTTAATAGAAAATCACAAATCGTGTGAAAATATTAGCCATTTTGTTTATTGTTGACTTGATTGAATGATATGAAATTAGTCATTTTGATACGGTCCTTTTAAATTATGAAAATGACTTCGCAATGTAACATTTTGGTCCTCCTAAAAGAATGGTACACTACATATAGGACTTTTTAGATTCAACCAACATCACACGCGAAGCGTCTTCGTGTGAAGACATTATCAAATTTGGGAATAGCGTAAACCAAAAGAGAAGCCATCCCTAAAGAAAAAAATTGTTTCGTAGGGTACGTTAGACAATACCCTTTTAGTGCCTACATTACCTACTATTTTTATATATGTTCTTTATTTCCATTTATTTATGTGTCTTGTGTTGTTGACAAAAATAAATTATATGTCTATGTTACTTTCATTAAATCCCGCATGCATTTGCAATGAACTCCTACGTACGCAGTGGCAGTTATCTAATTATAGTATTGTAAAGGACATAAATTAATATAAGCACGCTTTTAACTGCGCTTTATTATATAATCGAAATCTAATCGATAGATTTAGCATGTGTTACAATTATATTAATTAGTAATTCAAAACATCAAACTTTACATTACAAGTTTTTTTTTTTAAAAGAACAAAAGGAATACTTTAGCTCTGAATCGAGTGTAAATTGTTGGACCATCTTGCGCGTGAAGCAATTTCTATAGTTTGGTCATTCTATGATAGATAGATAAAATGCGAACAAAGTTTAATAATTGAAGAACCTATACTTATATCTATATACCCTCAAGTACCTTTTTTTTTGTTTTACAGCTTTTTATTGTAGATTAAAGGGAAATAAAAAGTTGGTAGGTTCCGTATGGGAGATGCATGTGCATGAGATTAATTAAACTAAATGCTTAGGATTAATAGTTAGTTAGAGTGGAGAGAACATAGTATAAAAAGGAGAGGAAGGAGAGGGTGTCGAAGCATAACCTTGAGAAGTCAATATAGTTCAATGATCGATATTGATCAATTAAAATGGAGAGTTTAAGAGAGAGATCATCATCAAGCTTGTTACTTTTTTTGTTCGGTCTTGCATATGTTGTGTTGTTGCTAAGCTCAAACTCCGTTAATGGGTTACGAGACCTAAAGAAGAGAGATGGAAGTGAGAGTAGGTCTATGAGTGGTACTTCGTCTCCAAGCGTTTTGGACTCTAAGAATAAAACGAATGTATCGACCGTTGGGTTTCAAAATGCCTTAGCTGGTGAGAATAGTAATGTAGACAAGAATGGAAACTGTGAACCACGAGTCGGAGGCGTAAGCGGAGGCGGAGGAGGTGGCGGCGGCGGAGGTGGAGGTGACCGTGGAAGTGGCGGTGGCGGAGGAGGTGGAGGCGGAAATGGTGGGAATAGAAAAGACAATCCCCACGAAAAGAAAAAAAGAAGCGGTGGTGGTGGCGGTGGAGGAGGAGGAGGTAGAGGTAACGGTAATGGCAATGGCCGTGGTTCGGGTGGAGGAGGAGGAGGAGGTGGAGGAGGAGGTGGTGGGGGTGGAGGAGGAGGAGGACATGGAGGTGGTGGTGGTGGAGGAGGAGGACGTGGCGGCGGTGGAGGAGGAGGAGGAGGAGGAAGCGATGGGAATGGCGGAGGATGGGGCTTCGGATTTGGATGGGGAGGTGATGGACCTGGCGGAAACGGCGGTCGTTGTTGGTATCCCGGTTGCGCTAAAAAGATCAAGGGGAAGTCATAATTAAATCAAACATACCCTAAGAGCTATGATATGTCTTAAAGCCATGCTTTCTCACCACTACATACACAAATAATTCCACTGTTTTGCACCCTTTTTCTTCTCTGTTTTGCACTTTTCAACGGCTTAAGAACTCAACGATTAATTTCGTTGTTGATTTTCTTTATATCTTATATTGTACTTGGATTGGAAAAACTAAATAATAATGTTTCCCATTTGTTTGTTCTCACTTCTTATGTCAATCTTTGGCTGATTTATCCTACCAAAAAAAAAAATCTTTGGCTGATTTAATCAAATAAAATTGAAGGAGTTCCCAATTCTTTCAATGGTTAGCCAAAAGCCCAGACAAATTTTTGATAAGGACCCAATACTTCTTACGTGTTCAGTTTTATACGAAATTAAATGTCGCAAGGAAAAAAAAACTATGACTTAATTGCGTTCTTCTGACAGGAAAAACAATTTTGCTTTTGTCTGAAAAAAGGTTCAAAATGAAATGGGGAAAAACAAGGATTTAACAAAAGGTCATATATTCTCTGTTTTGAAAATTTGCTTTTATAACTAGTTTTTATACAACGTCGTTTTTTCCATCGGTTAAAGCTGTTATAACTGGAAAGTGGCAGTTTTAACAGAGAAACATTTACAAAGGTGTATTATTTACTTTGTTTTATAAAACCCAAAAGGCAAGACTCAAGAGTGTGAGCAGAAAGGCTCATCGTAAGCCGTAACGTTATGAATTTATAATGTTATGTTGGTGTTGTGTCACGTAAAAAAAAATTTGGTAAAAGTTGGACGAGCTTCAGTAAATCTTTTAACGATCATAGTTTTTAAATCACAAGTTCTACAAAAACATCTCTAATTATAGGCTTATAGCTTAAATTCTTGAATCTGAAACAACCTACGACCTCTCTGATTGTCTTCCTAGTTCCTACCGTCTAACGATATTACATTATAATGAGATGAAATTGGTAAATCAAAAACCTCGGGGCTCAACGGGTTAAACCCTACCCGGATCCGCCGATTTCATCAGACGCAGCTCCAACACTTTCCTGTGGGAGTTAGAGTGGATCTCGGTGGAGAATGTCGGGCTGCAAGCGGGTCTATATTCGGGTAAAAGCCGACCCGACTTAAACCGGACCCCACAAGCATTACACAGCGTCTTCGCACCTAACGGACCCATCCTCCATTGAGGCGTTTTATGGACCCCACAATGGCTGCAGCACCGCCTCGGCTGCTGCTGGACTCCGAAACCGGACGGCGCCTCCGCCTTCTGTCTCCCTCTCTTCTTCTTTCCGGAGGAGACGGCGGTGGAAAGGGAGGAATACGGCGACTCCAGAGACCAGATATGGCCATTGGTGCGGCGGCGTTTGCTTCGGGGTTTAACCGGTACGCACTGTCTCTGAACCTCCACAGACGCGACTGGATTCACCGGAAAATCACTGCGAAAATACGATTCCGAGAAAGAATCCTCCACGAAATTGGATAACCACTCTATGTTCTCTAAATCACCAACCTTGACAAACAAAACAGAACAACAAGAAAACAAAAAAAAGGAGAAATTAAAAAACAGAGTAAAAACAGAGAGAGAGAGAAAAAAACAGGGGAAAGAGAAACAGAGTGCGCAAGTGGGCTCACCGGGACGTCGAGCTTGGAGCCGGGAAAAGATAAGAGATCTTCGAGCGGTGAAAGACTGGTATTTTGCTCGGAAAATCTCTTAGCTCTCTCTAGTTCTTTTTCTTTCTCTCGTTCTTGCTGTTCGTCTTCTTCTCTTTGTGAGGAAGACGACTCTTCTCGTACGAAAGTGTCGGTGTTAGAGAAGTCAAGAAGGTCGTCGACGGCGAAGTCGCCGAGAAATGCCTCTACACACTCCATTTGTTTTTTTTTTTTTTTTGCTTTTTTTTACTAGTAAGCACTTGCCAAACCCATGAGTACACTTATTTTAAAGATAGGAGGAGCGAATCCACATTTCAAAAAGTTTGTTCGTGTTCCAATATTTCCATCCTTTTTTTTTCAAAATTTAAAATTTATTACGTGTCGAGAGAGAGACAGATGGTGGAGAGTGGACAGAACTGATTGGGGTTTGTAAGCAACAGTGGGTTTATGTTTTGTGAATTTGAGCGACTAGTTTGGCAATGTCACGTCAGCATTTCCCATTACAAAGAAGGAACATTTACTATGAATAAAGTATATACAACCAAAAAGTTATCTAAAATTATCTATAGAATTATAATAAGAATACAAATCCTCGCAAAAAACAAAAAACAATAGATAACAAATCTATAGCCAGTCCATAATCCCAAATTCCAAGTTTGTAATATCAAGAACACAGACCAAAAAGAAGACATGTCAAGATTTCTCCATAATTTAGTACCATCAATTACTTAACCACCGGTACATAATTTTTTTTTGTGTTGTCCTGATTTTTAATCCATTTAATTTGGAAGTCTGTTTAAGTTCTTAGACTGCCAAATTAAGTTATTTATAACTAGTTTTTTCAATTTGGAACGTAATATTTGAAACTTTAATATACGCACCAATCCGTAACATACAAACACCATTTTTATTCTATATTTTATGAAGAAGGCATTTAAAATTTGAAAATGCTATCAATAGCCTATAATTTAGAATTCAGAATTTATAATTACAATGTAAAAACTAATCTTCTTCAGACCATCCAGTAGACAAATATGTTTGAAGCTCTGTTTTTTTTTTATATAAAAAAGGGAATACAAGAAAAGATGTAAACAAAACCAGAAAAATACTAGAAATTATAAAAAGGTTTAAAATATAGTGGTACGTACTCTAACGATCTATAGTAAATGGAAGCGCATCTCGCCGAGTAAGTGTTATTGGGCCAAACAATATCGCTGAGTAATACAAACTCCTTTCTACATCTCTCTATATCTATTTTCTTGTAGAAAACAAAAAATTGTTTGTCAAACGTAAAAGAGACACTTTAATGAGGTAAATAGCAGCAACCCATATTTCTCAGTCGTAGTAAAGTAGTAACTATTGATGGTTTTTATGAAAAATACAAAGAAAAAAAAAACTAATAAATAATTTCATACGTCGATAATAATGATCGAAAAATATGGACTATAAAAGTCAGGCTTCTAGGGCCCACTCGACCGTCGGTGGAAGGCCCAATGCGAAGAATCTGAAAATAATGGGTCAGAATGGCCCAAAAACTTTATCATAAAGCTCTTAATAAGTTTTACCTTTTCAATAGTTACCAATCACAAAAGCTGTATAGAAAGCGTTACCAACAGTATTACACTCTGCTTTATTGTACAGCTCTTTTCTTACAGTTTTCAACTATTTAATAAGCACTTATCACTACAGTTTACTGTTAAAAGATTCAGCTTACCGCTAAAAAATATTGATTACCAATCAGACCCAATGGGACCGAAACAAACGAAGAACGTTATAATTTTTCTTTAAATTCAAGAATGGAAAGAGTCGGTCAGCATCACATGATGAGCGCGTGAAAACATTGTTAATTGTAAAATCTCTCATTTGGTAACTTTTCTTTTCCTCTCGACAATAATGTCCGTCCATTAGAAAAGATCGAAGCTCTTATCATCAGAACTTTTTAGCAAATCTCATGGACGTGGCTCCGACTAACCACACAAGGATGCCTAGAAGGGGTTCTAGACTAGGAAATGCACAAACCCCAAATCTAAAACATGTTCACTGAAGCTCGATCGCCTCCACAAAACCGAGACTTAGCTTGATTTGTTTCAGGTATTCGCTTATCGACCACGGCAACAATCGATCAAAGCCGCTAGCACAACGGAAATGTCCAAAAAGCGACAGATCGAGTCATCAAGGCAAATATACATACCAAAACATAACAAACTTTATTTCGGTAATATAATACCAAAAACAAACAATATAGATGAAACACAACACCGACGTATGTATGAAGAATGTCAAACGTTGGACAAAAAAAAGCGACGGTGCCGAAAAGGAGATGAGAAGAAAAATTTTAGATGTCTCATTTAATTTATATTTTTACTCTATGACCTTGGGGATTTATTTATCAGAATGTTGTAACCGAATAGATCATTGGTCTAGATATGCACTAACGAAATATTTGAATTTGTAAAAATGGACTCATATGTATAGCTTGATTTTGAATACTCAAACACTCATTCATAAGCAAATATTTCCTCACGCAAAAAGTACCAAAAACATAAGTGAGAAAAATAAAAATATTATACCAAAAAAAAACCTTTTCACTCGAGTACAAACACATACATTTGTACTAGAATTTCGAAATATTATTAGAATCATATCAGGACTACTAAGGTTTACGAGCAGCGTACTAAGCATATACAAATTAAACCTGCATTATTTCGAATACCCTTTGTCAAAAAAAAAACGTGCATTTTGATTATAAATATCATTTACTATGTTACAATCAGTTGGATGTTTGGTCTAGTGGTATGATTCTCGCTTCGGGTGCGAGAGGTCCCGAGTTCGATTCTCGGAACACCCCTCCTAATCCGTATTTCATTATATTTTTTTTCCCTCCGATGTAATTAATGCAATAAAAGGCGTACCATATGGGTGAGTCACTTACCTGGTACATTTGCCCAATGGGCCGAGTGGGCTTAATGCAAGTCTGTTAAAAGTTGAATGTTCTTGAATGCGATTGCCATTGGCAAAGAAGCAAGATAAATCGAAATCTTTCGTGTATAGTCTTCATTTTGTGATTTCGTTCTCTATCTACATCCGTAGATCTTTTTTCCACAATTTTTTCTTTTAAACTACAGTCTAGAGACTCTAGAGGATTGACACCAAAACAAAACAAAAACTTCAGTCTACAGGCATATTGGCACGTAATTTTAATGTGGTTTTCGCATATTTAATTATTTTTTTTATAGAATATTTTTACAAACGCATAATTATTTTTCTATATGTTTGACGATTATGCATTTGTAAAAATAATTAATTTTTAGAAATATATAAATTAGTTTCTAGTAAAATATAAAATAACCAACTGTAATTGACTAAAAGAAAAAAAATATATGTAAATCCGGCTAAGTGCAATCAAACAAACAGTTACCACGATTTAAGTGAAAATAATACCAAATTGTTATATACGCATTATTAGTTAAGTGTCGGTCATGAATCCTCTGATAGTAATAACTAAAAATAAAAACATTATATATTTTCTCCCTCAATTTTATAAATCTTTAGTGTTTTTTTTTCAGATCGGATTAGTTATTATGACTATTTTGCCAACCAATTACCCACGTAACGTAAGAATAATAACAGATCTACCATTGGTCCAATTACTATTGTCAACTTGACAACCTGTAAAATAATTAAAGTAGTACTATTGACGTTTCAATACGCAAACCCATAAAAGTTCCAACCACATTTACAATATAAATTCTGCCACCCCACATTATATCACATATGCTACTACTTTACTCAACGTAAAATAGCAAGTTTATAAGAAAACTATAGATATGAATTTGATAGTTGACAAAAAAAAAAAAAAAAATTTGATATTACGAGGGGCGAGGCATTTAATGACCATTGCCAATTTGCCACTAACCAGACGTTCCGGACTTTGTTGGGTGAGACAATAGACACACCAATAAATGTCACCGATTCACACACTTCATATAATATAAAGTATTATTAGTTGAAAATATCTAACATGTGAAAATTGAAGAAATCTATCAACTATAGCATTTAATTCGACGATATGGACTTCCATCTTCATGATAACGATTTTTAAACCTAAGATAGCAGAACCTATTTAATGTTTACCTTATCATTCCCCAACTAGTTAATTCTTTCCACTTTTAACCACCACCTATAAGTGGGTGGAACTTGAAATTGAAACCCTCTAGCTCCAAAAGAGGCGATCAAACAAACAAGCACAGAGATTTTTAATAACCAATCTCTCTCTGCTTCTCAATAGAGTAGAGAATTAGAGGGAGAGAGAGAGAGAGAGAGAAGCCATGGAAGCCATGAAGGAAACCGTGGAGCAGAGCTTGAGAGAGATGAGAGAGACGTTTGCGAGCGGAAGGACGAGGAGTGTGAAGTGGAGGAAGATACAGCTCGAAGCTATAATCGAGATGGTCAAAGACAACGAAGACAAGATGTGCGATGTTCTGTTTCAAGATTTGGGCAAACACAGTACTGAAGCTTTCAGAGATGAGCTTGGTTTTGTCATGAGATCAGCCACTACTGCTTTAAACTGCCTTGATAAATGGGTCGTTCCCAAAAAGGTAAGTACCATTCACTAAACACAAATATAACAACTGCAGTAATTGAGAATCTGGATTTCGGATTAGGAGGACATTCGACTATCGAGAAAATTTGCAAGATTGATCATTTTTTTTTTTTGGTTTGGATATGAAAAAACAGAGCAACCTTCCTCTGTTGTTCTTCCCAGCTAAAGGGCAAGTAATCTCAGAACCGTATGGGACGGTTCTTGTTCTGTCTAGCTGGAATTTTCCGATATGTAAGATTTCGGATCTTGAAAATTAGTTTAATGTTTATTATTTTTTAATACAGATAGAAAAAGTTAAAATTGTGCTTTTTTTTTTTAAATGTTTGTGGTCAGCTCTGTCTTTGGACCCATTGATTGGGGCAATATCAGCAGGAAATACCGTGCTTCTCAAGGCATCTGAACTAAGCCCTAACGCATCTGCCTTCCTTGCCAAGACAATCCCGTCTTATCTCGACACTAAAGCCATCAAGGTTATCGAAGGAGGACCTGATGTCGCGACTATCCTCTTGCAGCATCAATGGGACAAGATCTTCTTCACCGGTATCATTCAATTCACCCCTCAACACGCGTTTGATTCGCATGTAGCGGAATTCGCGTAATTGTTGTTGTTTTGTTTGTTTGTAGGGAGTCCAAGGATTGGGAAGATCATAATGGCTGCAGCTGCAGAGCATTTAACTCCTGTGACATTGGAGCTTGGTGGAAAATGTCCCACCATTATTGATCACCACTCCGTTTCAAAGGACATGAAGGTATATATGTGCTTTGCTCTGTTTTTCTTAGCTCCAATTTGACTGAAACAGAGACTCGTGATCGTGAAAGTGTCTGAATTTGAATTATTGGTGATGAATGAACATATTAGTCGGTGGTGAAGAGAATCTCTGGAGGAAAATGGGGATCTTGCAGTGGACAAGCTTGTATCTCCGTAGATTACGTTCTTGTCGAACAGAGTTTTGCGTCTTCTCTGGTACGTGTACACACAAAGGCAAACGCAAACGCAAACGCTGTTTATGTAGTATCTCTAAGTGTTTGGTGGTTTTCTATAGATTGATATGTTGAAGCCGACGATAAAGTCTTTCTTTGGGGAAAACCCTAAAGAATCTGGATGTCTCTCTAGGATTGTCACCAAGAAACACTTTCAGAGATTGGCTCGTCTTCTTAATGATCCTCGTGTTCAAGCATCCATCGTCTATGGCGGTTCCATGGATGAAGAGAAGCTGTATGTTTTGATTTAGTCATGTTTCTTGGATCATACGAAGTCAGTTCTACAAGTCCTCTCTAACATAAATTTGTTTGACAGGTATGTTGAGCCAACGATCTTGTTGGATCCTCCTCTTGATTCGGAGATAATGAACGAAGAAATATTTGGTCCAATTCTCCCGATTATCACAGTAAGCATATTTAAAGTATACAGTCATACAGATCAGAGATTACTTAGTAGACTGACTTATCGTTGCTGATTTTTGTCTATTTCCTCTGATGTCATGGAGTTACGTGATATCCAAGAAAGCATAGGGTTCATCAAGTCAAAACCAAAGCCACTTGCCATCTATGCATTCACCAAGGACGAGAACTTTAAAACTAGAATCTTGTCAGAAACATCATCCGGAAGTGTTACCTTCAACGACGTCATGATCCAGGTACATATAATATAAGCCATATTCGTTCTATTAGCTCAGAGGCCATAGTTAGAAACCAAAAGTGACTGAGAACTTTCTGTGCTTAATTTGCTTAATTCTAGAGTTTTTTTCAGTGAGGTTTCAATCATAGTTGGTCAGAGGCTTCTAAATGACCAAAATATCCAACTATTCCAAAAACCCACAAGATTAATAATCTTCACGAAATTAGTTTAGGTTTCGGTCCAGCACCTTTTATTGCATTTCAAAAAATATATAGAACTTTTAGTGTAAGCTTTAGATTTCGACTCTAAAAGCAGAAATATATAATTTTCTCATATCTTCAAGTGTTGAATGGAATTGCAGTATATGTGTGATGCTTTGCCTTTTGGAGGAGTGGGAGAGAGTGGAATAGGAAGGTATCACGGGAAATACTCATTCGAATGTTTCAGTCACGAGAAGGCAATAATGGAAGGAAGCTTAGCAATGGATCTTGAAGCTCGATACCCTCCATGGAACAGTTTCAAGCTCAATTTCATTAGACTCGCATTTCGTGAAGCTTACTTCAAGCTTGTCCTCCTTATTCTTGGTCTCAAAAAATAAAGGGAGAAAGTGAGAGAGAGACGCGAACACACACAACATATGTGATTGATTCACATCGCGATCTTATGTTTCATTTTCATATTTGCACTTAATAAGTTTGATTCCAAATGTTCAAGCTTGAGATATTCTATATAAGTAATTTTTTGCATCTATTCCTACCGAGATACATTCTTAGTTATTAACCACGGTATATTTTTTAACGAAAAAATCATATTAAGATTAATTAAAAAAATCTGATTGCAAGTTTACCGCACTATTTTCGATAATAGATCTCAAGATTAGCGTTTTTAAAAAATAAATAAGATTAATCAATTTGAAAGTTCGATTTGAAATTCTAAAAAAAAAAAAAAGGCTCTGGCGAATTAGTAAATATAGTACGTGAAATGATACTTAGATGGTATAATGTGATTCCTCATTATTCAATAAATTCATCTAGCAATATTGTAATATTGTTGTTAATTTTCTATGGACCAATCAACCGTATACATGTATACACAAACACACATTCACAGTAATAATACGTACATATGGGGTCGTATATGTATGTAAGTAAAGGTGTGTATGCGTGTCTTGTCCAAAGAAAAAAAAGAAAAGAAAAGCTGATGAAAAGTATGGGCACACACACCACAATCTGTCTCTTATACACATCTAGATGTGTATAAGAGACAGCTCTCTAGGATTGTCACCAAGAAACACTTTCAGAGATTGGCTCGTCTTCTTAATGATCCTCGTGTTCAAGCATCCATCGTCTATGGCGGTTTCCTGGGTGGAGAGGAGGTGGTTTTTTTTGTTTTTTCCTTTTTTTTTGGTCATTAG
Source organism: Alliaria petiolata (assembly GCA_020283515.1). Taxonomy (NCBI): domain Eukaryota; kingdom Viridiplantae; phylum Streptophyta; class Magnoliopsida; order Brassicales; family Brassicaceae; genus Alliaria; species Alliaria petiolata. Next base: position 47,496,572 of record JAHZTW010000002.1, on the reverse strand, counting down.
AAATCAGGTTTTCAAATCCTCTCTTACCTTAATTTTTTTTTCAGGGATGTTTTGCCAACGATCTTGTTGGATCCTCCTCTTGATTCGTAGATAATGAACGAAGAAATATTTGGTCCAATTCTCCCGATTATCACAGTAAGCATATTTAAAAGTATACAGTCATACAGATTGCTTAAAAGACAATCGACTAATCGTTACTGATTTTTGCCAATTTCCTCTGATTTAATGAAGTTACGTGACATCCAAGATAGCATAGGGTTCATCAAGTCAAAACCAAAGCCGCTAGCCATCTATGCATTCACCAAGGACGAGAACCTTAAAACTAGAATCTTGTCAGAAACATCCTCCGGAAGTGTTACCTTCAATGACGTCATGATCCAGGTATATATAATATAAGCCATATTCGTTTAGTTAGCTCAGAGGCCATAGTTAGAAACCAAAACTGACCGAGAACTTTCGGTGGTTAAAATGTTACACATGATTAAAAAAAAAGTGTTCGATTTTTTGTGTGTAAACTTTAGTTTTTTGACTCTAAAAGCAGAGAATATAGAATTTTCTCATATCTTCAAGTGTTGAATGGAATTGCAGTATATGTGTGATGCGTTGCCTTTTGGAGGAGTGGGAGAGAGTGGAATAGGAAGGTATCACGGGAAATACTCATTCGAATGTTTCAGTCACGAGAAGGCAATAATGGAAGGAAGCTTAGCAATGGATCTTGAAGCTCGATACCCTCCATGGAACAGTTTCAAGCTCAATTTCATTAGACTCGCATTTCGTGAAGCTTACTTCAAGCTTGTCCTCCTTATGCTTGGTCTCAAAAAATAAAGTGAGAAACATATGTGATTGATTCATATCGCGATCTTATGTTTCATTTCTGATTTTCACGTACTTAATAAGTTTGATTCCAAATGTCATTCAAGCTTTGAGATATTCTATATAAGTAATTTTTTGCATCTATTCCTACCGAGATACATTCTTAGTAATTAACACGGTATATTTTTAACGAAAAAACCATATTAAGATTAATTAAAAAATCTGATTGCAAGTTAACCGCACTATTTTCGATAATAGATCTCAAGATTAGCGTTTTTAAAAAATAAATAAGATTAATCAATTTAAACGTTCGCTTTGAAATTCCCAAAAAAGGCTCTGGCGAATTAGTAAATATAGTACGTGAAATGATACTTAGATGGTATAATGTGATTCCTCATTATTCAATAAATTCATCTAGCAATATTGTTGTTAATTTTCTATGGACCAATCAACCGTATACATGTATACACAAACACACATTCACAGTGATAATACGTACATATGGGGTCGTATATATGTATGTAAGTAAAGGTGTGTATGCGTGTCTTGTCCAAAGAAAAAAAAGAAAAGAAAAGCTGATGAAAGGTATGGGCACACACACCACAATAGGTCACTGCATCACTGAGCCAGTTTCTTTCATCCCCACCCTAAGTAAAGCTCTACCAAAAACCCTAGCTAGCTTCTCTTTTTTTTTTCTTGCATATATATTTAGTTTTTTTCTTTGTTGGTACATCGTCCTTACTTGCCCCTCTTTATATCCAATCTCTGCAACATTCCTCATTATTATTAGCTTCATCTTTCTCTCTCTCTCTCTCTCTCTCTCTCTGCCTCTGGTTATGTCTTATGTATCTTCTTGAACTCAAATCCAACCAGAAACCATATCTCTTCTAGTTGTGTCCTTCACTCTTGGAGAGTTCAAAATCAAGGAGGATGGGTGACTTGCGATTCAAGGCACGTTCCCGGGGATAAACGACGAGAACTTCAGGTGATCTAATCGTTTCTTTTTTACCTTTCTTGATTTTTTTGGTCACCAAAGTGAACCATGGACATGTATACATATTTACACACGTGTCTAATTACCCGAAAAATAGGATTAAGCTAGCTAATTTATGCATTGTTATGGTTTCCTCACTTCGGGTGAATATGTGCTCGATTAAATTAGCTAGAAAGGCTTATAAATTCTATAAATGAGTATTTTATATATTCATAATATCTAAATGATAGCTTCTTTTCTATCACTAAACGAGCTCTTATGATTTCATGATATTGATGCACATCTCATGGCTTATGTTTTTTTAGAAGACAGTAGAAATAACAAGAATTAGCTAATTTTCGGCGTTGCCGTTAGAAAGACGTAATTAATGTTTTATATTTTGTTAGTTGTGTGATTTGTAAAATTAATTTAACTCTAGGAAAGTTTGTACGTATCAGGATTTTTTTCCCCACTAAATCGTACGCATAATTAACTATATAGATAATAAGACTAATTGGTTTTATTTTATCCACCAATGCTTAAACCATAGGAACGTGATGCAAGAACAATTTATATAATTAATCCACGAGTTACAGTACTTCATATGCTATATATAATTATTTAAAATATAAATATGCATATATATTCCCCCCCTTTAAAAAACCAAAAAAAAATAAAATCAAACACCAATTCATTGTGAAGTAGAACACTATGAGTGTAGAATTGACAATATATAGGACCGGCCAGTACTATAATTGTAACTTATGTTTTGAAAAACTTTACCCTCATTTGCCTCCCTGTCGTTGTCACTATTTAATTCACTTAAATTAATTTACCTTCAAATCTAGATAGATTAGTGCTATAAGAAGAAGATATAGTTCTGAGTATCTTATTCAGGTAGACTTCACTAGACCTTATGAAAATAATATAATTTATCCAATATTATAACATAAGAATTTCTCGAGTTTATCCAATGGGAGAAGCAACCGGCAACATCGGCATAAACATGGAAAAAACGTATCGAGAACCAAAAAAACTTAAATCAATATTTATAGTAAAGATTCATTACCGTACAATGTAAATATAATTTTAAAAACATACATTATACCTAATAACAAACAAACATGCAGATGTTGATCCGATTCGCAATATCGTCTATGTATTACATATGATTGATGAAAAAAACACAAAAAACACACATTACATATATAGAATCAGTATATATAAAAAAACCTCGAGTTCTTGATTTAATCAAGATCTTGGTGGGTTTTGATAGAATTGCGTACCTGGTGGCACGAACATAGTCGTCATGTTACTTGAATAGTAACCACCAGAATTAGGATCTACAAACATCGTTGAGGATCCTCCTCCTCCTCCTCCGTCAGCCATTGCCGGAGTATTAAACGGATTTCCGCCTCCTGCGGAAGAGCTTTGATGATCGCTTCCACCACTATTACCACTCATGTAGCTGCTTTCAGGGCCTTGGTCATATAGAATTCCTTTGAAGAGATGACCTCCGATGTTCACCATCGTTTGATAAGCGTATTGTCCATCTCCTCCGTCGTCTACGCCGCTCATTTTTACACATCGGAAAAGCGCATCTGAGCTCACTTCCGGCGGAAAACTTGCCTCCCCCATTTCTAACCCTAAAAACATACGCACATTAAGTTTCACACTTAAAGCATTAAGTTTCAAACACTTAACACATTAAGTTTCAAACACTTACACACACACGAAAACAACTTACATAAAAAACACACACACAAAAACAACCCACATAAAAAAATTGTTTTTCCTTAGTCGCGTTTGTGTTTTCAAGTTAAATTATATGTGACTACTTTCAAAACAGAACACAACATTTTCATGTTTTTTTTTATCAAACATCTTTTGAAAATTGCAAACATACGGAATTTACACTTTCAAAATAATGTTTGATAAAAAGGATTTTTTTTTTAGAATGTTGTATTTTTTAATGTAAATAACAAAACTTTAAGTAGTAAATGGGAAATTAAACAGAAATATTTGTGTTTAAAACAATCCGAGTGTGTTCTAACACTCCGAAGAAACGTATGGTTTGAATCTGAAGTCGTCTGAATCTCAAACTGATAATTAAAACAAATATAAGATTAAAAACCTGCTGAGTCGGATGGTAAGCGAGATGAAGATGTTCCCGGAAGAGTAGTATCCCTATGGCGTTTAGTGATACTCGAACCGCCTCCACTGCCGCTTCCGCCACCGCCTCCAGATGTGGACATATGAAGCTGCTGCTGTCTCTCACGGCGTCTCGCAACGGGGATCCACGTGCTCCTCACGTGAGTGGAACAATCGAAGCCACGGCTTTTGCAGCAAGTCCTGCAACGCATGTGAGTGCAGTCTTTCTTGGCTTGGTTCCCACAGTCTCGACAGCTTATGGTGATGGATCTTGATGATGTGGCTAAATCAGAGACGTCGATCTGATGGCCGGGATAAAGATCTAAGCTTTGTTGCTGTGGATGTGGTTGATGATGATGCATGAGCATTTGCTGCTCTTGTGGAATCTGCCATAGGCTCGAGCTTGGATTAATATTACTTGTGTTTGTGTTTCTATACCAAACCCAATTTGTCTTTTGTTGTTGTTGATTTTCTTCTTCTTCTTCGTCTCCGTTGTTGTTGTTGTTTCCTCCTAATGAGAATATCCCAGCCATTTTCTAAGACCTAACACTTTAAACCCTAATCTTGACCCAATAATATCCATAATTCAAAAACCCTAATTACCATGAAATCCTAAGCCTGTTTTCTCCTTCTTCTTCTTCTCACTAAAATTCAGCTTTTTTCTCACTCTTGGGTCTTCTTGCTCTTCGAATCTAAATTCGAATGCTTTCCAAGATCTCTTTCTCTCTCTCTCTCTCTCTCTATTGGAACAAAGTGTATTTCTTGGTAGTGAGTAGTAGAAGTGAGAGAAAGTAAGAAGAAGAAACAAAAGAGAAGAAAAAGAAGAATTTAAGCTGTCTGTTTATGATTTCTGCAACGCCGCCATGGGCGTTTTTTAGCTTTCTCTTTCCTCTGCTCTGCTCATCCCTAGAATTTAAGTCTCTCTCTCTCTCTCCAACACTCTGATTCGGGTATTTGCAGATTCTATGAAAACCAAAGTGAAAAGCTTTTCTTTCCCCTTCTCACTTCGGCTTTGTCTGAACAAAACGCTTCTAGTTCTGTCCGTATGAAAGTAAAAAGAATTAAACAAAGACTCTCTCTCTCTCCTATCGCTTCTTTCTCTCTCTATCTATCGACTCAGAGTCTCAGTGTCTCACACCCACGGGGGATGATCCACCGGTCCTAGCTCTCTTGTTCTCATCCCATGGACTAGAATTTACCACGTGGCGAATGTCATCTTAAAACGGAACAGTTTAATTATTTTTTTTGAAGTTAACACAAATAATTTTTCCGTAGTTTTATACTCCCTCCGTTTCACAAAGAGTGTCATTTTGACTCTTGATTTTTGTTTCACAAAGAGTGTCACTTTATGTTTTCAATGCAATTTTTTAAACCAAATCTCAATTTTATCCCTATTATTTTAATCTATTAATTAGAGAAAGAAACTGATTTAGTGTATTAATAAAGAGTATAAAAGAGATTTACAAGTTTTTCTTAATTTGTGTGAAAAATGTCAGAATGACACTCTTTGTGAAACAGAGAGAGTATTATATAAAAAAGTTAGCACATGTGTCCGTACGTATTAATTATGATTAATTTGAAATCCCACACGATTATAAAATCTATACCGCTTAACTATACGTTTTTGTTGTCTAATCTCATCAATTAATATTTTTTGATCACCTAGATGCTTTAGGGTTCTCTTCGATCGACTTTAACATAGCTTTAGTAACGATTTTTTTTCATAATTTAAACTAATTTCGAATTTTACAGTTCTGTTAAAGGAAATTCTAATGTTACTTATTTATACATTTACCCTAATTAAGTAAAGCCGCCAAACCTTTCTCATAATAGTTCGTTCATTCTTTTTTCATTTTTTTTAATCACATATAAATCATTCGTCAAATTTTAAATAAACATGCGACGATCTATTGCTATTTCCCAATAAAAGTAAGCTTAGGTATTTGGAGATCAAACTAAACTAAGTTATTATCCGAAACTAAAATAATATTTCCTGAGATATGGATGTCTATATACGTGTATATAAAATTTAGTATAGCCATATTTAGATTGTTCCAACGTAACTAATCTTGTGATCAAATCAAGACAACTCTTTTCTGTCTTAAGAAAACGCCAAAACACGGTAGATATATAAGCTACAAAAACAAATTTTTCGATGTTTATGCTATTTGAGCAGGCTAGCAATTTTTTTAAACAGTTTAAAAAACACATCAGAGACAAAGTTTGTTTAGTCGGAATAAAAACACAAAGTTTGTTTTTTCTTATATATTTTTTAAAAAATATTTTTTTTTTGTTTTTGTTTTTAACGTCACAACTCTCCAAAGTGATTATTAAAACATAAACATACTGTTGTCCAACAATTACATGCATACAACGAGCCCTTCTCTAATTTAAACCGCTAATTGTTTTTAATTTTTCCATCAAGTTATCTTTCTAAAATTCTGCCGTATATGACAAATGACATTCAATTATCCGATTCAATCTATGTTAATTATTTATCAAAATGTTTTTTAACGATTGGGGATTTCTAACAAAAATTCGGACTAATTATAAATATATATCTGGAAAACCGGTATTTTTGTTATGTAAAGTATTCATAATATCAACCATGAAATTTTTCATAATATTAACCATGAATATAAAATATTTATAACGACAATAACAATTATATTAATTTTGATTTATGAAAAGAATAATAGATATTCTTATTTTTTTCGTCTGACTAGAAAACTAATGATTTGGTGAATTAATTATTAAGAATAGACTAATAGTCAATAGTGTATAAAATCATTCACCATGGAATAGATTATGGGACCAGAGAGATTCGGGGCAGTGAAAAAGAGGCTCTCTTTTTATTGATTGTAACAAATGATCATATTAATATTCGTTATTGAGTTGATTTAAATAATCAAAGAAATATAATACCAAAAAAAGTGAGCAAAGATGAAAAATACAAATAAAAAGCATGTTACTCTCTGCGGCTATACAAGGGAACACTGCGCCACCTACGTGTACTTTTTTTTTTGTATTTCATTCTTTTTAATTTTTACTGTGAATTACATATAAATGTCTATATAAAAGACGAAGCAATAATGTAATAAAATCTATGAATAAGAAATATTTTGATGTGCATTGTCTACGATAACTATAGGAACACAAAGTCTGCGTTATGTTATAATACCTTTCTCCCCACAATTAAAGCCACACATATATATATATATATATATATATATATAAATGGTTTTGATTATATCTCGTAGCATGGTGAGATTGCTATAGTTTTATGATTTCGCATGCTAATACTAGTTACACAACGATGCAATTACTTTAACCCAGTATTCAATTAAACGGTCAAAATATAATTTATTTTGTCATTCTATTACTATTTAAGAAATCAAAATTATGATGATTGGTAATATTACAAAATTACATAATATGAAAAACAAAATATGCAAATTGAAATGGTAGAATCACTAGTTTTTTTTATTTAATTCTAACTCTGAAATGAAAGAATGAATCTCTTCATTTTTATCACTAAGCTTGCGAGGTTTATATAATGAGTAGGCATAATTATGATTTTGTAACTCCAAAACAAAAAATATATATATATATATATATACATTGTAACTCGGTAACTAACGAACACAATTAATTGATACAATGTTATCATGATACGGAAGAGAGCCTGACAGCATAGGACAAACGAATACAAATTTGAAAAACTCTTACATAACGCACTTATAATTATTTTTTTTTGGTGTCGTTCCCTTGCAATCTCCCGACTTTGCAGCATGTCTGTACTTGTAATATTTCAAATTTATAGAATATACATGTTTAAAAAAATTGATTTGGCATGTATTAATTACACGTTAATACATCAACTAGGTTTTTACAATTATGGTGTGGTAGACTAAAAACCTGTTGGATTAGTCTGGATAGTTGAGATTCAGAAAAGAAAAATCAAAATCATATTAAAATCGGCCCCTGTAAAACCAGTGTTGTCACATCCGAATCGAACCAGAAACAAAAGCTGTATATCGTTTTTTCTTTTTTGGGTATTTTGGATAATTAATAGCAGACTCGTCCGCTTGACCACATGATCGGACCAAACCGAACTTTTAAAAATCAAAATTAAACTAAATCTGCTTTATGAGGATCGGACCGATCCAGGTTAGTCTAGTCCGAAGGTTTTGGAAACAAAAAAAAAGCTATTTAAAATTGTGAAATTTAATTTTTAAGAGTTTTTTAAAATGATGAAGAAAACAAAAAAAAAGAAGAAGGGAATGATAAGTGGGAGAGGCCCGAGAAGAAGACGTTCAGTGTCGTTCGCTGTCTGTCCCTTAAACCTGTCGAGAGGTCTCTCGAGCCCTGTGTTTGCCTTCTTCTCTGCGTTGACTCTCTCATTTTATTTTTCTTCATATACTTTTTATTTAGTAGTTTATTTTGTTTTTACAAATAGCGCTTGGGGGGAGTGAATCGATGTAAGGGTGTAAGACAAATAAAAGTTGAGATTGTCGTTGCAAAAAAGGTGAAACACTGAAAGCTGCTCAAATTTGCATTTAAAAACAAAAAACAGAATCGTGAGAATTCTGAATCTTTGGAAACACATACAACTATGAAGTCAACTATAATGCATTAAAAGAAATACAATTTTATGTGAATAAGGAAAATTAAGGAAAGAAAGACAATTTAATGTGTATTCTCTATAAGGTTTTAATTATGGGGATGGTTTGCTACTTTGCTTCATGAAACGAGTACAATTGTGCAAATGGGAACAACAAGAACGAGACAATAATGGGGGAAAAATCGAAACTATATTATAATGTAATGGCTGTCATTTTCTCAGCCTTTAAATGTGGCTTTTTGTTGATAATAACATGGCATATTTGAGTCTTTTAGAGAAAAGTCTAATCTATTATTATTGGATATCTACATCAACCATAACCATATCGTTAAAAGAGAATATTAGACTATTAATTATGCAACAAACCCAAAAGTATATATCCCCTTCACCACTCCCATTCAAAAAACTAATATCTTCTTTTGTGATTCCTCGATCCATTATTACCGATGTTAATTAGATGATACGTAAACTATTTACATATACGTTTTACATACTCAGATATTATATTCCTATTTTAAAGGAGTTATTCTAGTTAACTCTCCTATACATGTTAAATGATTTTTTTGTTTTGTTTCATTCACGTTTCACATTTACGTTAAAAATGGAAAACCTATTTATAGTTAAAACACTAAAATAATATAGTTTTAGTTTAAACCAGCTACACATTTTAATATCTAAACGTAAACAAACCGTAAGTACAATCAAAGCCTCTATTATACTTTTTTTTGGTAGCCTCTATTATAGTTTTAAGATCGGCATGGATATAAAGTTAAAATTAAAGAGCTATGGATCTTGGCTCACTCAATAACCTAATAGGCAATGGATGTTGAATTTTGACTATGGTCCATGCGTTGTTAGTGACTGGTCGGTCGGTCCATATGTTATTGACTTATTGTAATGATGTGAATTATGTTTTTCACTTCCCACTCTCATTATCCATTTTATACAATTGGATGCAAATTATTTTCCCTAAGAAGCTTAAAATAATTGACTACAGAAGACTCCACTGCACCTTTACCTCCATTGTTCATTTAATGAAACTTTTGTCTAATGAATTTTAATTAAATTAAGATACATAATGATAACGCTCGGGCTTGTCACTTGTGTAAGTGTCCCCACTCTATAAATTAAATTAAATTCATACTTTTTTGTAACAAGCAGGACCACTTCTTAGTCCTTATCAAGTCTAGTTAACTTTGATAGAGAATTGGTTTATACAATCTGAACTTATAGTTCTTTAAATAGAACTATTTCCAGAGGCTTGCGTTGGATCCTAACTGTTTCTTACTGACAGATACTTACGCTACTTATATATATATATATATGCACATGCTATTAAGCAAATGCAAAAACACCATAATTTAGATCTGAATCAAATTAGAGTTCTTCAGATTCTAGAGTCTTTAACGTTGGATTCTAGCTAAACTTGTTGCACCTCCTTCTTCTTGGCATCCACAATCAGAGAAAGTTCTGAACATTTACTTTTAGCGTCTTCCAGTTCCTTTTCTAAATTCCTTACCTGTTTCATTATCCGTTTATATCGTTGTTAGAACCAAACGTTACAAACCAATGTTTATACCGCGTGAATCAAACTTACCGTCTCTTCCATTTCATTCTCTTTCTTCATAAATTCCTCGCACCTGTTGAAGAAGGAACACATCGAAATTGATTGAGAATCCGAGAGAGATATGAAACTACTGAACTCAGTTTTTTACATGTCAAGGGTGTACATACCTCATAAAGAGTTGTATATTCGCTTCCCTTATCTCGTCCGCTGACTTGCCAGCGAGGTTGTTTCCAGTAGACTGGGAAGATTTGTTTCAATTTGTTTTTTTTTTATCAAACTTTGTGAGTAAAACTAAACCAGCAAATATAATCACTTACGGTAATCGCAGGTTGATGGTTGAGCTGCACGGGTTGGAAGTTGCTTCTTAAACCCGTGGAGTTTCTCATATGTGGCGGTGCCATAGCAACTGTACGGCTCGAGGTACCGTTACTAAAACTGATTTCACGTATTATCGGACCACCTTGACTAATTCTATCAGAAGGCAAAGGCGAAGGATTGAATGTATTGACAGTAGGAGCTTGATCAGGTATTGCTATCATTTTCGACTTATCTGCAGGCATTTTATAAGACTTGAATCCGAAAACGTGGCAGTGGCTATACCTATTTTTCTCCAAAACAAGTAGCGGAATAAAGTCAAACAAAGATATTGCGGTTTGGAACCAAAATCACATTGAAAAACGTGGATAGATGATTGAAAAAGGTTTTGAAGAGGAAGAAGAGACCAGTAATCAGCGACAATCTTCTTCAACCTCGCCTCCAACCGCTGGAATAGAGAAGACCTCTCAAAATCCTGCTTATCGTGAGCCGGTTCTATGAAGTTTGCTTCAAGAACTCCTGGGGAACAGATTTTGGTTAATGAGTCTCTCCTCCAGGTCTTTCCCTCAAACAAAACTTATTCAATGGAGTCATCAAGGAAATGAATCACTATACCGACAACACCATAGCCTCTCGATGACCCATCCATAGTGACCTTCCAGAAAGGCTGTAACGGTGCAAGAGAGATCTCAACTTATTTAAGCCATATCAAAATCCCCGCGCTTAGGTGAAAAATATTCTAGCAGACCAATCTTTTAATGTTCTATTAAGCATTGCATTCTAGTAATAGAAGCCTGATTTCCGTGAATCGTTTAGTACCAAACTTACTACAGTTGCTTCTAAAGATGATCTAGATCATGGAATTGTCTGGTATATGAAAGCGTACCCGGATGAGACGGTTTTTGTGATAGACATTGAAACCGCAAACTGCAAGGTTGGGCGCCTCCTTTATAAATCCAACTCTGATTTCAGTGGTAGCCTGTAAGAAGAAAGCTTAGTGGAATTTTCCTCCCAACCTAAGCCTAAAAACCTAAATCAATGTTTGCATCTGAAAACACATACATTATATGCAATGGAAAAACTGCAAAAAACAATTAGCCAAAGCTCCATGTAACAAAACCAGAGAGTAGAAACAAAAAGAAAAAAGAAAGAGAAGAGAAAGTTCAGTCTGTATTACTTGTTCCATTGTAGCTGTATGAGGCTTGTACTTTATAATCTCAGGATATCTGAATTCATCAGCAATGTTGAACTGCTCCACAGGGATTCCCCGAAGTATAATCTTGAAATTTTTGAACTTTTCGAGATATAGCATTGAAGCGTAATCCTGAGGATGAAGAACTAACAAAGTGAGTCTTCAAACATGAACATCCTTGGAAGTTGGAACAATGAAATTATTATAAAAGGAAGAAGATATTCAGGAGATTACCCTCAGAGAGTAACGTAACTGGTATGAAATATGAGATCTCAGTTCCAGTTCTTTATGGCGCAACCGCTTTCCATCATCAACACTTTCATCTCGGAGCCGGATGTCCTACACGAAAATCAAAGAAAATCATTTAAGTCGTCTGCATAAGACCTGAACTAAGACACCTGACAAGATATCTCATCGAGTATATATCATTTAAAGAAAAGTGTGTGTTACCACATCGTCGTCGTCAAAACTCAGCTCATAGACTCCTTCATCATTAAGCCACAAGTTGTATATAATTACTTTTGTTCCATGCGTTCCAATATCCTCGAACTGGTGGGTAGAAAATGGAGATAAACGAATTAATAAAACAGATAGCATTAAAACTACGCACGGAATAAAAGTGTTCGGAATGAGGAACCGAAGCACAATAGTCAAGGAAGACCAGTGTGATGTAATGAGATATTTCTAAGCTGACTTCCAAAAGAAACAACCTGCTGCAGAAGTTCGGCCTCTGTTGAAAACGGTGACCATTTGAGTAGAATCTCAAGGTTGGTGGACCAATCTTCTGGAGATCCATAAATAATTGGTTGGGGTCGCTCCTTGGATATATCCATATCAATCTGCATTGCATTTTTGATATATCACTTGAGGACAAAGAATAGTTGCACGTTGCCAACTGCCAAGAATTATTTATATTTCAGGGATGACAACAAAATCTACAAATGCTGAAGTTTTTTACCATAGGAACAATGACATCATCCTGACCAGTTCTTCTAAGGAATGTGTAAGACAGAAGGCCGACGCTCTGAGTAGATTTGCTAAAACAGATAAGATAAAAAGCTTCAAACAAGACCATACTCCAAAATTCCGAGTTTATATGTCGTAGATATATCAATAATACCCTGAACGAGTTGAGCGACTAAAAACAATAGCATCAGCTCCAAGTCTCATGGTACTTGTCTTGAAACCATTTCCATCTACACACAAAAGGTGAAACTTTGGTTAGAGACCAAGAAAGCAAGACCACCCAAACTAGAAAGGAGCTCAATATCCTATAAACGAATCATCAAACTTACACTGTCCAATCGTCGTATTAGACTTCTTTGATGAGTAGCCTAAGCTCATGCATTTTCTCATCCCATTGGGATCCATCCCGCCGCCATCATCTTCAAATGCAAAAGAAAAACAGAGATCATGTGTCATTAACAACATCCAAAGCCCACGGTTAGGCGCAAACGCATCACATATTCATTCAAAAGGCGAATGTACCTTGAAAAACCAAAGCTGGTGAATTATCCTTGACAATATCGATCTTATCGATCTTGACAAATGTAGCACCGTTTTGTATCTGAGGAAAAAGCAAGTCACATCAACCAAACACTGCTATATGAGATAATCCACTCGCAACGAGCAAAAATGACTAATATCATCAAAAAATGAACCAAAGATAAGCACTTCCTCCTCACGCGTACCTCGTCAACAGCATTGTCAAGTAGCTCGGCTATTGCTGCAAATACAATACACATAAAAATTACACAGATTTATCTAATTGATTGTTCCAATTTATTTGGAGCAAAGATAGACACAGACTATTCTTAGCTTTACCTCCAAAAGCCCATTTGTGTGAAGTAGCATTCGAGTGAAGAAACTTGGGATGAACACGAGCATGCTCAAGCGTACCTGTCCAATTTCATCTCATCAAATTGCAGAAACAAAAATCAATGTGTGTGTGCGAGAGAGAGAGAGATGACCTGTAGCAGCCGGAGTAACAGCATTCGGGATCACAAAGCTTTCTCCGGCCTTCCAGAAGCTCCGGCATTCTAGGGTTTCCAGAGGACCCACCGTCGCCTCAGCGATCGTACTTGTAACTTGCGTATTCTCTATTATAGAAGACAAGCTCCGGAACACTCCTCTTCCTCCTCCTCCGTCGTCGTCGTCGTCACTGTCAGCGTCAAGACTTACGACATCGGTGACCGGATTTTTCGCGTTGGAAGGCATTTCCGACGAGGACATTGAGACGAACACGCGAAGCGACAAACGAATTCGGATTCGCGTGATGTTTCACTATTTTCCAGTGAGACAACGCGTCGTCTTTTCCAATAGACTAGAGACGGTTTTAACTAATTAAACTATCAAAACAGCAAAGCGTGTTTACTGCTGTAATTGCTTTGCGTTAATGGTGCAGATATCATTAGAGCGTAACTGGGTCACAAAGCCCAAATACGTTAGAAGCCCAAACCCAAACAATATACATATAGGGTAACTAACTACTATTGTGGCAGGGACTCGAGAAAATACGCTACATGCCATAAGCAAATGCGAGAACACCATAATTAAAATCTGAATCAAATTAGAGTTCTTTAGATTGTAGAGAGTCCTGACATTGTAACTAGACTTGTTGCATCTCCTTCTTCTTAGCATCCACAAGCAGAGCAAGTTGTGCACATTTACTTTTAGCATCTTCCAGTTCCTGTTCTAAATTCCTTACCTGTTTCATTATCCATTTGTATTGATGTTAGAACTTTGAATCGATTTAGTTAACAGATGCTTGCTGGTTTTACACCACGGAATCAAACTCACCGTCTGCTCTATTTCAGTCTCTTTCTTTATAAATCCCTCGCACCTAATAAAGAAAAAAGGAACACATCAATAATCGAATGAGATCCCGAGAGAAATATGAGGACTGAAACTAGTTTTTTTTTCTTCATGTTGACTGTACATACCTCATGAAGAGTTGTATGTTCTCTTCACTTATCTCGTTCGCTGACTTACCATCTAGGTTGCTTCTGGTATCCTGGGAAGATATTTTTCACTTTGGTTTTCTTTCTTTTTTTCAATCAAACTTGTGAATAAAACTGAATCATCAAATGAAAATCCACTTACGGTAGCTGAAGGTCGAGGGTTGGGTTGCACGGGTTGTTGGAAGTTACTTCTTATACCCGTGAAGTTTCTCATATGTGGCGGTGCAACAGCAACTGTACGGACTGATGTGCCATTACTAAGACTGACTTCACGTATTACCGGACCACCTTGACTAATTCTATCAGAAGGCAAAGGCGACGGATTGAATGTATTGACAGTAGGAGCTTGATCAGGTATTGCTACCCTTTTCGACCTATCTGCAGGGATATGACCATATCGATATCCGAAAACGTGGCAGTTTCTATTCCTGTTTGATGATCAGATTGAAAAAATATGGAGAGATATGGTTTGGTACCAAAATCATATTGAAAAAAATATGGAGAGATGATTGGAAAAGGTTTTGGAGAGGAAGAAGAGACCAGTAATCAGTGAAAATCTTTTTCAACCTCGCCTCCAGCCGCTGGAATAGAGAAGACCTCTCAAAATCCTGCTTATCGTGAGCCGGTTCTATAAAGTTTGCTTCAAGAACTCCTGAATAACAGAATTTTGGTTAACGAGACTCTCCTCCAGGTCTTTCCCTCAAACAAAACATATTCAATGGAGTCATCAAGGAAATGAATCAATATTACCCACTACACCGTTGCCTTTCTTTGATAACATGCTCCCACTGACACTCCAGAAAGCCTGTAATGGTGCAAGGGATTTCACTTAATCAAACCATATACAATTGCCGAAGCTTAAGTGACAATATGATAACAAACTTGCTACAATTGCTTCTAACGTTTAAAGATTATCTACAACATGGAACTAACTGATTCATCAAAACGTGCCTGTATGAGACGGTTTTTGTGATAGACATTGAAACCGCTTATTGGAAGTTTAGGCGCCTCCTTGATGAATCCAACTTTAATTTCAGTGGGAGCCTGTAACAAGGAAGCTTAGTGGTTTTTGCTCTCACAGTCTAAACATTAAGATATAGATTAATGTTTGCATAACATGAAATATTATTAGGGAGTAGAAAGAAATATAAAAGAAGGAAGTTTTAGTTTGTATTACATATTCCATCTCAGCTGCTTGGGGTTTGTAGATAAAAGTCTGAGGATGTCTGAATTCATCAGCAATGTTGAATTGCTCCACAGGGATTCCCCGAAGAATAATTTTGAACTTTTTGAACTTTTTGAGATATAACATGGAAGCGTAAGCCTAAGGATAAAGAACCTGAAACCGTTAGCCTTTAAACACCTTTGCAACAGCAGGAAAAAAAAAAGGTAAGAGGATGTTCAGGAGAGTTACCCTTAGAGAATGTCGAAAGCGGTACGAGATATGAGATCTTATTTCTAATGTTTTCGAACGCATCATTTTCCCGTCCGGGGCATTATCATCTCGGAGTCGTATGTCCTATTAAAGAAAATATTTTAAACCCAACTTCTGCAAAAGACCTGGCCCTTTAAGAAGTGAAAGTACCTCATCATCGTCGTCAAAACTCAGCTCATAGATTCCTTCATCATTAAGCCACAAGTTGAATATAATTACTTTTGTTCCATGCGTTCCAATATCCTCGAACTGGTGGGTGGAAAATGGAGATAAAACGAATTAATAAAAAGGACCACATCAAAAATTACACGCGGAAACAGAGTCTTTAGAAGGAAACAACCTGCTGCAAAAGCTCGTCCTCTGTTGAAAACGGAGACCATTTGAGAAGAATGTTAAGGTTGGTAGACCAATCTTCTGAAGATCCATATATAATTGGTTGTGGTCGCTCCTTGGATATATCCATATCAATCTGCATTGCGGATATGACAACATCACTTGAGATCAAACATCAGTTGCACATTCTTGAATTTCCACAACATTGTAGTGAAATATCTAATTCAGGCATGAAAACAAAAAGCAACATGTGCTGAAGGTTTTACCATAGGAACAATCACATCATCCTGGCCAGTTCTCCTAAGGAACGTGTAAGACAAAAGGCCAATGCTCTGGGTAGATTTGCTAGAGAAGACAAAAAAAAAACAGTAAAGTTAAAAGAAAAAAACAGCGCACACGCCAAAATTCAGAGTGTATATGCACCAGAAATATCAATACCGTCCACGAGTTGAGCGACTAAAAACGATGGCATCAGCTCCAAGTCTCATGGTACTTGTCTTGAAACCATTTCCATCTACACACAAAAGGTGGGATTTTGGTTAGAGTTACACTGTCCTTTGAAATGACAACCAACCTAAGTCCTTTTAACAAATTTATAAGACTTACACTGGCCAATCGTCGTATTAGACTTCTTTGATGAGTAGCCTAAGCTCATGCATTTTCTCATCCCATCGGGATCCATCCCGCCGCCATCATCTTCAAGTGCAAAAGAAAAGAGAGATCATGTCATTAACAACATCCAAAGCCCTAGGGAAAAGCATCACATATTCATTCAAAAGGCAAATGTACCTTGGAAAACCAAAGCTGGTGAATTATCTTTGACAATGTCGATCTTATCGATCTTGACAAAAGTGGCACCGTTTTGTATCTGAGGAAGAATCAATCAACAAAAGCAATGCTATTAGAGACTACAAATTCACTCGCAATGAGCAAAAGAGAAGCATTTCCCTCGCTCACGCATACCTCGTCAACAGCATTATCAAGTAGCTCTGCGATTGCTGCAAATACAATAACAAACATCATCACAACATATTCCTTCTAAAAACAAAAAAAAATACTATAAGGTTTATGTAATTGATCGATCATCTTGCTGATAAATTAGAAAGTTTATTATCTATTTCTTAGCTTTACCTCCAAAAGCCCATTTGTGTGAAGTAGCATTCGAGTGAAGAAACTTGGGATGAATACGAGCATGCTCAAGCGTACCTGTCCAATTTCATCTTCGTCAAATACCACAAACCATAAATTGTGGTGCGGCGTGTATGTCTGTTTGTGTGTGTGAGAGAGAAAGAGAGATGACCTGGAGCAGCTGGTGTAACAACTTTCGGGATCACAAAATTTTCTCCGGCCTTCCAGAAGCTCCGACATTCTAGGATTTCCCGAGAAGCCGACGCCGTACCGGCGATCGTGCTTGGAATTTGCCGATTCTCAATTAGGGACGCCGAGCTCCGAAACGCTCCCCCTCCTCTTCCTCCTCCGTCGAGGTCGTCGTCACTGTCACTGTCTAGATGTACGACATCAGCGACTGTAATTTTCGCCTTAGGAGGCATTACCGGCGGGGGAAATCGAGACGGGTCGATCGAAATTGAATTTGGGCTGCCCCGACCCGCTTATAGAGGAAAACGAAACAGCGTGCTGTTTCACTACTTTATTAACTAGACAACTCGTTGTTTTGTCCGGGCTGAAAACAGCAAGACGTGCTCTCGGATTACGTTTCTTTGCTTTTGGAATGCAGATCATTTTAGCCATATTCTATAGCCATAAATATTTCGCGCTATAATATCAGAAGATTTACTTTGAATTTGATAATAATACATAATAGAACAAATTATGTTAATAACCAAATATTTTGGAAAAGTTTGCCATACAAAACGGAAGAGATTGAGATCGATATAAATTTTGATGCCTCGGGTTAAGAATATTATCTGATGATTTAAACATAATATTCTTGCAAGCTGATCCAAGATTTTTTGGGCGTTGGAGAGAATCCAACAAATCTCAATTTATCAAACTTAAAATAAAAAAACACCAATATCTTAAACTGAAAAGAAACCCAAATCCAAACAGAAAACAAAATTTTTAAAAAAACTAAAACAAAGAAGCAAATGATCTAAAATCATAAATCAAATCAGCAAAGAAGTTAGACTTTAATGTCGCCGGCTTCAGTCTCCTCTTTCGCGAAGTGATATCTGTTAAACAACATGATAGAATCAGCTGCGACGGGCTCATTGTNCACCAGGAATATCAATACCCTCCACGAGTTGAGCGACTAAAAACGATGGCATCAGCTCCAAGTCTCATGGTACTTGTCTTGAAACCATTTCCATCTACACACAAAAGGTGGGATTTTGGATAGAGTTACACTGTCCTTTGAATGACAACCAACCTAAGCCCTTTTAACAAAATTTATAAAACTTACACTGTCCAATCGTTGTATTAGACTTCTTTGATGAGTAGCCTAAGCTCATGCATTTTCTGATCCCATCGGGATCCATCCCGCCGCCATCATCTTAAAGTGCAAAAGAAAAGAGAGATCATGTCATTAACAACATCCAAAGCCCACACGGCTAGGCAAAAACATCACATATTCATTCAAAAGGCGAATGTACCTTGGAAAACCAAAGCTGGTGAATGATCTTTGACGATGTTGATCTTATCGATCTTGACAAAAGTGGCACCGTTTTGTATCTGAGGAAGAACCAATCAACAAAAGCAATGCTATTAGAGACTACAATTCACTCGCAATGAGCAAAAGAGAAGCATTTCCCTCGCTCACGCATACCTCGTCAACAGCATTATCAAGCAGCTCTGCGATTGCTGCAAATACAATAACAAACATCATCACAACATATTCCTTCTAAAAACAAAAACAAAAATACTATAAGGTTTATGTAATTGATCGATCATCATCACAACATATTCCTTCTAAATTAGAAAGTTTATTCTCTATTTCTTAGCTTACCTCCAAAAGCCCATTTGTGTGAAGTAGCATTCGAGTGAAGAAACTTGGGATGAATACGAGCATGCTCAAGCGTACCTGTCAAATTTCATCTTCATCAAATACCACAAACCATAAATTGTGGTGCGTGTATGTCTGCTTGTGTGTGAGAGAGAGAAAGAGAGAGATGACCTGGAGCAGCTGGTGTAACAACTTTCGGGATCACAAAGTTTTCTCCGGCCTTCCAGAAGCTCCGGCATTCTAGGGTTTCCCGAGAAGCCACCGTCGTACCGGCGATCGTACTTGAAACTTGCCGATTCTCCATTAGGGACGCCGAGCTCCGAAACGCTCCTCTTCCTCTTCCTCCTCCGTCGTGGTCGTCGTCACTGTCACTGTCAAGATGTAAGACATCAGCGACTGTAATTCTCGCCTTAGGAGGCATTACCGGCGGGGGAAATCGAGACGGGTTGAACGAAATTGAATTTGGGTTGCCCCGACCCGCTTATAGAGGAAAACGAAACAGCGTGCTGTTTCGCTGCTTTATTAACTAGACAACGTGTTGTTTTTCCGAGCTGAAAACAGCAAGGCTTGCTCTCGGATAAGCGTTAATATTTTTAATATTCTATCGCCATAAATATGTTGTTTTTTTTCGAAAAAGGGGCTAAATCATAAATATGTTGCGCTATAATATCAGAAGATTTACTTTGAATTTGATAAGGTTATATTTTTGTGCGTTAAGACTAGAGAAGAAAATAATAGAATGTTAATAACCAAATATTTTGGAAAATTTTGCAAATTTTGCCATACAAAACGGAAGAGATTGAGATCGAAATAAATTTTGAAGCCTCGGATTAGGAAAATTATCTGATGATTTAAACAGAATATTCTTGCAAGCTGATCCAAGATTTTTTGGGCGTTGAAGAGAATCCAACAAATATCTTAAACTGAAAAGAAACCCAAATCCAAACAGAAAATAAAATAAAATAAACTAAAACAAATAGCAAATGATCTAAAATCCCAAATCGAATCAGCAAAGAAGTTAGACTTTAATGTCGCCGGCTTCAGTCTCCTCTTTCGCGAAGTGATATCTGTTATACAACATGATAGAATCAGCTGCGACGGGCTCATTGTCCTGGTTCCTATGCCAAGTGTAAAGCGCGTGAGTCTTGTTCTTAATCTCCAAAACTGCGTGGCCGAAACTCGCCTCTCTATATGCCGAATAACTTGGTTGATCTGTAGTAAAACTGTAGAAAATAAAAGCAAACACAAAACATAGAATCTTAGCTTATAGCACTAAAAACTAACGACAAAGAAAACTGTTCTTGTTACCTATTTGCGATTCCTTCAATGTTTCCTCCATCTCCGATTGTGATGTACATGGGAGCATTAGAATCTTTCACAGGAGTGCTCAAGCCATTGGTGATATTATAATTGATGTTAGAGATACGTTCAGATCTCTCATAGGCATGAACGTGACCAGACAAGACCAAATCAACCTTGGCGTTAACCAACCACGACTCAAACATTATCCTCATGCTCTCGCCTTCCATGTAATGGTAGTTGTTGCTGTTATACCATGGGGAATGAACCATGACAATCAACCACGGAGTCTCCTCTCTGTTCACCTTCTTTAGCTCCTGGTCGAGCCACACGTATTGCGGTGTGTATTTGCCTGAAATGATCTAACGTGTTACAAAATAAAACTTCAGATAGATTCAAAATCATTTAGGGTTTTGTGTTACCGTAGGCGGAGTAAGAGGAGAGGACGATAATGTGAGCAGGGCCGCGTCTGACAGAGTACCAAAGAGGAGATATGCTCCCTGAATCTTTGTAGGCGTTAGGGTAACGGTGCTTGTAAGGCTTGAAAGCGTGAGGCTCACCCTGATTACATATTCGAATTGTAATTAAATCCGAAACTGAATAGAACCAAATTACGAAAATATGAGAGAGTGAATTTTACGATGTCGGGAACGAAATCAATCTCGTGATTCCCGGCGGCATAGATAAAAGGCTGGTAAGCAGCGCAAGGCTCTACGAATCTTCCCCAAGAATCCCACTTTCTCTGGTCATGGTTTGGGTGGTCGTCTGCGTAAGACAAGTCTCCGGCAAAGAGAACGGCTTGGCCTTGAGGGTTCGACATGTAATGGTACAATGTCTCGTTAGAAGCATAGGTCTGTCCAAGATCACCTACAAAAACAATGACTCATTAGACAAATCTATTTGCAAACACTAATTTCAAATCTATAGTTTAAGAAAGATCCGTTAATATTTACCAATAATCCCGAATGTGTAGGGAACATCGGGTCCGACCTTCGGGGGAGTTGTGAAGTTGAACTGTCTAACGGCTTGATCTGTACCAACCTCGTAGATGTACTTAGTATCATACTGCCATGTAAAATAAGAACATAAACATTAATAAACCAAATAAAAACAAGTACATGTTGTTACTTGGATAACAAGTTAAGTAACACAAAGTATACAAACCTCAAGTCCTTTGATGGTGGCGTGATGAAGAAATCCGGAAGTGTAGTCATAGAATCTGTAAGACGATGTGGAGGCATGAGCCTTCTTCTTCGCCGGCGTCACGTCGCTGCCGTTACCGGCCATCCAGTAAGTAACGACGTTAGTACCAGCTAGATTTAACGGCGTCACCCACGAGATGATCATGCCACGTCCGTCGTGATCTCCCTGCGTTATATGAACCTGAAAAAAACAACCAACAATACAAAAGAAAACTCAATACAAACTGATGCTTTGATATATTATGATATATTACTGAAAAGAAGAAGACCAAAACCTGTTCAGGAGCGTTGTGACCACTTGGAGCAGGGAAAGTTTCGAGAGGCATCTCGATTGACGGTTGAGCTTGTCGGACATATTTGCTTGTTACTCCACCGTTGATTACGGTGGTGATGCTTAGAAACACGACGGAAAGTATGAAGAGATTGATTATCTTCATGTTTGAGATCGTTTGCATTTGTTCTAAGAGTTTCTAAGTTTTGCTTGTTGTAAATAGTACTTAAGTTTTTTTTCCTTTTATATAGTGGGCAAGTCAAATCCTAAGTCGAATAGTTTTAGGTATATACTCGGAATATTTGTTGGAATAAAATCTTATTTTGTTTCTTAAGATAGGTTAAGATCAACGAAACTAGTGATTTTGAATATGTAATCTTTATAAATTCGGTTATTATTGATGAGATTTTTTTATTTAAAAATAATTTTTGTAAAAGGATAACTTTGGTAAATATTTTGGCGATAATGATTAAATACAGAAAATTAACTATGAGGAAGTATATGGTTAAAGGTTAAAAATTTTTTTTTTAAAGGCGAAGTAACGAGAATCATAGTAGAATCAGATTTTGGGATTTGAGATATATCAATGAAATTTTTTAACTAGCTTTTTAAAAATTAGATGTTAAGATATAGTCAAATATTTTAGACCAGAGAAAAACCTAACAGATTACAACTTTAAAATAGAGACTTAATCCCTTCCA
Organism: Alliaria petiolata; assembly: GCA_020283515.1. Taxonomy (NCBI): domain Eukaryota; kingdom Viridiplantae; phylum Streptophyta; class Magnoliopsida; order Brassicales; family Brassicaceae; genus Alliaria; species Alliaria petiolata. Next base: position 47,473,777 of record JAHZTW010000002.1, on the reverse strand, counting down.
ACCGAGAATCGAATATCTTAATTTATTTATGCTTTTATAGTAAAAAAAAAAAAGTAATGGTAAAAAACAAAATCGAGTCAAAGGAAAGCTAAATATAATTATGGAAAATTCTCAAAGATTTTTTGGGTTAGAATATTGAAAATTCAAAACTTTAAGATAGAGAAAAGAAGAATGAAAAAAAACAGATGTCACAAAAAAGCAGATACCATATGTTTCCTTTTTTAATTCTCTTCTTCTCCTAAACACATTCGAAACACGAGGGTAGAGAGTTTATTATATATATTAGTAACCTACGAAATAGTTATTATTATCAATCTCAAACCTCGCTCGCACACGAAAAAACAAAAAAAACGAGAAGAGCTTGTCTAATCTTTTCAACGAACCGCTGTTAGAAACAGAAACCCAAGTTTTTGTCTCCTTAAAAGGTTTGTCTGAATATCACAAATCATACGTGTTTCTGAGAGGTTGAGCTATAGAAGTATTGTGATTCGTTTGTGTCTATAGTGATGGAGAGCGCTTCAGGGGTCAAAATTCTTCCGGCTTTGAAGACTTATGGGAGAGATTTGGTTGAGCAAGCAAGTAAGCTTGATCCTGTGATTGGCCGAGACGAGGAGATTAGAAGAGTAATTAGGATTCTCTCAAGGAGAACGAAGAACAACCCGGTTCTAATCGGAGAACCAGGGGTTGGCAAAACCGCTGTGGTGGAGGGTTTAGCTCAAAGGATAATGAAAGGAGACGTGCCGATCAATCTTACTGATGTAGCACTTATTGCCTTGGACATGGGTGCATTGGTTGCTGGTGCAATGCTCCGAGGACATTTCGAAGAGAGATTGAAGTCTGTGTTTAAAGAGGTTGATGATGCTCAAGGCAAAGTTGTTCTCTTTATCGATGAGATCCACATGGTTCTTGGTGCTGGCAATGGAGCTGGTCCCATGGATGCTGCTAATTTGCTTAAATCTATGTTAGCTAGAGGCCAGCTTCGTTGTATTGGAGCTACTACGCTTGCGGAATACCGCAAATATGTTGAGAAAGATGCTGCGTTTGATAGAAGGTTCCAGCAAGTGTTGGTAGCTGAGCCCAGTGTGCCTGTCACTATCAATATTCTTCGAGGGCTTAAAGAGAAATATGAAGGGCACCATGGTGTTCGTATCCAAGACAGAGCTCTTGTTGTTTCTGCTCAGTTGTCTGCTCGTTACATCACTGGTATGTTTGTTTGCGATCCTTAGTTATGTTGTTATTGTTTTATGTCTGGCTCTTATTTTATTTTTTTTCGCCTAACATAATGTATGTTCTGCTTTGTAGGTCGACATTTACCGGATAAGGCAATTGATTTGGTTGATGAGGCTTGTGCAAACGTAAGAGTCCAGCTTGATAGTCAACCTGAAGAAATTGATAACTTTGAAAGAAAGGGAATGCAGCTAGAGATAGAACTGCATGCCCTCGAAAAGGAGAAGGACAAAGCTAGCGAAGCTCGTCTTGTGGAGGTACGGAATGAGCTTGATGACTTGAGGGACAAGCTTCAGCCTCTTGCAGTGATATACAGAAACGAGAAAAAGATAATTGATGAGGTTCGGAGGCTTAAACAGAAACGAGAAGAGCTCACATTTGCTCTACACGAGGCTGAGAGGCGACATGACCTTCCTAGAGCTGCTGATCTAAGATATGGGGCAATTGTGGAAGTAGAATCTGCAATTGCAAAATTAGAAGAGAGCTCCAAAGAGAATGTGATGCTTACAGAAACCGTTGGACCAGAGCACATTGCTGAGGTAGTGAGCCGATGGACGGGGATTCCAGTGACTAGACTTGACCAGAAGGAGAAGGAGAGGCTAATTTCTCTTGCTGATAGGTTGAACCAGAGGGTTGTTGGACAAGACCAAGCGGTGAATGTTGTGGCTGAAGCAATTCTAAGGTCGAGGGCTGGACTAGGAAGGCCACAACAACCCTCTGGCTCCTTCCTCTTCCTCTGTCCAACTGGTGTCGGCAAATCTGAGCTAGCTAGGGCTCTTGCTGAGCAACTCTTTGACGATGAAAACCTATTCGTTAGGCTTGATATGTCAGAGTATATGGAAAAACACTCGGTCTCTCGACTCATCGGGGCACCACCTGGGTACATTGGTCATGAAGAAGGTGGACAACTAACTGAAGCTGTGAGGAGACGACCTTATTGCGTTGTACTATTTGATGAAGTTGAAAAGGCCCATGTTTCCGTATTCAACACGCTACTTCAAGTGCTAGAAGATGGAAGATTAACAGATTCGAATGGGAGGACAAGCGATTTCTCAAACTCTGTTATCATAATGACTTCAAACCTTGGGGCTTAGCACCTTCTTTCAGGGCTCTCAGGTGAAGTGACAATGCAAGTGGCTCGGGACCGCGTGATGCAGGAAGTTAAGAAACATTTCAGGCCAGAGCTGCTTAACAGATTGGATGAGACATTAGTGTTTGATCCTCTGTCGCAAGAGCACTTAAGGAAAGTTGTTCAACTCCAAATGAAGAATGTAGCTTTCCTGCTTGCTGAGAAAGGTGTAGATTTGTCTGTTACAAATGCTGCATTGGACTACGTTTTAGCAGCGAGTTACGACCCGGTACGTACATGTCTCTTCTCTTTCTTCTCCTTTAAAAGTTTGTTATGATTTTGAGTTGTTACATTTTAATGATTGATTGGTGTCTCACTTATGTTGTATGACTATAGGTGTATGGTGCTAGGCCCATTAGGAGATGGCTGGAGAGGAAAGTGGTCACAGAGCTGTCGAAGATGATTGTGCGAGAAGAAATTGATGGCAACTCTACTGTGTATATTGATGTAAATGCGACTAAAACTGATCTTTTCTACCGAATAGATAAGAACGGAGGGTTAGTGGATGAGAATGATAAGACAGAGCCAAATTCAGATGTGGTGATTCTTTTTGCGAATAAGAGGAGAGAACGTCGTCACATCGTGAAGAAGTTAAAGGTTTGAATGAAAAGCTTTTGAAGAATTAAAAGTTGATCCAGATTGTTTTAGCCTTTTAGGCGCTGGTTTTTTGTTCTAGTTTATATATACTTTGCTTTCGATTAAACTATAATCCAAATTTTATTAAACTGTTTTAGAATTTGATAGGATAACTTGTAAAAACAGAGTTTTGTGAAACTTTTGATGAGAAAACATAACAATAAAAATCAAAAATTGAATTCATAAAAAAAATTACATATGTTGAAATTTTTATATTGTCATGGTTAATTAATTAATTAAATCGGCACAAAAGATCCCATGAGAATAGTTAGGAATAAACTCTCTGGATACTTGTAAAAGGATTCTTCGAGATAAATACTTAGATAAAATTATATTGTAAAAAAAATTGATATTTTTGATAAATAATTTTAAGGTCATGAAAAGATTTTCTGCAATTGAAAAGGCTTAGATTAAAAGCTATTATAATTTACGGGGTGAAAAAGGTTGTGTAAAATATTAAAAAAATATTGAAGACAAAAAAGGAAAACCGAACTAGAAATTGAGAAAACCACAAACGTTTGAAAGAAATGGGTCACAATAGGATCTCCTTTCTCCTAACATGAACCTTCTTCCTTTGTTGATTACAAAGACAAATCAAAACCAAACATTAAACTGACTTCATTCAGGCCTAACAATTCCGGTCTCCACAACCGGTTAAAATGGTCGGTGGTGACCGGTGGCCAGAATGGTTTTGATAAGACCCAGAATTGCCCGAGACCCATCATAACTCTACAGACTCTGCTCTCTCTTACCTAACTGAAACTACTCTAAACCACAATGTCTTCTGTTCAAACTAAAAACACACACACACATTTTAACACAGCTTACATTTTCTTTTCTTCCTCCTCTGTATAGTTTGGTTATACATTTTGTACTCAAAGGGCTCAATGGTTGTCTTTAAGGTCTCCAATTAGTTATGGATGTCTCTGGAGCACACACTGCTTCAACCGTCAATCGTTTCAGCACATTCGGACAAGGGTCTTTCCCGAAATTGCTGTTTGATATCGTCACTGCGCATCTCGCTTTCCCTACACACTTCTGCATATAACAAAACAGACACACCAAGGTTATAGAAACAAAGAGTGTGATTGCAATTTTATGCGTGTAAAAAAGATTCAATCTTTTTTTACCCTCTCTAAGATAGCGTATGAGGTAGCTGCATGACACTCTCCTTGTTGGTAGCTCCCGCATGTTCCTAAAGGAGTCCCGAAGCTTGCGAATTTGATAGCTGAAATTGCTTGACCAGGACTACATTTCAAGTGAACCTTGGGTCTGTGAAATGTTTGTCCTTTTCCGTAGCTTTCGATTTGCCAGTTCTTGATATTAGGGTGGTATTCAGAGACTTCAGCACAAACTCCGGATACAGATCTTTTTACCAAGGAGACAGTTGATGGGTTCCCACCAAGTTCCTCGAATATGACCAATAGATTTTGGCTCGGCTTTAACCATGATCTCGGCACATGGTACCATTTCTGTGTAGGCTGTCCACAGCCGGATTGGCACTTGTTCGGTTTGTATGTTCCGGTGTAGCTACAATGACCACAGTCACCAGTCGCAAATGCCGTCCAGTATCTCCCAATGCTCTCACCGTTCACCCAAATCTGACCTTTCCCCATTCCTTCCATGTCCAAAGCAAGAGGCTCGTTTCCTTCAGGTGCATCAAAATAGGTCTGAAAAACAAAAGAATTTACCCATTAGTTCAGATTCTAAATTAGAAAAAGCTTTATCGAGTTGTGTTTGATTCAATCAAACCTTATGCCATGTCAAAGGCTGAGGCTTTTGTACAGTTAAGGACGCATCCATCCACCCAATAGAGGGAGTGTTGGTTGGATATGCAAGATTCATAGCTTCACCTTTCAGCCCCACCTGATTAAAACAGAGAGTTAAACAACTTAATGCGAGAAAAGTGGAAACCTCATATGACGAGAAAATGGGACTGATAAAACACCTGGTATGTCCATTTTTGCCATGACAAATCCCGTTTCCCTTGAGACAAGCCGTGCAATGCCACAGGACCCAAGATTCCAGTATTCCATGACTCAAAGTGCCCACCCACATTCTTCAAAGTTGAAAAATAAAAGGGATCAGGATAAGAGGAAAACGAAAAACTACTTGAGCAGCGGGTGAAAAAAAGAACACTAACTGGTAATCCAACAGCAACGCTCAGCAACGCAATTCTGTTAGTTCCAGAATGTAGATTGATTTTTCCCCTATAAGTGAATCTCCTGTTTTGCCTTGTTCCAAAGGCAGAGCCTGCAGTTTATATATTGAAGTTTGTATATCAGAAACTCTATGAATGGAAGTTGATGGGCCGCCAAACTATTGGAAGTATCATACCCGAAAGCTGTCCGTTGACAAATATATGCACGGCATGGCCTGTAGATTGGATAATGAGAGTTGGTAGCTCTCCTCCATGTAAGAATGATTCAGTTGCGTCAACATCAACACTGCGTACAAATTTCAAATGTTGGTTAGCAAGTTCTGAGATTACGTTGAAGCTATGGAAAGTTTACATTGTATGAGGTAGCAAATGGTTTTTTGTTTTTTTACCTAGTCATGTACCAAAGATAATCGCTTGTGTCACGCGTGACGTTTATCTGCTCCAAGAGTCCCTCAGTGGTGAATGTGGAGCTGTCATCTAGAGAAGAAAGATCTTCCAAATAATTCTGCCACTGGAAATTCCCCGTGCTCGTTGGCAACATTTCCATCTGTGATGTTTGAACTCCAACCTGAAATCAAACAAGAGAAAACCACAATTTTCAGAAATTTCACAAACGTAATTTGAGGAACCACATTTTCTCAAATTCAGAACAATGATGATATACGCTTACCTTTGCAGTATTGAAGACTACATTTCTACAGTCTGGAAGAATGCTGATCGACCAAGGAGGTAAGTTATAATGAACGTTGTTAAATAGTATTTTTGCTGCTGATTCTGGATCATAGTTTGCAAGGAAAGCTGAACAATCTCCTGATTCTGAAGAGTATACATGAGCCTGAGAGAATAGAGTTAAAAAAAAAAAGAGTGACCGAATTTAGTAAAAAGTACTAAAGAAAATTTCTACAGCTAAACCAAACCATATCTATCAAATTAAATCCATTCAAACCTGTTGCTTGTTTCCGAAAGATGTAACAACAGGATCAGTTGAAACCAGAGCTTTTTCACACATCTTGATAGCTCGGTGGAGCTCCTTGAGATGACCATATTTAGGTTGTCTGATTAAACCTATTCACCATTTAACAATCACTCAATTAGTACATAAAGCATGGCATTAACTTTATATTCCAATGAATGTGTAGGAATTTTGGTTAGTTTCCTGCTCTTACCATATTCGTCGATTGGAGCATCATAATCATAGCTGGTGGTGACAAATGGACCTCCGGCTGTTCTTCCAAAGTTAGTTCCTCCATGATACTGTTCTCAAGGAAACGGAGAAAGATTGCCTTCAGGAAAAACTAAATCTTATAACGATGACTAATTAAGTGGTTCACTCTACATACCATGTAGTAGTTAACAAAGGATCCTCCTTTTTGTATGAAACGTGCAACGGCAAAAGCCAGATCCTGAACTGGTCTATGGTGCATTGGCCCACCAAACTCAGTGAACCTATATGATACATTTTACAGTTTAAAGGATCAAAATGATTTTCGATTTGAAGATGATGATAAGTCCATGTACAGATATGAAGTAAAATAAAATGAGAGTTTGTACCATCCGCTCCATGCCTCTGTCCATATCGTAGGCTTGTATGGCTTGTTCGGAGCAAATGAATCACAGTAGAAACCGTTGCATGTGTTTATCTGTTACAAAAACCAATGAGTTTCTATACCAAAGCAAACTAGTTTTGAGCTCAGTCTTCAAAGACATTCAACCGCTCCAGACCAATTAACTAACCACAAGTTATTACTAAGCTGATATGATCAAGAAACTCACCACAGGGTCAGGGGCATCGTCTTCTTTGCACATGACCCACGGGACACCAGTCTTGGTTGCTATGGCCATTTCAGCAGCCCATGTCATGTAGTTGTGACCTTCAGCTCCCAATAACTGCCCTTGTCTTCCATACTCATTCTCAATCTACATTCGAATAAAAGGTGACACCTTTCTGTTAACTGACAGAAATCCTAAAAAAGACATAACTGCATGATCACTAATTCAGAGTATTAGTCTGTTCCATTAAAGTTTGTACCTGAGAAAGAATAATGGGACCACCCTGGGACTCAAACAAGTTCTCACTCTTCATCAGCTCAACTATTCTCTCTGTGAATCCTTTCATAGCTCTCTGAAAACATTATCCCAAGAACATTAATATCACAAGTTTAAACCTTCCTTCTACTAAAGTAAATGCTTTAAAATGGAAAGTGGATAATGGAAACAAAAGAGACCTTGAAAGGCTCGTTATCTGTTCTGAAGCTGATTCCAGGAACATACTTCAGCCAAACAGGGAATCCTCTGGTCATTGCCAAAAAAAAAAAGAAAACAACAACTTTAGAGTTCAGAAACAGAATCTGTATGTGTAAATCTAGAGGCAACTGAATCTGTAAGATACAAGACAAGGTCACAGGAACTTTGGTAATTACCCGAAATTCCACTCGGCACAAACATAAGGTCCGATTCGAAGATGAGCATATAGACCAGCTTTGTGTATCGCCTTCACGAATCTCACCAAATCATTTCTCCCTTCGAAATCGTACTGAAGAGGAAAGTTGTCAAAAATTAAGGAAGATAATTTAGAAATGGGAACATGATTGAAGAAAAAGAAAAAAAAAGTAAGAGAAAGTTACTTTTCCAGGAGATGGCTCATGGAGATTCCAGAATACGTAAGTCTCAATCACATCAATTCCTCCATCTTTCGCCTTCTGAATCAAACCTTCCCACATCTAACAACAACGAAAAATTGAACACTTTAAAAACCCTTTTGATAAAATGTACGAAACAGCCAAAAAAAGAAAGAAATTTAGGGTCTTTCGTTAAACCCAATTCAAATCTCACATCGGGTGTGCTTCGAGGGTAGTGTATGGAGCCAGAGAAGAGGATTCGTCTCTGTCCATTGATGAGAAGTGCTTTACGGTCGTAAGTAACGCCGCATTGAACAAATCCAACGCCTAGAAACAAAAACCCTAAGCAGAGCCAGAGAATCAGTCGGGAAGCAGAATCTTCAGACCCCATTTCCCGCATTAACCTTCAGGAGACCACACACCGAGAGAAGAAGAAGGGGGAGTAATAGAGAGCTTCTTCTGGGTTTCGTGCTGCTTCTGTGAAACAGTGAAGAGAAGGTTTAAGAAGAGAGAGAGAGAAGGAAGAGAGGAAGAAGACGAAGGAGAAGGAAGAGAGGACGAAGGGGTTTTATTGCACTTCACAAGTGTCTACTGGCCACACCACTTTCGTGGCCGTGAGCTACCACCGACGCTTTCCCACCAATTTTTACGCATTTATTAATTGTTTTTTTTAACGGAATATATAAAAAAATGGTAAGATTAAAAAAAGGCCAGTGATTATGATATTAGAGAAAAAGGGAAAAAAGAGGCACGTTGATTGAATTAAAGCAGCTAATCACGCTATTTTTCAGTTGAAGTTTGTTTCTTCCCTTTTATTTTCTTTTTATGTGTGAATATTATTGTTGTGGGTTTTGATTTGTTGATTAGTAGATGTTGAAATTTGATTTGGTGATTTTAAAGTAATAAATAATAAGAAAACCAAAAATAGAGTACGGGAAGTACATTGATTTATTATTAGTGAAGACTGAAGAGTCTTGATCAGTCGTCGAACTGGATTCACATCGTACATGTGTCTTCCACTTCCAAATCACAGTGTGTACCTGTCATTTACATGTGTGTACAAATCTTTAGCATATTAAATTCACCAGTTAACATTATTCCAAATTTGATTTTATAGTTTTCTTTGGGCTGGTTTATGGTCTTTTCCGGTTTAATCGTAACCGAATTTATTAAGTTTGTAGGCTATGTTTTATATGAGACTAAGGAAATGCAGCACTTGTTTAATATGGTCATATCATAATATTTATGGTGAAACTAACGTAAACAAGTTTATATCGAAACAAATTGGTATGCTAAATTACCATTTGAAAAGAAGGATTCTATATTTTTTTCGAACATTATCCATTTTAAAATATAACACCAAAAAAAACTGAAAGATCTAACAAGTTAAGCAAAGCTAATATGAATCTTTTGATAATACATTATAAATTAAACTGGATATTCTATATTTTACTATTATTGTAATTTTCTTCGAAGATTGGTTAGATAGCTTGGGTTCTTGGATCTGGTGATAGTTCAAATCCATCAGCACACTTGAGATTAATTAAGAGATCCTTCCTTGATCAAGGGATGAGCAGCAAAACTGTAAGTCTGAGAAAAAATAAGTTAATAAATCACATAAACATATGTGAATGCGTTTAGTAGTTACATGAAATTCTAGTTTTACCCTATATCATTTTTACGCCCACCGACACCGACAGTAGTCTGCATTAATGGGTTTGACTCGTGATTTCACATTTTGACTAAGGGTATATAGGGAACTTAAGACAAAAATTGTGAATAGTTGGGATTATGGAAGTGAAAAAGAAAAAGACAAGTGTCTCTTAGAACTCTCCTGGTATGTACGGTCCGACATACAACATTCACTTAAGCTATCTCTTTTATTATTCCATATATATATACTATATTTTTTATTATGATATAGTTTTCGAGTTCTGGTCAGACTTGTAATCAGATGCGATTCGATGGAATCAACCAGCTTTTCCTGGACAAATCTAATTTATTGCTGGATCGATGGTGTTTTTATAGGTTTGTTTAATCAAATTATGTACTATAACCGGGTAACCGGGTAAGTCAGTAAGGTACTATGAAATAATTCTTCGAGTAAGTTTTAAAATGAAAAATATAGTAACAATTATCGTGTAATTTCTTATGTACATATGAGTGTGCCACAATACATGAGAATGATTGCTGAGTATGACACACACATATATATTATCAATGCGAATATGCGACAATAAAAAATACAAGAGATTTTAATTTGTACGAATCTATTAGTGGATCTAAGTGGTCAAAATAAAGAGTCTCGTCATAAAGAGGGTTAACTAATTAATCTATTTAAAATTTGTTTTTTCAGTCATCAAGCAAATCTGATTGTCAAGAATACCAGGCATTGGTGTCTCCATGTGGGATGATAAGTTATAAGAAGTCGAGAGATTAAGGATTTGTATTAAACCCTAAATATAATTAAGGCTTGGACGGCGTGAAGTGCGGAGAGAAGACGGAAAAAGGAGAGAATATATAAAAGAGTGGGGCAAACCGGCACGCAGTCGCATTACAGTTTACCTAAACTATACGGCAGGCCCACTTCATTGCTGCACAACTTGGCGGGTCTATCTCTCTTTGTTGTTGTTTTTTTTTCCAAATTTGTTAGAGGTTTTTATCCCATGATTTGTAAATTAATCTCACCATATAATTATTTAATCTTGTCTCAATATCATCAATAAAAGTCATGGTATCTAAAATACTGTTTTAAATATGAAAACCCCCCATGTTAAAACTCTTGTTGGGATACATTTTAGTTTATTTCTCTTTACATAGATATATATCAGAGAATGCAATTAGATGCAACAAAGTAAAACTTATCCAATCACATTATCATGTTTTATGTTAAGTGGTGGTTGAATTTTAGTTAGAGAATCACCAACCCTGCTATTCAAACAACTATAATTTTTTATTACAAAGGATAAAAAAGTTTCAGAAGATTTAAATCATTATAGATCTAGATCATATAACAAAAAAAGAAGAAGCAAATCAGTAATTCCAAGTAGAAGCAAATGTCGTTACGTGTAGGTGTAGGAGACAATGGTGCTTTAGGGTCCTACCTTTGTTAATTGTTTACCTTCCATCGTGGTTCTGTGTGAACGGAGAGGAACTCTTTGGCACGTGGGAAAAGCTCCGGTACACGTGTCTCGCGTGAGTTTTGTCTTTTTTTGTCTTATGAGTTATGAAACCACACAGACACAGCGTCGTTTCCTTCCGTCCAATTTCTTTGGCTCTCATTGGCTCGGAACTCTCGAGGACCACAAGATTCCTCACTCCGTTAATTGGACGCCGTTACTATGAGTTGTTATTTTCTTATGCTACTATTGTATTTTCTTTTTTTTTTGGATTTAAATTAGGGTCTTTTTTGGTGGATAACCATATTGGGAAAAGATATAAAGAATATAGCCATAGCATTTGAAAAATTAAATGGATAACCATAGCACTATTTGTTGGACGAAAATACCCTTACTTCATACATTTTTTTATTCGTTTGTTCTATATCGTCTAAATATAATAGTATAACAAGTGAAAGAAAACGTATATATCTTTGATGGCAAGTTTGAAATCGATCAAACTATATTATATAAATATGAAAAACAGTATACACTTGTTATATTTTTTTATTCAGTTTGTCTGTTTTATAACATCTAAATATAATAAAATAACATGCGAAAGAAAACATATATATATATATATATATTTGCTGTCAAGTCTGGAACCGTAAGAAGGATTAAGTCAACGAATATGCCAGTCGTCAACGAAATCTATTAAACTATACTATACGAACATGGAATACAATATAGTCTTGTTACCATTTGAGAATATAAAAAAGGACAGAATTGGTATTATACATAATATACAGAGAATATCATAGCCACGAAAATATTATGGTTATAGAATTAAATTACCTATCTGATATAGCTACTCAGCCTAATTTCCCTTTAAATTATACTTCCTCTGTTTTTATTTAAGTGTCGTTTTAGGATATTTCACACAAATTAAGAAAACATTAAATTTTTCTGTTTTGCCCTTCATTAAAACATTATTTTGTTTGATAGGAATAATTAATAAGCTGAAAAAGTAGGGATAAAACAGGAAAATTTATCATAAATCTGCATTGAAATTCGAGAACGACAATTATTTGTAAAAAAAAAACAAGTTTAAAACGACACTTAAATCAAAACGGAGGAAGTACTACATTTATTTATTTATGGGAGGGCATTTTTTTATTAGAGGAGAAAGACTATTCTCACACGCCTCTCACCGAATTGAGATTTCGTCTGTCGGAGTTTCCGATCCTTCGCTTGTTCCCAAGACAAATAAAGTTAATTTTCATTCTTGTACGTTCTAATATCGACCTATGTAAACGCTAGATTTATATTCTCTCCATATCTTCAAGCATCACTTTTTTTTTCTTATATACTATGCGAAAGTTCTACTACCAGAATCTATTAACTTATCACTATCCTTAGATAGATCCTATTATAGCATTCCAGCTAGTAATTAGTAGTATATACATAAACTAATTTATTGTAAACATTTTAAAACATCAATTACTACCACTCTCTATTGCATTTGAAATATTTGACTATTAAGTTATATGTGTTTGCAAGTTCGCAATCGTCTCTTATCTATCAGAGCTTCGGGGGATCAAAATTATAAAGAAGAGCTACAACTTTGGTTCGCCTCGACAACTTAGCTAAAGATCAATTTACTTCTGTTTTTTATGTTCGATTTCTTTGTTTTAAAACATCAAAAACATGATGCAAAATAAAATTTGGTTTGAATAAATTTAACATTCAATTTTTAAAAAAATAAAACTAGAAAGTTGCTAAAAATCAGAGATACATATTTTATTGCTATTGAAAACTAATTTTAAAAAAAAGCACGCTGTTGACTATAACCCGTAACCAGACTTATGCTAATATTTAAGCTATAAAAGTAACATGTAGCAAACCTGTAAGAAGAAAAGTTATACTTGTACTGTTTCATTATTAATTTATAAGAAAGAAATTCGAATAGGTGATTATTATTAATTTACAAAAAAAAAACGAATCGATTATGTAATGTAACAAAAAAAAAACTCTTTGAATTATACAACTTACTTGCATACAAGCTTAACGTCACGCACTCACGCGTCTGGACGTAATCAAAATAAATTCACTGACGCCGAGATAACTGTAACTTTTATTAACCACTCAGTAAAAAGGAATCTCGGTCGGATCCTGACACTTTGATTTGGCGCCACGTTAATCGTTCGTTAGCTTCTTTCGCGCCTTTGACTCTTCCTTGCGATTCTTTTCATGTCGTTCTTTTTTCTTTTCTTTTTAACAATTGTTTTGTTTGCTTTTAACCTTTTTTGTTTCTTTTCTTTTCCCAACTTTTCCATCAAAGAGAAAATACTACTTTTTAAGCAAACAAATTCATCCCTTTTACAACATGATCATGATTTATAAACATAATAATTGCTTACCATATGACTATATGAGACATGTTGTAAATTACAAATTCTAATTACCGTTATCAAAGGATCTACTTTCTTTTGTTTGTTAAAAGCTTACCGTTGAGCTAGCTCATCATCTCATCAAATGATTATTATTTTATTTTTTTCTCGTCGTTGTTGATTGAATATCTTAACTTTTATAACGAAACTGTCGTGTGAATATCTTCTCGATCTAGCGTTAAATATATCTTCGTTAATAATTCTATCACAACCAAATTTACGGACCACACTAGCTAGTACATGCAAAATAAGGAAACCGATACGTATACAGTATACTTGATATATAGAGATATTTTTGTATGGGGCTAATAAATTTACAATGTTACCACACATTGCTTCATAAATAAGAATTCATCATCTAGTACTTCACATGTTTGAGTCAATCATAAATAATATATACCCCCACAGCAAAGGAGTCGTTTTTTCTTTGATAGAAAACATTACAATAAATGTTGATAGTGTCATAACAGTATAGATAGTACCGCAAATTTGGGAATGCAAACACATTTACCCACAAAAACTTACTTTACGATTATTTCAGGCTAATGTGCCCTTCATCACAGTAATATAGATGGACATGACTCGATTAAACAGTTTTGATTAGAAAAAAATCATTCGTATCAAAACTCTAATCATATAGCGACGCCTACAGGCTACAGCTTAATAAAAATCAATGGTTCGTTTAGCAAACCCTTTATCAAAAAATAAAATTACCAACGGTCTGCACAAAACATTAGTATTTCATAAAAAAAAACACGGTTAATGATATGCTATAATAACATCTATAAACTGGTTCATTTTGTTAGACAAAGGATTTGCATGAAATGATATGATAACGGTCATTAAAGAGACTTGTGTTTATGAGCTTAGTGGAGTCATTATTATAGCGCACATTTGCATAATTTAATGTAATATTTCAATCCATTAATACTATTGTTTTTTCTCCTATATTCCGTAATCAAACATTACATAATTATTTAATATTATCTCTAGCATTTGTTGTGTGGTCATAGAAAAATGATACGGACGGACCATGCTGTTGAGCATAGTCATCGAGACCGGTGGTCGAATTGACCATGCAAAGAGACATATATAAGCACGTAGCAATAATAGCCTCTTTTTTTATATATATATCTACTTAAAAAGATATCTTTATTATCTATTCTGGACATGTATACACTAACGTTCACCATTGCTAGCTCTTTAAAAAAAAAAATGCAATCTGCTATATATATATTTATATCCTTTAAAACCTTAAACATTAATTATCGCTCATAATAATTCGTTGCCCGTTTGGTCGACGCCCGATCGAGATATATTTATACTCCTTCCGTTTCACAAAGAGCGTCGTTTTGAAGTTTAATTCTTGTTTCACAAAGAGTGTCGTTTTATGTTTTCAATGCAAAATTTTAAAGAAAAATCCAGTTTTAACCTTGTGGTTTTAGTGTATTAATTAGAAAGAAAGAAGTATTTGGTGTATTAATAAGGGGTAAAATAGAGTTTTTAATAGATTTCTTAATATGTGTGAAAAACTCTCAAATGACATTCTTTGTGAAACAGAGGGAATATATATTAAAATAACTTTTAGAGGACAATTACTAAGTAATCAGTCAGTTCAACTTCCAATCTTCATTCTTCAGGGGACGTATTCAGTATTCACAACAAACAATGTCACACGTGGTGTAAATAAACTCGAATAATAACGTGTTTTCTTTCTCAAAGATTCGTTTGTTTTATACATATACATTAATTGAATATGAAAATAAAAAGAAAAATATATACAAAAAGTGTAAAGATATAGAATCAGAAGCTTCTCTTGGGGGTCGTTTGATACCCGTGACATGAATTCAGAAAATGTTGAAAAGGAATAATTTTTTTCATAAGTAATATTAATCCTCCTGACAACTAAAAGACATGGAGGGTGAATATATAGAACTCAATGCAAAACTAATTACAAACAAATGTCAGAGATATGGTTTTACATCATATTTATTTATTTCTCTTAACAAAATATTGAGATTTAAGCTTAAGAAATGTAATAAATCTATAGCTAGAGAAATCACGTGAGGTTAAATCTGACAAAAAATGAGTATCCTTTGAGAAAGGAAGAGACTTTAGGGACAGGAATTTGTTAAAACACCAATATCGGTTCCATCAACATTACAAAATCAAGTTTAGTGTTTTTTGGTAGATCAAACAAACAAACAAAAACATACATTAAACATTCCCGCAAGAGCACCGGTTCCATCAACTAATTTATGTAAATGTACTAAAACATATTTAAGAACTTAATAATTAAAATTTAAAACATTCCTTCTTTCGTTGATTTGATTGATAATGTATGAGATTTTATAGTTTTCAATAATGAATTTGATATTTTTATTTATTTCTCCTCTCGTTTATTGTTGAAATCGATAATGTCTTAATCAATATTTGATTTGGTTTGATGATTATATTGATAATGTATGCTACCATTTATAGTTTTCCGTCTTGAAGTTTATGCAAAATTTATGTAAGACCTAGATCAGTCAAAATTATTTTCGTAGAGAATTTGTGCATTTTAAATACTGATTTTATAGTTTGTCGTCTTTTAATATATATTTTTTCTCAACGATTATTAAATAATTTAGTAATTGACACTATCAGCTCAATTGTGTAGATGGATGGAGTCAAAGATATGTTTGTATTCAATTGTAGATATGAAAGGAAAAATTAGAGTTTATTGTCGTATAACACCTTTAAGTGAGAAAGAGAATTAAATACTGAGAACTATGGATTGAGTTTACAGTCGAACATCCATGGAAAGACGACAAGAAAAAGCAACACACATATGATCGTGCGTTTGACATGCATGTTAGTCAAAATGATGCATTTGAAGACACAAATATATTATTGATATGTAACTTTGTTCATTTTTTTTTATCTTTCATCATTTGCTATTTTGTTGCGTAGACTTACATTGTCTTTGGTACAATCGGCTGTAGATGGGTACAACGTTGCATCTTCGCCTATGGCGAAAGTGGTTCTAGAAAAACCCACACATTATATGAGCATGCGAAAGATCCTAGACTCACACCTCGAGCTACGAAAGATCCTGGACTCACATTTCGAGCTACGAAAGATCTTAAACTCACACTTCGAGCTACGATATAACAACATATTCTCATTTTTCTAATTATAATTTTTGTATATCCTAATTTAAAGAATATTCAAATTGTGATAAAAAAATTTGGCACCAAATGATAACAAGAAATTATGCATGCATACATAATTTGAATTGGTTCATTGATTTGATTGATAATGTATGTGATTTTATAGTTTTTAATCATGAATGTGATAATTTTTTTATTGTTCCTCGCGTTTATTGTTGAAATTGATAATGTTTTAATCAGTATTTGATTTGGTTTGATGACTCTACTGATAATATATGTTGCCATTTATAGTTTTTCGTTTTGAAGTTTATGCAAAATTTATGTAAGATCTAAATGAGTTGAAATTCTTTTCGTAAAAAAATTGTACATTTTATACATATTACACCTCGAGTTACGATGAAACTTTTTAAAATATTAGCGAAATAACAACAAATTCTCATTTTCTCTAAATGTAAATTTGTAATCTTAATTTACATTGTGATAAAAGATTTTGGCAACAAATGACAACACGAAATTAATTATGCAGGCATATATGGTGGAACTTTATCAAAATTCAATTGTAGTTTTTTTGTTATTAAAAGATGCAAGATACATGAAACTAGACGTTTAGATGTCATCTTAAGGATACAAACAGTGTTTGGATGGTTGTCTTATGTTCTTTCTTTTATTTTCATTTAATATATCTTATGATCGTTTTTTGGTTTAAAAGAAGATTTTGATTTCACGGATGAATTTTTAATCGCTTCTTTTGGATTATTATATGAGATATGAATTTGGTGACAAATTATTCCACTTATGATGATTATTGTCTTGCTCATTTTGGCCTCGCCGGATAAAAAACTTTAGAAGTAGAGCTAAAGGGTGAGAATGTAGGAATATGGGGTATCTTTAGTTTTGGATAAAATGCATCCGAGTATATTATGGAAGTTGTACCATTGCTCAGAAACATCATCAATCTAAAGGCCCAGTTCAAAGAATATTTGGGCTATTCTATTGCTGAGTATCTGAAATGATATTATAAATGCATGTGAGTATGTTATGAAAGCTATACTATTGCTGATAAATAGTGTCAATCTAAAAGCCCAGTTCAAAGAATATTTGGACTATGGTTTTTTTTTTTTTAATTATGATTTGAAAATTGGGGTTTTTTGGTAGAAATTTAAACATTTAAAACCTTTAAATTACTATAAAAAAAAATTAGTTAAAAATATATCATCATTCAATGTGCGTGGAATTGAAGCTATACCACAATTACAAAACAACAGAAAGTAGACGAATAAAACCCATCGTATGTAAACAAATAAATAAAAATAATGATGAAAATCGGCGGTGTCGAAGATGACATAAAAAGGCTCCACAAATTTGATAATAATGGAAATAATTATAAGGTGGGTCGACGTACACAACATGCACGTGTATTCCCCATGGACCTGTTTCGTCTTTCGTGCATGGCATTGTCCTTACCATGGCCGCCATAAATTTCAATCTATTCTCATCATCACCCACCAAATTATACTCTTTTAATATATCAGACATACTATATATTTTGTATCACGTCGTCGGTCGAAACAGTTTAATGGTCATCATACTATATCGATCGAGACTAGAAATTGATTTTCGGTGGAGTGATTTTCAGTAACAACTCTAATTTTTTTTTTTTCAAACGGATAACAACAACTCAATATTTTACATGACAATAACCAATTTTTGAAAATGATAAATTTCTCGAGCGTAAAACAAAAACTAGATAAAGATTTTAAGCGAGACGACATGCATAGGTATTATAATAATTTACATATCTACCATACATATATATGTAATCATACATCTCAAGTTGCATGCGTTTGGTACGATAAATAAAAGAGAAAGGGACAACCTAACAAACGCTTATAATTTGACATGACCAAAAAAAGATATAATTAGAACCTCACATCTTTGAGCCATCACTAGCTGTACGTATGGCTCTTTCTGCCTTACCCACCAATCTTGTTTGCTTCTCTTCTCTGCTACATAAATATTTTTTTTTAATACACTTTGTTTGCTTCTCTGCTTCCTTTTGCCCAAACACTTTGTTCTTTTCAAGGATGTTCAAGTTAGATAGGAGAGGCTCTATCGACGGGAGTCACTCGGATCGGAAGCCTCCGCTTCATTTTCACCGTCGGAAATGACACGATCTCGTCTTCCTCAGCCGTCCAACTATATATTCCACATTACAAATTGTTTAGGATCATCAAACTACATAAATAAATAATGTAGTAATATCATCAAAAACACTACAAAATATTACTATGCTCTGGACTAATTTTGGTAGACTAAAAAGAAACCACGTTCTTTTTGTCGGCTATAACTTATACACACATGAGTTTATGATATAGCGAAAACACTAATATAAAGTACTAGATTACATGTTCATGTCTAATCGACAAATTCATATATATAGAACCAGAAAGCAAACAAAACTCAAAGCTTATTTGGACTAGTCCATTTAAGATGCGTTAGTGGAATGGATTATGAATTCGGCAAACGGAAGATATTAGATATCAATGGAGAAATATAATCTGATTGATTGAGAGACATTTGGAAATTTCAAGTCATATATCGGTTTACCTGTACCGGGTTACGAGTTGGTGAAGAAAGATGGAGATTTCGAGCTTCGATAGTTCTAAACCAGGACATAGCCTTTGCCCACCACCAAAGGGTGTGAAGCAAACATTGCTGTTTGCCGATCCATTAATCCTCTGCTTAAGAAGATAAGGATTAGTGAACAACTAAGCGAAGAGTCATGACGTTTATAAATTCCAAGGGATAATAATTACTATATGAAATGGTGACGTACGTCCCATCTCCACGGATCGAATTGATAAGGATTCTCATAAATGTCTTCATC
Organism: Alliaria petiolata; assembly: GCA_020283515.1. NCBI lineage: Eukaryota > Viridiplantae > Streptophyta > Magnoliopsida > Brassicales > Brassicaceae > Alliaria > Alliaria petiolata. The sequence continues at coordinate 47,454,419 of JAHZTW010000002.1, read as the reverse complement.
CATGTGAACCGATATGAATGATGCCAATACACACCACCCTTTTGGTATTAAGTAACCTGCCATTCACCCACCAATATTTATAGTCTCTAATTATCAGAAGATCAGTTTATCATCCCTAAACACTTTGGATTCGGATAAGATAAGCATGTCACTGAATGTGATTTCATTTCAGTTAATATTTAACATCTAATTTCAAATAATTAATGGTAAAGGAACTTACCTTTAATTTCTACATCTTTGAGAGCCTTCCTCCAAACCCCGTTAATGATATTGGCCATTCTCAACGTTTCATTTATCACCTGTTTGTTTTCCGAAAATGTCAACAAGAAATTAAAATTAAAATAACAAGAAAATTAGAACCTTTGGTTAGTACTTTCTATAGTTAATTAGTAGTAGTAATTTTTTTAATAAAATTTTTGGTACTTTTTATTTCAATTAGTGGGACTCACATTTTGAGTAAAAGAGAGAGACATATAATCTGACCAATTGTATTGTTCTCCCGACTCCAATTTCCGCCTCTTCATCTCCATATTCTCCTCCTGCAATTAATTAAATTATTAAAAGATATATAAAATATATAAATACAAAAAGGAAAAAAGTTAGATAACGCGTTTTTGATTGAAACATTAATGAGGGAGTTGAAAACAAGCGTTTTCTATGACGCGAAACGCTGTTTTGACAGGCGGTGTGGTCGCTCGTACAGACAAAGGCGTTAATACAAATCGTCCTCTTCTGACAGCCGTCCACTCCGCTTTTTAATCCTACGGTTAATACACTCTCACGTGTCTCTTCCCATCCCACACGTGCGTGTACTCGTGTGTCTCGTCGAGAAGACTTACGATAGTGTGACTCGACACGGATATAAAAGTCAAAACCCTTTCCTCTGGCCCCACACTTTATTCCCCCTCCAAAATTAAATCTCATCCGTTAAAATCTCCTCAGAAGACAAACATCAAATCTACGGTCCACAGACGTCGGCAATTTGCATCCAGGACACACACGTGTGGGCGCTGTGCATTTGTGCAAGTTTTGATTATACTAAAGTTATTAATACGTACCACGAGTTTGGCTAGAGCGACGGGACTGTCGTTTAGGAATTTGACAGCCAGCGTCATCGCCGTTGGCATCGTTTCCTCTCCGGGTATCATCATCTCTACGATCTTCCCGCTGACGAAATCCAACGGTTGAGATTGCTTGTCCGAACCACCACCGTCATTAACGTCTCTTAAAAGTACATCCACCGCGTCATTCGCCGGAGATTTTGTCCTCTCTGTCGTAGCCACTAGTCTCTCCTCCACAACCTTCTTAACTATCTTAATCAACCTCTCTTTCGCCTGCATGATTAATTCAAATTAAACCCTAGTAAGTTACATGCGAGTGTGATTAATTAACAAAAATAAATTAAATAGGTATATGATATATTGATATGCTTGCACATAATACAAGAAAAATATTTCACCTTAAGGGATTTATAAAGTCTAGTGCCAGGGAATTTGACGGGGATACAAATCAAACCCTTGATGAATTCTTCGAACTCTAGCTTGAGAATGTCTAAATCTTCACCAGGAGATATGCTCATCAACACTTTTACTAAGATCTCAAACGTCATCTACAACAAATAAAAACATTATACGAATCAAAATGTGTTAAAACATACTTAAATTCAAATAAACATAACATGCGTGAGTTCGTAATAAAAAATTATTCATCAGATTCTTAAACACATTATACCTTTTTGATCTCATCTTGAACATGAACCAAGGGAAGTTGAGACCAAGATGCTAAAGTGTGACCAACCGAGGCCTCAATGTCTCGAGTGATCCTCTCCTTGAGATGAGGAGATCTAAGGAACGCACCAATGAGCGTGTGAAGCCTCTTTTGATGAGGTCCATTGATGCTGAGAATAGAGTTTTCTCCAAGCAGTTCGGTGATTGATTTAGGGTATGCAGGGACAAATATATTCCCATGGTTTTGGAGCACCACTTTGTTAACCTCTGCATCGGTTGATATTATGATAGGTGTCCCTATTATGTTCGTCTTGAACACCTTCCCGTACCTGTGTGTTTTACATGTAAATTGATTTCCGTAAGAAACATAAAAACTAGTTAAGACCAATTACAGGAAACTGTATGGTCTACCACATCCGAACTATAATATGGTATATTAATTGTATGAAAATTAACGCTACCTAGAGTCATAGAATACATTTAAATTTCTAGTAAATGGTTTAATTATAGATATAACGGACCTAGAAAATTTTGATCGATAAATATTTTCTAGAAACTAAAAAAAAAGGCGAGATAATACATTCTAATGGTAAAAAAACTAACTTTTTGGGATTTAGTATGCATGGGAGTGTATATTTATGTGGCTCGTGACGAATTAAATGGAAATCAGAAGTCTATGGAGAAGAAGGCCAAATGGTGTATGGCTACAAAAAGAAATATTTCGTCTGTGCCTATTTGCTGCCTTTTATAATATCTATCCCTACCCCTCGAATATCCCGAGGTTATAGGTATCTCTACATCTTCTTTTTCGTAATAGGCTTTCAAAATCATTAAGGAGTTGTTTATAATAAGGGTATTAAATTGTAGTAAACCAAGTTCGACATAACAAAAAAACCATTCTGATAGGTAAGTGCATTTTTATTCGGTCTATTCATTTATTTTGTTTGAGAAAGGTTTAATATACTATTAATTCTACAAAACTTAGTCGACATTGCACTAATCCTTATTATATGCTAGTATTTGCATCTCTAACAAAAGATTAACGAGACAGGGATCAACAGATCATGGATAATCATATATCATTAATACACTTAATATAAAACTATAAATATAAAGCAAAATAAAAAACGAGAAGATAAATTAAAAATAAGGTAAACGATAAATCAGTGGGTATTCAAGAGGACCCATCTTGAAAAATTTAGTAGTATACAGGAAATAATAATGAATAGCAGAAGAACACAGCAGAAATGTTTAGGGTATATTATATAAAACAAAATAACATAGGAAAATATTATAGAAAACAGAAGAGATAAAGATGACACATGAAATGAAGTGAACTCAATCATCCAAAAGTAAAACAAGATCCTCCGCTTAAACTCTTTTGCTGTTGTATATAGCCAAGAACATGAAGACAGGTTGGTTTTGTCAGTCTTTTTTTTTTTTTTAATCATTAAAATCATGTTATGTCCAAGAAATTTAATTTATCTATTCGCGATTTCGCATTCCCAAAAGAGTTATTTGTATATAAGCAAATTCGTTATCACTGTATGACCACTGTATATTTACAGAAAAGTAGTTCTTACTTTTGTTGTAGTTTGGTGTTTATTAGGTGTTTCGTTTAGAACAAAAAAGAAAGACAGGTTTGTTAAGGTCAACAGACTAATTAAGAAAAAAAGACGCTTCACTAGACTAATTAAGGTCAACAGAAATATCACTGGACTAATTAAGCAGATAAGACGCACACAGAAAAACTAATTACGCAGGTGTAACCAACGGAGAAATTTAAGAAATTTTGATTAGTCTTTAAAGGATTTAAAAGAAAAAAGAAAACTATTATTTTTCCCTGGTTAAAGAAATTAGTAGAAAAAAGACTTACAAAGACTTTCGTTTGTCCATGAAGGTAACAGGGCGAGAAGAATATCCACAAGCAATGAAGGTTAGGGTTTCTCCGATCACCGGCCATCCTAAGCTTCCCTCCGGAATCATTCCCTTCTTCTTCTCTTTCTCTTCTTCCTCTTCTTCTTGATCTTGATCTTTTGATTTCGAGTTTCTTAGACGAAACCAGAGCCATGGACGGAGAAGAATTCCGGCAGTTAAAAACAAGAAACCGGCGACCCAATAATCCATGAAATCAGAAGACGAAGAGAGATTTCCCGGCGACCGGAAAAGTCCTGCTTTTGCCGGAGAATACATAAGCACACACCAAATAAAAGTTAGCCAGTTTTCTTGGCAATAACTATATGCCTAATCACATGAAGCTACCACATGTATGGTAGATATAGCAAAACTTGTGAAGAGATGATAGAGAAGTATAAAAGGTTCTCTCAATTCTCAAAAACCATGCAGGAAGAGAAAGTGAGAAAATAAAATATTTGTAGGGCTAAAACTATATGGTAATGTCCTTTTCAATGGGGCGGCGAAACAGAGGAATTAATGATATAAAAATCCACTTATACCCGTCCACTCACTATATAAGACGTATATAATAATTTATATATTCAAACTAAAAATCAACTAAAACGGTTAATTACTAGTACAAATTTTGAAGTACAATATTTGACTAGAATAAAAGTTATATATGTTAAAATTTGATATTTGATATTCACATATCTGTCTAACAATATCACATTGACTCAATACTAACTGACTTGTCACTAAATATTTTTTTTATTAATGATCCCTATATCTTTTATGAAAATTATTTTATGGAAATGAATATATAATTTCACTAGTAATAAGTAATTTTTAAATAGAAATTTTATAAAGATATGTGCATGTATTTGACCAGAAGACCACTTTTTAAATTTCCTTCTTAACATCTCTTTTAGTAGAAATTATTAATTACTTTTATTATTTTGTCTTTACGGGGATCCGTTTCAAAATTACCTAATTAATTTGCACTTCATTATAACGGCTAAAATGACCAAAGAACAAGATTGCATAGTGATACCAACCCCCCGAAACCAATCGTTGAATGTTAAAGGTCTCATTTGTTGAATCAAAGTTTTTAATTATTGCTTTAATATACGTGCGCAGAGATTATCATGTAATTACAAATGAAAGATAAACAACAATTGGGTTACACAATCGGGGAAAAATATCTTCAACAGTGAATAATTTTAGTAGAAAATATGGGCCAACCTACTAGCTTTGAAAGAAATTTGATTATTTAATATTTCAAACCATAACCCGCTATTGATTATTTACTGTCAAATGCATCGAACAAATAAGATTTTTTTTTTTTTGAACATTGAAAAAAATAAGATTCGTATGCATCATGTGTTTGAGACACGAGTGATACAAACACTCTTATAACACCGGGTCCGATTTTTTGGTCAAAAAAAAAAAAAAACACTGGATCCGAATTTTTTAAATGTATAAATTTTTTTTTTCCAACTGATAAAATTTATTGAGAATAACCAAACAACTACAGATCTGAGAACGGATCCAAACAGAGGCAAAGCCTGAAGCTAAGAATTCACACAACCAAAACAAAGAAATTGAGTTTCAAGAGAGCCTTATAGTAAATATACCGAAGAAGATCACTGTCAAACTTCGATAGAGGAAACCTCCTTAAAGAAACGTACAACTACTTATCAGCTCATTGAACCTAACTTCATAAACCGGTAAGACAGAGATACAGACTTCCGGATACGGCGGTGTCGAAAGAACGACGAGAGTAAACCACGTCTAGATAGAAGCGCTATTGGATAAATGAACAGACAAGGGAGGCGGAGGCAAGGAGAAAAATGTATAAATCTAAGTCGACGTTTATATTAACAAAGAAAAATAAATGTTGCAAAGGGAGGAATAAATGAGGGGACTGAAATTGGGAGCAGCTATTGCGCCACGCTTAGGCCGTTTTGTCTCGTCTCATTTTTAGATATTAGATAGCTACTTCTCTCAACCCCACCCAATTTTTGTTTATCTAATTATTTATTGTATTCATTATCTGTTTATCCATTTAAAAAAAAATCCTTATACTTTTATGAAGCTGTTTTTGATTTTAGTCGACTATTAGCAACATAAAATATCGGTTTCTAAATCGTTATAAAACGGCAATGAAACAGGATATAACAATAATTGGATGCAGATTGAACCTCGTCATGTTTAATAATAACAAGCCATACTAACTCTGTTTTTAACTAAGAATCATTTTGTTTTAAAAAAATAATCTAACTCGTATTCGAAAATAGTTTAAAAATAACTTTTTAACCGATGAAATGAGTTATCGGTTATCATCTATCAAAGTAATGATTATTTCATTTTGGTTGTGCATGCTTTATTATGTCTAGATCTCAATAATATGATCCACTTCCCCGGGCTACATTGTTTATTAGCAAAGTATATGATTAAATACTAATTAAAACCCAAACTTGATACTATAGATCATTAGATCGAACTAAAAAATAAACAAAAGATCATCAAATGCATTGGAAATTTTTTTATTTATGCAACACAAGATCTGCTTTTAGATTTTGAAACAATGATGAACATAAGCTAACCGATTAATCCATGATCCTATTATAATAAATCATGACAGCCACACAAGATGATCTGGTTAAACAATTTTATTTGCCTGTATGGTTAATGGTTATTGATATATATATGTACCCGTACTTTTATTAAACACTTAAATTAAGACTATATGAAATACTTAATCCAGCTTTATTATTGGGGAATGTGATTACTACGACATGTGGTTGGAGCTTTTTTTCCCCTCTCTTTTAACTTTAAACTTAATTAACATCCAAGAGTCATATTAATTAATCGAACATATGTCTGATAGAAAGCTGAGGTACACATGTTAATAAAAGGTCGGTCCACAATTAATTAATTAGAAAGCTTTCTGCCTAATGTGTGTATAAATAAATAATATACTTGACCACAGCTTGTAAGTTGTATATTCTTATCTGTTAAAAAGGAAATCACCCAGTAACTTAACTTAACACTAGACTGTTTAAAAATTCTTGATATCTGTATCCTAGACAGCTATAGACTCTACACAGACAGTTAACAATGTTTCGAGCTGTGAACCTTTTTTCTTCTGTTAATTAATACGTATAACGAAATTATATAAAAATATTAATAGACAAATTGAAGTATTAACAAAATCGCTTTAAAATGACTAATCGGATTGTATTTGAACATGATTTCCAATTTGCATCCACAATTTTTTTGGATTTCGTCACTAATCCTTTTTTTTGTTGTTAAAGGGTTTTCGTGATTAAGTCACTTCTCACTAGTTTTAGTTCTTGTATGGATCACAACAATAAGTTTTTTTTGTGTGGTTTTTGTTTGATGTGAGAAAAAATCAAAAATTAAATGGAAGGGCGAGGCAACAGAGCACAGTAGAAAGTAGAAACACAATAAAAATAACATTGACTTGTCACAGTCAAATCAACATTTGGCGAATTCCGAAAAAAAAATCATTTACTCACACATCGCCATTGACGACGTCTCTCTCTCTCTCTCTCTCTCTATCTCTCCCCTAAGTTCATAGCTAACACTCTTTGCGTTCTCTATCCTTTTTGACTACAAATTTATCTTTAAAACCAGCAAAAAACTCCCCTGTAAATAATTGATTTGGATGACTATAAAAGTATAGATAAGAAAGGAATCCAAAACAAAAGTTTAACTTGCACAAGACGCAACAACAGCATCGACACCGACATCGTGAAACAAGGACAGTTTACTAATCGCGAGTGCTTCTCCATACAGAGACGCTCTCGTTGATTTCTCAATCCTAACCTCCACAAAATCCCCAACTTCAGGATTCCTCTTCAGATCATCATCAAGAAGACGCTCTTTGTCGAACAGAGGCTTTCTGACAAACGAAACTCGGTGTCCTTTATCTGTTTTCCCCATGAGTTCCGTCTCAGGAGCTCTCTTGTTTGGTCCTTCCACCAAAACTAGCTGAACTGACCCGACCTGAGAGTCGTAACACGGACCCGTCGTCTCGCGGAAGGCTTCGATGAGCTCTGTTAAACGTCTCTGTTTCACTTCCTCTGGAACGTCGTCTGTGTAGTTCCGATGAGCGTGCGTTTTCTCTCTCATGCTGTATGCAAACATATATGCCATATCGTATCCAACTGCTCTCACCAGGCTTAGCGTTTCTTCATGCTCTTCTTCGGTTTCTCCACAGAAGCCTGCCAAATTCAGAAAAAAAACCCTAATCAAAGAAAAAATCTAAACCATTTCCTTAGCTTGAACCTAGTTTAAGGCAAACCGAAACGGGAAAAGGGATTAAGCAATGTTCTTGAGTATCCTTACCGGTGATGAAATCGCTGGTTATAGCCACGTCCGGTATAATACTCCGAATCTTTTTAACAAGATCCAAGTAAGCTTCTCTGGTGTAACCTCTACGCATCCGTTCGAGTATCCTGCTATTACCAGACTGTGCAGGAAGGTGGATGAGATTGCAGATATTATGTCTGTCTCTCATCAGATACAGCAGCTCGTCCGGGTAATCTTTAGGATGAGGTGAAGTAAACCTAAACCGCATCTCCGGAAACTCCGAAGAGAGTCGGTCCAAGAGATCAGCAAATCTCAATCCCATGTTCTTAACTTTACACCTGCTCGAGAATCCCTCGCTGTATTCCCAATTTGCCCCTGACTCAGGGTCAGATGAATCATCGTTATAGCTGTTCACGTTTTGCCCTAGAAGAGTGACTTCTTTCACACCTGATTCCCATAGCTCCTTAACCTCGCGGACTATGGATTCCACGGGACGCGACCGCTCTCTGCCTCTCGTGAAGGGAACAATGCAGAAGGCGCACATGTTGTTGCAGCCTCTCATAACGGATACAAAAGCGGTGATCGCGTTCTCGGAGATTCGAACCGGGGTTATGTCCGCGTAGGTCTCTTCTAGAGAAAGTAGAGTGTTGATTCCTTTTTGTCCATAGTCTACTTCTTCCAATAGCCTCGGGAGATCTCTGTAAGCTTCGGGACCGCAAACCACATCGACCATTTTATCAGAATCTAGAATCTTGTCCTTCAATCTCTCAGCCATACATCCCAAGACGACGACTTTAGGAGGTCTGAGAGACAGTGCTCTTCCGCTAGCGACATTGGTTTTCCACTGACGTTTTAGGAACCAGAAGTAGTTAAGCCTTTGCCATACTCTTTGTTCGGCGTTGTCTCTGATAGCACAAGTGTTGATGAAGATGACTTCCGCGCTCTCTGGATCCGTCACTACCTCTTTATAACCTGAGTTTTTCATGATCGAGAGGACTATCTCCATGTCGTTTATGTTCATCTGACATCCATCTGTTTGTTTCGTGATAAATCCGACCTTTCGATGCGATTTCGGAATCTGTTGTGCATCTAAGAGCAAGAAAGAAAAGTATTAGCATAAGCTGTAAGCATCATGAAAAAGTCCAGAGATTTGCAAATATTGAAGTCAGATTCTGATAAATTTTAGAACACCAACGAACATAAACTTGCACAATCTAAGCAATCACTGGTTTCTGCAACTAAATTGAAACTCTGATTCCTTAAATTTCGAAACTTTCCATTTGGCAGATCAATGGCTAACATAAATTAGGAGAATTCTCTCAAAATCAGAGCTTCAAGATCATTCAAACTCCATAACCGACGAAATCTATGAAACGATGAGGTATCGAAAATCGAATACTTACTCAGATTCAGTCTGGGGAGCGGTAAGAGAAGCGTTGGCTTGAGCTTTGGAGATGAACTGATGGAGGCTTGGACCATCAAACTTGCCGGAACCAGAACTTTGAGAAACAGAAAAGCTTCTAGAAAGATCTAATACAAACCCATTCTTCCTCTTGATCGGCTTCTGTGTGAGACGATGCGCGTTGTGGCAACGAGGGAGAAGAGCAGAAGAAGAAGAAGAAGAAGAAGAAGAAGAAGAAGAAGCATGGTTTACTTTCGAGGAGAGGAATGCAAGAGCGAGACCGCGTCGTGTAGAGGCTTTGAAGCAGAGAGAGCAACCTTGAGGGTTGCTGAGAATGGATGAAATAGACGAGAGAGAAGAAGACGCCATTGGAGATGAAGCTCCAGAGGAAGGAACAACGGGAGGCTCTCAGGGCTAGGGATTTTTACAGGTAAAGTCGATCAATCTACTTCGGATGTCCACACAAAAACGCTGCGTTTCGTTACACAGACTCGGGGGGTAATATTGACATTTCAGTCTCAGCCTCCTTTTTATCGCTTAACGAACATTTTGGTCAGAGAGAGAGAGAGAAGAAGACGTGAAGAAGTAGAAGAAGAAGAATGATGATGATGCAGAAATGGCGAAGATCAGGAGAATTTATAAGATTTGGATGTAAATCTCTGACTAATCTCCGATCAACAGATAACTCAGCGTCTCGTTCTGTTTCAGGTTCGACTTTCCGATGGTCTCCAATTTTACTTTTTGTAATTCAATTCTACTGGAAAAAAGATTGAGAGATGGAAAATACTGAACTTTGGTTTAGATACTGCGATCTTATTGGTTGATGATTTATGGGGTTTAGGCTTTGTGAATCGTTACGAATCAAAAGGCAAGATTTTTGAGCCAAATGCTGGGAGCAATAACACAGAGCTTGATCATCGATGTCTTGGTAGAAATTTGGGGATGATGCAGCAATATAAATGTTTTGGGTCAGCATCAGCTTCACAAATTCAAAGAAGCCCTTTGTTTTCGTCCTTGAATTCGAAAGATGTTAGCTACTTCAAGGAGATATTAGGTGAAAAAAACGTGATTGAAGATGAAGAGAGGCTTGAGACTTCAAATACAGATTGGATGCACAAGTACAAGGGATCTAGTAAGCTTATGCTCTTGCCCAAGAATACTGAAGAGGTTTTGTTTTCCTCTCTGCTAATATAACTTCCCATTACTTTGTTTGGATCATTTGTGTTAAACGTAGGTTATTTTTTGTTGCAGGTGTCTCTGGTACTTCAGTACTGTGATTCGAGGCGTTTAGCTGTTGTTCCTCAAGGAGGAAACACCGGTCTTGTTGGTGGAAGTGTGCCTGTCTTTGATGAGGTTCAATGCTTTTTTTTTCTTTCTATACTGATGTTTATTGGTGATGATCAAAATTTTGGACAAGTAGTTTATAGATAGTACAGAAGTGATATAGGAACCAAAAAAAAGCAAAGATTTTGCGATTATAAACGTGACAAATTTGTGGCATCTTTGCAGGTGATCGTCAATGTTGGTTTGATGAATAAAGTCTTAGCCTTTGATGAGGTAATTGGCAGTCTTATATTCAGAAAAACTGCTGCTCCTGTTATTTTGTTTTGTCCTGTTTAGATGAAAACGTGTGTGAGCTGTTCAGTGGAGGTTACAACCGTTTATTATAGTGTCAGTTGATTCTATTGGATACAAATATATTTTGTAACTTAAAGAGTAGTGTAACTACATACTTGGTGATGATACGATGCTCTAACTTCAGGTTAGCGGCGTCTTGGTGTGTGAAGCAGGATGCATTTTAGAAAATCTGGCAACTTTCCTTGACACGAAAGGGTAATATAACCATGTCTTCTTTTAGTAGCAATGAACTGAAAATCAATAGAAGAGTGTTTTATTATTACTAAACTAAAGCAACATAAGATTTACGTTTCCTCAGTTTTATTATGCCTCTGGACTTAGGTGCAAAAGGAAGCTGTCAGATCGGTGGAAATGTTTCAACTAATGCTGGTGGTTTGCGCCTTATCCGTTATGGCTCACTTCATGGAACCGTATTGGGTATTCAATCACAGTTCTAGTCACTTTCTATCCATCTGAAATACGCTTTGGTTTCATCTTCATTTATTTGTATATTCTTCTTACAATCTCAGGTCTTGAAGCTGTCACAGCAAATGGCAATGTGCTTGACATGCTCGGGACTTTACGCAAAGATAATACTGGGTACGACTTAAAACATTTGTTTATCGGTAGGTATTATTATTGTCTTGTTCTTCTTGTACAATGATTTCGGATGTCACTACGTACGTTACCAAAAGAGAGTAAAACATTTTGAATTTTTCTCCTTACTGGTTTCCACAGGTAGTGAAGGATCACTTGGTATTGTAACTAAAGTCTCTATACTCACTCAACCAAAGTTGTCTTCTGTAAATTTAGCCTTTATCGCATGCAAAGATTACCTTAGCTGCCAGGTTTAACACAATTCTTCTGTACTCTTGTAATTGGGTTCTCTTTACTGGAGGAGGTGGCGCGTGAACTGTTGTCTCTCGTTATGTTTTTTTTTTTTTCCAGAAAATTCTTGTTGAAGCAAAGAAAAATCTTGGAGAGATACTATCCGCTTTCGAGTTTCTTGATACCAATTCCATGGATTTGGTAAGCTTTCAGGAACTGTTTGCATTACAGATACTTTTATCTTGTGTACAAGTCTATGATTTTGCTAAACACTTTCGCTTTTAACTCGTTTTCCAGGTACTGAACCACTTAGACGGCGTACTTAATCCGATTTCCTCTTCAGAGAACTTTTATATTCTGATTGAGACAACGGGGAGTGATGAAACTTATGACAGGTAGAAAGAATTTGTCTGGTTTTTAATGCCTCATTTGCAATAACAATTAAAAAAAAAAAGGCTCTCTTCTAAGTACTTAGATCCCTTGAGAGAGTTTTGTCTGATTCATAAACAAAATGCAGGGAGAAACTTGAAGCTTTCTTGTTAAAATCACTAGAAAAAGGTTTAGTTTCTGACGGTGTAATCGCTCAAGATATAAACCAAGCATCCTCATTTTGGCGCATACGAGAGGTAAAAAGACTTTTGGTATTATTTCCTCCTGAGAGATTTGGATGTTACACAGACGACGTAATGTTAGTAATTATTGTTACCCTGCAGGGTATAACAGAGGCCTTACAGAAAGCAGGAGCCTTTTACAAGTATGACTTATCCTTACCGGTTGAAGAGATTTACAATATTGTCAACGATCTTCGAGGGAGATTAGGTAAGTAAATGTATCATCATTGCAATGATTGATTCCTAATTAGTTAAAAACCGAAAGATTTAATGAAAACTGCAACCAAACATGCATATGCCTTCAGGTGACTTAGCAAATGTTATGGGATATGGTCACCTTGGAGACGGGAATCTGCACTTAAACATCTCAACCGCGGAATATGACGATAAGGTAATAGTACAGATCTCGATATGAAACATTTCAAGATGTTTCAAATGATCATTTCCATCCACTACTTTTCTTGCAGATTTTAGGTTTAATAGAGCCGTATGTCTATGAGTGGACATCAAAGCACCGTGGAAGCATCAGCGCAGAACATGGATTAGGTGTAATGAAAGCTAATGAAATTTTCTACAGCAAATCACCAGAAACCGTGAGTTACACAAACAACAAATCGAACTACTGCATATAGGGAATGTTTTGGGCCATTCGTTTCTTTACCGGGATATATAATATTTTTGCAGGTTGCATTAATGGCTTCCATTAAAAAGTTGCTGGACCCTAAGGGAATTCTCAATCCATACAAAGTTCTTCCTCACTCTTTCTTCTCTCCCTAAGGTAAAAAAGATTATGCTTTATGATTACGCACCGAAATTATTGAAAGCATCTATCAATCTATGAATGCTCTTCCAACGTCAAAAGTGAAGAAGAATCATCATCTTTAGTTTGGAATCATTGACATTTTTTTTTTTTTTATTTTATGTTGTTTTTTTTTTTTTTTTTTAAAAAAAAAGAGAAACTGGAATAATCAGCAGCCAAGTTTGAGCAGTATGATTGATGCAAAGGAACAAAAAAGCAAAGTGTTGATTAGAAAGTTATTTAAACTCAGAAACTGTATATGCTTTCTTTGTTGTTGTCACTTTGTTTTAATATCTTATTATTGTGGATAAGAAAGAATAAAAAACCTATGGATCTTACGTGTATTAGAAGTCAAAGTTTGCAGTGTATTTAGACCAAAAACTCGAAAACCTATCATAATAGCATTTTCAAGAATATCTCTCACATAATATCTTTCTATTCTTGGAAATTTCGGTTATAATGGTTTTTCTTGATTTGTTCACAAAAGACTTTGAAAACATCAACTGATTTTGGTTTTTGTTCACAAAAGACTTTGAAAACTTTACCTGATTTTGGTTTTTTCTACATGTGTTGTTAACATTTCTTTAATATTCTTAGAGAAACCAGATCGGTCCAAAAACCTTATCGAACCGGCTAAAACTGGTATGGAATAAACGGGAATTATACTGGTCCGGTTGATACTTGGTTAAACAGATCCCACAGATTTTCACAGTTTGGTTAAACACCTGAGTCAAGTTCTAACAAGTGTATTTTCTTTAGACCAAAGTTGGATTAATTAGATACTCTATATTACCATCGCCATAGCCCATAGCTTTTATGGAGAATTGTGTACAGCTGCTGCTTTAAGGTGAAGCCAATGCATGCACCATCATGATTGTAATGACTAGTCAAATTATTGAATCAAGTTGCCCATACCAAATTTAAAACCATCCATACAAAATAATCACAAGGGCCAAAAAGACAATGAAAGCTACATAAATATAAACAAAAATCGTAAGGCATCGATGAATGAATGATAATCCATCAACGGGTAAAGAAATTAAAGATTAAAAACAAAGTTCTCTAGAGATCAAATTTTACCGGATGTATATCATCATCAAATCTGGTTACAATAACATTTACATAACTCGGAGTATGAATTTTTAATTTTAGGAAATAAAGGTCTGCCGAAAATAGATTTTGGAATTATTTATGATAATATTCCAAACTGATATGATCGTGATCGTAGCAAAAGCGTGTAAAGATTCGGTTCTCCAGCACAAGTGGAAAGTCTCGAATTAAAGAAAGCCGACACGATAAAACGACGTCGGGCTGATGACTGGACATAGATCCAAGTCCAACACTCTCTCTAAACGCAAGACGAGTCGAAGATGATAAGACACTATAAAAAGCTCATGGATATGGCTAAGGAGACAAAACACACAGACTCTCTCCTCCTCTCTCTCTCTCTCTCTTTTACACTCACTGTAATAACTCTAAAGTCAAATGACAACTTCATCTGAATCAACTCGCAAGGTTGGTTAATTGCTTCTTTAGACCTTTTGTTATATGATATCTTTGGCTTGCTCATCTCTTTCTTTCTCATTTTTGTTAGGGTCTGACCAAAATCGCCACCAACAGATTACAGAAAGAGTTCATGGAGTGGCAGACTAATCCTCCTGCTGGTTTCAAGCACAGAGTCTCTGATAATCTCCAACGGTATATAAACCTATATATATATACACCCATTTTTCGTTCTTTTCTTTCAAATATCTATAACGGATGATGTAATGCTAAAATTTTGGTGTGAAAAGATGGATCATTGAAGTGAATGGGGCTCCAGGAACTATTTATGCCAATGAAACTTATCAACTTCAGGTTGATTTTCCTGAGCATTATCCTATGGAAGCTCCACAGGTTCCTCCTTAAGCTCCTTTTTGTCAATACTTAAATCGGTATTTAATCTCATCAAATAAACCAAACCGATGCTTTTACCTATAAAAAGGTTATCTTTCAGCATCCAGCTCCACTCCATCCTCATATTTACAGCAACGGTCACATTTGTTTGGGTAAGAACATAGTCACACACAACCCACAAACACAATGACTCTCACTGGTGTTTCGTGCTCTCTTTCCGAATTCTGTGACAAAGAGTTTCTGTGTGTGTTTTTGCTTACACAGATGTTTTGTATGATTCATGGTCGCCCGCCATGAGACTAAGTTCAATCTGTCTCAGCATTCTCTCAATGCTCTCAAGCTCAGCCGCGAAGGTTTGTCTGTTTTGTGTTCTCTCTACTTTCAGAGCCTTTCATAGTATAGTAGTAGTCTTCTTATGATGTTTCTTTTTCTCTTATGTCCAACCTTGCAGCAAAGGCCGAAAGACAATGACCACTACTTGAAAAACTGTAAAAATGGAAGATCTCCTAAAGAGACTAGGTGGCGGTTCCACGACGACAAAGTATAACATCTCTATGTGTCCTTTATTATTGTAATTAGAATCCAATTGTATGATCTCAGGTCGAGTTCTTGACCTGTTGCTATCTTCAAAAGCTAGAACTTCTTTGTTTAACCATACAAAAAAAGTTTGTGCACAAATGTAAGAAATAACATGATTATTATTAAGTGAAAGAAATGGCCTGAATCTTCCGTTGCGGAGAGATCATCAACAACTGTGTGGTTAGTACAAAGTACAAACCAAGAACTGAGAGAATGATTCATCCAAAGAAGAGAACTTTGCTCCTAAAAAGCCTTCGTGTATTAATCGATTTCAAGGCAAAAAAATATGTTTCTTCTACCTCTACAGAAAAGGCTGATGATAGACTTTCCATGACATCTTACATTTGTAACAAACACTTGAAGGACTACACAGCAGAAGCTTCGTCTGTTGCTTGTTCCATTTTAAAAAAACACCTGCAGCCAAAGGCTTAAGCTTTAGCATGTGAACTAAAGACAAAATGGTTCAACAGAATCATACAGATGCTAAAATATCTACTACCAGTTGTTTCTAGACAAATCTAGTCTCATGTTAATGGACTGTTCCTCAAAATTCCTTCAATCGAACATTGTGCAGACAATGAAAGAATACAAGACCTTATGCTCGAGCGAGCATAAGCTCATCATGAAACTCAATATCAGGCTCATAATTAACGTTCCATAGAAAAAAAGCAATCATCTTTATGCAAATCCAGAATCAACATAGTGTTCCTTTCCAATTCTAAGACTTAATAGCCACTACAATTCAACACCATTCATACATAACTTTGCTCACAATCTGGAAAATTGTTTGTCTAACTACTATAATCCAACAATCCAGTTGCTTTTAAGAATTCAGAAGTGTACCTAATGGTCACTCCATAGCAACTTTGGCTCCAACAGCCTTCAGCTTCTCTATGATCTTCTCTGCTTCCTCCTTACTGACTCCTTTCTTCAGCAGTGTAGGCGCTTTCTCCACCAAATCCTTGGCTTCCTTTAATCCCAAATCCGTAATCGATCTCACTTCTTTAACCACCTTTAACTTCGACGCCGCTTCAAACGCTTGAAGCATCACATCGAACGCCGTCTTCGCTTCCGCCTTCTTCTCCTCCCCCTTCCCGGCGGCGGCAGCTCCGGACTTACCGGCCCCAGATCCCGGAAATGCCATCCCTGGCATCATCGCCGCCATCACAGGCATCTCGCCGACATCCAGCTTCTGCCTAAGGACCTCCGTCAAGTCCATCGTTTCCAACAGCGTGAGATTCGAGAGCTCGTTCACGATTCTGGACACACTTTCCGATTGCGTCGCCGGCGACGAGTACCTCCGAGATTGGATCGAGGTCAACCTATCAGAAATTGGGCGTGTCTCGATGGATTTCAGACCTCGTGACAAATGAGAGGAGAAGACTCGCAGATTCTGCATAGTTTTTCTCTCTGTTGAAATCAAGCTGGAGAATTCATGTCAGAGCATCTGAATGAAGCTGAAATGCGAAAATGCATAAACCCTAACTAGCCGGAGGTGATATAAATGGGCCTTTATGGCCCGTTAAGACCAAACCATAGAAAAACGGGAGAAAACGTTTTGACGACGATGATGATGATAATCTTCTATTCTTCTGGTACTGATCATATTAAACAATGCGTTTTGGTTATCGAGTCATAATAGAACTTCTTGGTTCAATTCTTATAGATCGGTTCTGTCGGTACGATTTTGTACCGGATCGTTTAATGATGAAATCGATATCCGTCGTGAATCGGATTCAGCCGGCGAAACTCTCAATCAAACTCGGCGTAAATCAATAATCCTAAAAAATCAGAATCGGAGACGACGACCCAGATAGATTGTTGCAGGGATTAGCTATGCAGATACTGAGGTGCCCATCAAGGGAGCACAGTTTCATTCAGTTCCTGTTCATCTCTGGTAAAAGGCTCGTCGTCGCGAATTCGCCCATTTTCGTGATTTTCTTGCCCCTTTCGGAATTTTGAGCTTTTGGGCAAATGCAGCTTTTGTATTTGGAGTTTATGGTGCTGCAGCTGTTCCTGTCCCCGATTCCAACTGCTACGCTCTTGACAATTCAAGTCGTCTTGTCGATTTTGTATCCTCTTTTCGATTACTTTGTCTTCTGCTTACTTGATTCTGCGTTGAGAAACAAGCTTAGGATCAATTCCTGGTAAACAAATAGTAAAGGAGTTTGCTTTGTTGCATTTGCTGATTTGAGTTTCCTGTGAAGCTGCTATCTTTAACTTGGTTTGATCAGAGCAGCTGGATCGGTCATCCATTTGAATATGATGGCAAGGTTATATATATATATATTTTTTCAATTTCTTGAGAGTTAGCTTAAATGACTGTAGGTTTGATTAAGTTGTCTTTTATGGATGTAGGAGTTTGATTTGGTGGTTAGATTTTGCAAGGATGTGGAAACAAGAGGGCAGACGGTAAATTCCATAATCATCAAACTCAATAAAAACCGGTGATGATTCAGGAATAGAATGAAAAAGCCTTCTTGTTCACTTTTGTTGTGTGCAGGGATATGTTGATTTTGGACGATTTGACCCCTTAAGCTACTTTGTTTCTAGTTCTGGAAATTTCGATTTCGTCCAAGTAAGAACCTCCTCTTCTTTGCTCTGCTGTTCGGGATAGTCTTGGAACATCATAATATTGCATTTGGTACTTTTTATTTTTCTCTCAACATAGATTCATTTGTTAGTTTTTGTTTCCTGATATTTGATATACATGTAGGGGTTTTACCACGGCGACCTGTCAAATTGTGAGCAGAGTTATGACAAACTTGGACGTACAGCACAGGTTAGACATCTGCACAAGAGTTTTATTTTTGAAGATTTCTAGTGCTTCTTGTCTTTTGAGTGTGGTTTCTATGTTTTGTTCAGGTCAATATTATCTGTGGGAACTGTGTTGATGGACGCTGTAAAGGTGTGTCTGCTTCAACTTCAAAATCCTTCTCAATCCCTGGAAAGCTATTAACTTTTCATTCTTTCTTTTCCCTATTTCAGGTGGACTTGGATGCATATGCAGTGTCACCCGAGAATCAACTTGCAGGTCTGTCTGCTACCATTTGTCTCTGATTATTCAAGAATCATAGTAAATCGATATTTTATACAACGGATGTATGTTCCTGCTGTTTCCCACTGCTCCAGAGTTACTGTCGAGTTGGCTATTCCGTGTGAGAAACCTGGCCCGCGGGTGTTTAAGGGATTCACGGTCGGTTTGCATCCTCGCTCTTGGGAAATTGTAAGAAAAAAAACAAACCCAAGTTTCTAGTAAAAAAGCTTTTTTTTCTTTCTCTTCTGTATTTAAACTTGCTCTGAACATAAACTTATAAACGGATTCGGTTTTGGATTTTAACCTGCAGATTTATAATGGGATGACGCAGTTTGGATTTGAGAAGCCTCACCGTGAGTTTAGGTATGCAATCAAGAAATTTTGTTTATTCATGTTTGAGTTGCTGTGAATTTTGCTACCTGATGGGTTCCTGATTTTGCAGCTTCAAGACGGAGCAGACTCATGTTACGCTCTATATGACTGCAATTGCTTCTCTTTCAACATTGGTAGGGAAACCTATTATCAAGGTTTTCCCAGAGAATGGCCTTAACGTTCAGATAGCTGGTTCCTCATTGATTGAGAATCATCCAACAACTTTATCACCTTCAACTCTAGTACTGGATTGGAATTGTAATATCTTCTGCTATGTTGCTTATTTCGTTGTGGCTTTGACCGTTGCTTTTAAAACTCTTATTAACTTTTTTAATTCCAAAGGTGAGAAATCTCGTCGAACTCCATATGAAGTCAATGTGACCATCCCAGTGGATGGTTATGATCCTGTTCAGTTTTTCCTCACAAAACTCTGTGGTAAGCTTATACCACCATCGACATGGCCTTCCCCTTGAGCTGAAACTTTCCATTGATCTCTCGCTCACTCTCTCCATTTTCTTAAATAAATTCAGAATACAACCAAGGTGATGAAGGAGGATCAGCTAAAGGATGGGCTATATTCGGAGTTTTCTCCTGCGTGTACTGAAATCTCTCTCTGAAAAATCTTACTAACATCCAAAAGAAATCATATTTGTCTTGCACAATTGCTTTGTGTTTTCCCATGCCAGTCATATAACAGGACAATTGGCTCAACTTATTGTGTTCTGGTGTCAGATTCCTTGTTGCATCTACACTTTTCTGCTGTGGAGGATTTATTTACAAAACAAGAGTAGAACGCGTGGTAACCTTCAATCCTTCTACTCCACTCTTTATTCTCTCACGCTATGTATATAAACACAATCACTGATACGTTCGTATGGGCGCAGCGTGGGATTGATGCATTGCCAGGGATGTCACTTCTATCGGGCTTACTAGAAACTGTAAGTATTACATGAAAACTTCTAAGTATTCATTTATGCAGAGTCAAGGGGAAAGCTCACCGTTGGTCTTTAGAATATAGTTTATGGATATCTCAAGAGAATTTCTAAGTGTAATCTAATGGTTTTGGTCTTTGTAAACAGATGAGTGGAAGTGGACAAAGATACTCAAGAACTGAAGACATTAACAATGCTTTTGCTAATGAAGTCTCATGGGACCGGTCTTCCGCGTCTTCTTCTCAATCACCAACGCAGAGGCCAAGTGATAGAACATATGGTGCGATCTAAACTGTTAATTGCATGCTGGTCGAACTGCGTTTTTCTGGTTTTACTTTTTGTTTTTTACTTTCATGTCTAGTTTCTAGAATGAGGGAGAAAATGTGTGAGAGTCAAAAAGTTGAAAGCTTCACCTTGAGATTGCTTTTACCTGCAGATTCATGTGTTATTGATAGAAAAAGACAAAATAACTTCCTTTCTTTGCTTTGGTTACAAGAACAAGAGCGTGTTCACAAGTCAACAAAGATTGAAACTTTGGTAGAATTTTTTTTGTCAAAAGAGAGTAGTTAGAATCTCTTCCTACTCTTTTCTCTTTCTCACTACACAAAAGTCTTGGACTTTATCTACGCCAACATGTTTTTATGTAAATTAACCTTGTCCTTTGCAAAAGTAAACATTAATAAAAAAATTTGTCAATTCTTCTTTTAAATTTAGTTAAACCGAGGCATTATATTGGTTTTTTTTTGTTTTTTGTTGATTTGATTATTCTGTTCAGACTTGGTTTCTTCGCTTTTTATTTTACTTCTACAAAAGATAGATGAGTAAAATGATTAAGACTTCCTTGCGGTTATGATCTTGAAGTCTTAAAACATTTTAGGCATATCATTATGGCTTCTATCTTATTGACTTGCAATTTTTTGTCTAATCGATTGACACCTTAAGTTATTTTTATAGTTGGATTTCTTTATGTTGAAGCAAGAAAATTCGAATATTTTATTTTTAGAAAGAAAGAGTTAATAGTCTTCAAATTATTGTTACGAGTCGTTAAAATATGGATAAAGACCAAGTTCCATATCTTCAAAACTCAAAGCTTAATTTGCTTTGCTTTTTCCCCTCCAACTAGGTCAAATTAATTTTAAATAACTAAACCAAAAATGGAGGTAAATTAGTCAATTTAAGCATGCAATGTTGGGTACCAAACCTAAACTTTAGTCTCTTTTAATCTGCTTTTCTCCGACAATTTTTTTTTACAAATTTTTTTTCTTGCAGTTCCCTTGATTATTATTTTAATCTCAATTTAGCTAATATATACCAACTCCACTTCTTCTTAATTACTTATTCTTCAAAGTCTCTTCCTATAAATACCTTCTTCCTCTCCTCTTGCTTCATATCACTCCTCATCACAAAGTCTTCTCCTTTCTTCATCTTCTTGTTGAAAGCAATGGCAAGACTCAGTAGCTTTCTCCTTGTTCTTTCTCTCCTTTGCTTTCTCCCTCTCTGTCTCTGCGACAAGAGCTACGGAGGCAAACTATTCCCGGGCTTTTACGCCCATTCATGCCCGCAAGCCGGAGAGATCGTGAGATCAGTTGTAGCTAAAGCTGTTGCAAGAGAGACCCGAATGGCTGCTTCCTTGTTGAGACTCCATTTCCACGACTGTTTCGTTCAGGTTTGGTTAATTTCTTCAACGTTCATCATTTTTTTTTGTCTATTAAGATAGACAGTTACTTATTGAGCAAGGTAATTGTGAAATGCAGGGTTGTGATGGCTCTTTGCTTCTAGACAGCAGTGGGAGGATAGTGAGTGAGAAAAGCTCGAATCCTAACAGCAAATCGGCTCGTGGGTTTGACGTAGTTGACCAGATCAAAGCTCAATTGGAGAAAGAATGTCCTGGAACTGTCTCTTGCGCTGATGTGCTAACCCTAGCCGCTAGAGACTCCTCTGTTCTTGTAAGTCTCATGCATAATCTGTGTGTTTCTCGAACTGAAATTTAGAAAACCAGCTAATTCGGTTTGGTTTTGGTTTAGACTGGTGGACCAAGCTGGGTGGTTCCATTGGGAAGAAGAGATTCAAGAAGTGCAAGCTTGAGTGGTTCGAACAACAACATCCCTGCACCAAACAACACTTTTCAGACAATTCTCTCAAAGTTTAACCGTCAAGGACTCGATGTCACCGACCTTGTCGCTCTCTCCGGTAAGTTTCCTTTGCTCTATGACAGCTTCTTCATACGCACGGAACGCACTTAAAGAAACCCTATTACGTTACTTGCTTCTCAAGATACCATACCTCTTACATTGTTTCTCAGGGAGTCACACCATTGGATTCTCGAGATGCACGAGTTTCAGACAGAGGCTGTACAATCAGTCCGGAAACGGTCGTCCAGACATGACACTGGAACAATCCTTCGCTGCTAACTTGCGCCAAAGGTGTCCAAGATCCGGAGGGGACCAGATTCTCTCGGTGCTGGACAAAGTCAGCGCGGCTAGATTCGACAACAGCTACTTCAGGAACTTGATAGAGAACATGGGTTTGTTGAACTCGGACCAGGTTCTGTTCAGCAGTAACGAGAAATCAAGAGAGCTTGTGAAGAAGTATGCAGAGGATCAAGGAGAGTTTTTTGAACAGTTTGCGGAATCGATGATCAAGATGGGAAATATCTCTCCTTTGACAGGTTCAAGCGGCGAAATCAGGAAGAATTGCAGGAAGATAAACTCTTGAATTCGTGATATGAGGAAAATGTTGGGGAGAAAATAGATATAAACATATTTTGTGGGGACGAAATGTGTGACACTTGCTTTACTTTGGGCGTGGTATGTTGTTTTTCATTCTGTCATTTCAAGTTTTATGTTGTGTTATTCTGCTTTGTGCTAAGATAAATTTCTGAGTAATATGAAAATTGGGCCCTAATTATTTCTTTAATAATCTTATTGGTCAACTAAAATTTCTTATTTTAAACTGAGAAATAAATTTGACCAAATATTCGGTTTTGTCGCCAAGTGTAATTGCGGTTAAAAACTTAATATAGATTAAAAAAACATTTTCTAATTCGTTCAATAAAAAATACATAAGTTACTGTTTTTGGTTTTCTCTATTTTAAAGGGTAAGAAAATGATATATATGTAGGAATATGGGGTATCTTTAGTTTTGGATAAAATGCATCTGAGTATATTATGGAAGTTGTACCATTGCTCAAAAACATCATCATTCTAAAGGCCCAGTTCAAAAGGTATTTATAAATGCATGTTTATGAAATTATATTATAAATGCATGTGAGTATGTTATGAAAGTTTTACTATTGCTGATAAATAGTGTCGATCTAAAAGCCCAGTTCAAAGAATATTTGGGCTTATGCATGTGAGTATGTTATAAAAAATTGGTAGGTTTAGGACTCGACAAGACTACACTTCTTATCTACATGTGTTATATTAGTTGATAATGTATGCAATTTTATAGTTTTCAACCATGAATTTGATTAAAAAAATATTCTTTTCGTTTATTGTTGAAATGATAATGTTTTTATCAATATTTGATTTGGTTTGATGACTCTATTGATAATGTATGTTGCCATTTGTAGATTTCCGTCTTGAATTTTATGCAAAATTTATGTAAGATCTAGATCAGTCGAAATTTTTTTCGTAAAAAAATCGTAAAAAATAATATTTTTAAAATATTAAAACGAGATAATAACAAATTCTCATTTTCTCTAAATGTAAATTTTTAATCCTAATTTACAATGTGATAACAGATTTTGGCACCAAATGATAACACGAAATTATGCAAACATACACCGTGGCAGAGCTAGATATATAATTTATAGGGTCATAATCAATTTAATTTAAATAAAAGAAACATATCAAAAATTTGAACTCAAGACATAGGGGTCAAAAGATTCTAGATGAATTTTGATAAAGTTCCACCATGTATGCTCAGTGGAAGGGGGTCATATGACCCCTAAAACTAGACGTTTAGATGTCATCCTGAAGAATACAAACAGTGTTTGGATGGTTGTCTTATGTTCTTTCTTTTATTTTCATTTAATATATATTATAATCGTTTTTGGTTTTAAAAGAAGATTTTAAATTCACGGATGATTTTTTAATCGCTTCTTTTGGATTATTATATATGAGATATGAATTTGGTGTCAAATTATTCCACTTATGATTATTGTCTTGCTCATTTTGGCCTGGACGGATAAAAAACTTTGGAGGAGAGCTAAGGGTAAGAATATAAAACGTACATATGTAGGAATATGGGGTATCTTTAGTTTTGGATAAAATGCATCTGATTATATTACGGAAGTTGTACCATTGCTCAAAAACATCGATCATTCTAAAGGCCCAGTTTAAAATGTATATTATAAATGCATTTTATGAAATTATAATATAAATGCATGTGAGTATGTTATGAAAGTTTTATCAGCAGCTTCATTTCTAAAAACGGATCAGAGACTCAAGTCGGTGAAACTAAATTTACATAATTCCTTAAACATTTAAAATCCTTAAATTATTTTTTTTAAAAAGTTAAAAATATATCATCATCATTCAATGTGCGTGGAATGGAAGCTATACCATATTGATCATTGTTGTGATTTGAGTTGTAACTCGTAAGCTTGATAATATATCAAACGATCAAAAAGTACTTACAAGAGTGAACCATTCAATGTGACATTAGAATTTCAGGGAATCAACATATAAACAATTGTGTCGTTTGATATACGCGGCGTGATTCAGAAAATGCCAAAAAAATGAAAAGAAATTAAAATTTAAATAAACAATCCTCCTAACAACTAGCAAAAGACATGGAGGATGAATAGAACTCAATGCAAAACTATAAACAAATGTTGGAGAGATGATTTTTCTTTCACTAATCGATTTAAGTTTGAGGATGGTAATAAAGCATCTCTTCCCACATCATCTCCCTAATCACACCTTCCTCCATGTTCTCATCGATGTCAAGACTAACCGGGACATTTTCCGGTAGATTACATCCCGGTTCCAACAAACCGGCCATGTACGGGTGTAAAAGCGCATCGCCGACCGAGACTCTCTTGGTTGGATCAAACACAAGCATCCTCTCCAACAAATCTATAGCTAGAGGATTTGCTTGAGGGTAAATCTGAGAAAAGTGAGTGCCCTTTGAGAAAGGAAGAGACTTTATGAACCTCTGAGCTTTCCGGTTATCTATGAACCGAAGATCCGGTTCTTGTTGGCTACCAACAACATTTATGATCAGCTTCAGCTGGTTGAGACATTCCGTTCCCGGGAAAATCGGTTTTCTTCCAAGAATCTCCGCGAATATGCACCCTACCGACCAAACATCAATGGAGGTTCCGTAGTTGTCACAACAGAGAAGAAGCTCGGGTGCTCGGTACCAACGAGTGACCACATACTCTGTCATAAACTGTTCATCGCCTCTGTTGGTTCTCGCTAGCCCGAAATCACAAATCTTTAGATCACAATTAGCATTCACTAGGAGATTCCCGGGCTTCAAATCGCGGTGAAGGATGTTTGCTGAGTGAAGATACTTCAATCCACTTAGCAACTTGGATTACACGAAATATAATAAAACTTAATCAATAACAAACCAACAAACCAAAGTTTAATGGAAAATGAAATGTATCGGAACAAACGTACCTGAAACAAGAAGTACTTGCAGTGATCATCGGAAAGAGGCTGAGAGGATTTGATAATCTGGTTCAAATCAGAATCCATAAGCTCATAGACCAAATAAACATCTCTGAAGCTGTTCCTCTGAGGAGGCAGCACCACATCTTTAATGGAGATAACATTTTCGTGTCTCACATGCCTCAGAAGCTTAAGCTCTCTCAATGTCCTCAACGCATCGATGCGGTTCTCAAATACGTTGTGGATCTTCTTAATGGCAACTCTCTCGTTGGTCTCTCTGTTGACTGAAGAACAAACCACACCATAAGCTCCTCTCCCAATTGGCTTAATCGGGACGTACTTAGTGTCAATTTCGAATAGTGTTTGCCAGATCGTGTAGTAATGTTTCCCTTGTTGTCTAATCCCATTTGGAGGCTCAGCTAGCATCGCCATTCTTCTGTCTTCTTCTTCTTCCTCGCTGCTAAATCATCTAAAACCAAAAACGCCTCTTGAATCGCATAAACTTCTTCTGCTCAGAAGAACAACATGAAGCAGTTAAGGTCAAATGTCACATGCAATTACCGGCTTCTAAAGAAATTAAGGTCATACTTTTCGAGAGGGAAAATTTAGCTTCAGGCATGTTCCAGGCTGGGTGAGCAATTGGGACCTGAGTTACAGAGGTTGGTCATTCTTACAATTTCACAGGGAGAGACCTGTGACGAAGCCTTTTCCTCTTCAGGAGCCGGCTCTGTTGTAGATTCATTTCCCTGGGAGATCATTGAATGTAAGTTTATCTAGCATTCCAAGGAGTGATGAAGATTCAGGGAAAATATATTATTCAGGCATATAGGTAAGCTAGACCTCAGAGATGGTCTGCTCTGCGCAGTTTCGGTTCAAAGGAGAGAATCTTCCCACAGATGTTGCTGCCGCTTTAGTTGTAGTAAGAAGAAAGAAGAAGAGTAATTTCACCTTCATGATCTCAGGATGGTTCCATGGGCACACGCGATTTAAACTGGCAAGTGTCAACTATGGATTAGATTAGACCAAGAAATTGCAAATTACTTCAATGCAAAGTGACCTTTAAAAAAAAAAAAAATTAACCGGGACAAGACAGATCTTCCCACTACATATAATATTAATATCCATATTACAAGACTCAAATCATCACAAAAAAAAGGGTACGTACAATGACACCTTGGTCAATGCCCATTGCTTACGCTTGCCTGCTTGCTGAAAAAAAAATAACATTAAACCAAAGTTTCAAGTGGCTTTCCCTTGTGCATATATTTAAGTTTGAGAAATGGTTCAAGAGAGACCACAAAACCGACCTTTATAAAACATGAGATGACGGGCTACGCTCGAGAGGTCTGGTCCTGCAACATAATCCAGTCCCTTATAGATTTGTAGCAGTAGATACAAGATAATCCTGTGCAAAAAGAAGAAGTCAACTTGCGTTAAACATTGTGATATAAATAGATATAGAGAGATGCGTGATTAACCGTGACTCACTCGCGTACGCCTTGTGGGAAAATCAATGCGGTGATCTTCCTTAACATTGGTGACATAACGATTACAAATACCACTGCTCCTCCAGCAAGCAAAGCATCTCCTGAGCTCTGGAAACAGCACAAGAGTGTTTTTACTTTTTATATTGGTTATAAAGTTGGACTTTAAACTGAAAACTGGAGACTGGATTCAAAAGAACCTGAAGAATCAAAACCGCAGCCAAAATCCTGATGCACCAAGAGATAAAGAGCGAAGTGCTAATGTCAATGGAGTCATCTGGAGCAAGAAGAAGTTGTGTATTGACAGCCAGGAATCCAAAAGCTACTCCAAGCTGTTGTAAACCCAGTAACTCCTGCGGAACCAAAATGCGGTTAATATGAGCTTAGGCTACATCAGTAAATACTGACACTATTAAAAACTACGTACAGATTCTTTGATTCCAGCTACGACTCCCACCAACGCTCTTTGAAAATCTTGAAAGAAACCGGGTATGTATGGAAGACTAACATAAGTTAGACCAAGCTGACAATAAAAAAAATGAAAGAAAAACAAATCTTGTGAGTGTTGGAATAATGGGATACAAAAAAAAAGAGAAGAAAAAAACACAACAAATCACCAGAGATGAATATAGGAACAATGCCGAGAAACTCGGCCGAGTTGGTAGACGCCTAACTCCCTGTACGTACACACGTCAATTATCAAAAGCAAAATCTTAAAAAGGATAGAGAAAAGAAAAGGAAAAAAAAAAGAATGGGTTGAGGACGTCACCTGAAAGAGGAGAAGCAGGAAAAACAGTACAAGACCAACAGTAAAACAACAAGTGCAGTAAAAAGCATATGATGTACTCAGTGTAGAAGCCCAAGTCATCAAAACGGTACCAACGATTAAGTAATTAATGCGATACATAAACGACCCTGCAAAAAGCATAGAAACGCATTTCATAAAAAAAGAGGAGAAGCAGGAAAAACAGGAAAAGACCAACAGTAATTAAACCAATAAGGACAAGAATGTAACCTTGTAAGGTAGACACTTGCAGAGTGACATTGGACGATGAGCTGGCTACTCTTACATCAAGGAGTTTGTGGTCGAATGGTGACATTGTCGCAGTCCATAAACCATCAATGAGTTCCTCCCATTCATAATGAGGGCACATTCCAACTGCAAGGGACGAATTCCTACACAAAAAAAAAATAAAGAATCAAACTTGAGTGTTTTGGACTAGAAAGAAAGACTCTCAATGGGCTAGAAAGAAAGACTAGATCTCTCACCTATGGAAGCAAACGTGTATGGTACTTGTGTTCCCAGCGGCTGAGGCGTTGACTATAATCTTGAGTGAATGTGTATACTTAGACATCATCTGTTTTGCTGACCTTGGGAATCCATGGATGTGTNTTTTCGTGTCTCACATGCCTCAGAAGCTTAAGCTCTCTCAATGTCCTCAACGCATCGATGCGGTTCTCAAATACGTTGTGGATCTTCTTAATGGCAACTCTCTCGTTGGTCTCTCTGTTGACTGAAGAACAAACCACACCATAAGCTCCTCTCCCAATTGGCTTAATCGGGACGTACTTAGTGTCAATTTCGAATAGTGTTTGCCAGATCGTGTAGTAATGTTTCCCTTGTTGTCTAATCCCATTTGGAGGCTCAGCTAGCATCGCCATTCTTCTGTCTTCTTCTTCTTCCTCGCTGCTAAATCACCTAAAACCAGAGACAGGACAAAAACGAAAAACCCTCCCAGCTTTGCGAAAAAAATGGGCGAAATTGAGCAATTACAAGCTCAAGTCCGATCTAAATTCCGCAGAATCGAAAAGGGTTTATAGGAATTTTCGTTTTTTTATTTGGTGGGGAAGTTACCGAATTTATGCTTACTTCCCGACAGTAAATGGGAGCTTTTTGCTCGCTTACGTTATTCCTCTTGAAAAGGAAAAATCAAACCACAAAATCTTTGCTTTTTTTTTTTTTTTTTTTTTTAAATTATTTCTTCTTCCTTTACTTAGCTATCAATCAAGAAAAAGTAAAAAAAGTGAACTTTCACATGTCATCATCAAACATTTCAAGAATTGGTTAACAAAATTACAAATAACTCGAAAACTAGCAAAACACAAGATAAATTAAAAGTAAAATCAGGACTTGTAATCGCCTTACCCAAGAAATTACAGAAGAGGACGAAGTCAAGAAGAGATGGGAATGTATGACTCGATCCGGAATCACATGGGTTCTACTTCGTCGTTATCCAGAGACTATGGATCAGATACATACATAATCGTGGAGGCCCATACCAGAAATTTTAAAAGGGTGAAGAAGAAGACTAGTTGATATATACTGTACATAATCTTAGGTGTAAAAGGCAATCAGTATTTTATTTTATTTGGCACGCTAAAGAAAGAACATATAAAACATGTGGATGCATGTAACGTGACACGTGGATGACGTCGAGTAGTGGCAAACTCTTTGATAGGACCCACTTTGGTCAAAAGTTTCCAACTCAACTTTAAAAGGTCAAACAGAAGAGGTTCACTTAAGAAGTAGGAAACATGAGTTTCAAAAACATTTGATCAGTGATCTCTCTAAGCTGAGATGATGAAATTAATAATTGTGACTAATGGCATCGTATGAAATAATACACTCTACAAAAATATATCATCATTTTTCTAAATAGTATACATCGTTTGTAAATTTTATATTTTTCTAGTAACTAGTAGTAGTATGCACACCAAAACTGCAATTCGATGTACATTATAAGAAACTATATATATAATATACACAGAGAAAGAACAAAACTGTCTTTCTTGTCAAATTTCTTTAATAATATAAACAAGAAATTGATTTTACAATAAGATTGGCGTTTGATGATTTAGACCTTGGATACAAAAAAAATTTAGAATTTTCACTCAACCATTGAATCCTTTAGTTCTTCAAGAGGCGGCTTTTCCCTTCATATTTCCTCACTCACCAGTAGTTGAACTGCAAAGGACAAGAGGCAAAACCACCAAATACCAGTTAAAAAGCATTCACAACACTCGATGGCTTGTGTTTCAAGTCTGAACATAAATCAAGTTCCAAGAGTCTAAATAAAACTAAAAAGGCTTACGAGCTTCTTCTTCTTCTTCTTTTTCTCGATGTATGCCACGAGCTCCTCCTGGCGACCAAGAGAATCCTCCAAGGCCTGCATTCAAAAGAAAGTAGCTTTAACAAGCTTTTTCAAGGGAGGAAGTTTAGTGAGTATTGATGTTAACGATTTCAGAGTATTATTGTTACCTTCTTAGTTGCCGCAAGCTCTTGCTCCAACACATTGGACCGGCTTATGGCAGCGTTAAGCATCTCTTCCTTTTCCGGAGGCATAGTTGTTGGCTGTGCGCTCAAGACGGTCACTTTCTGCTCCAGCTCGGCCATTCGTTTCATGATGGCCATGAAGTCTTCGCCTGAGATCGCGGGCACGGTCATTTTCTCTGACTGCATCGCGCTCTTGTTCATTGAGGCATCGTCGCAGTACACGGGGCTTGAGTATAAGGTTGACTCGGTTAGTTTCCTGGGGACGTTTTTAGTGACTCTGATCATGGTTACAACACCCATCACAAGAGCCATGACGCCGGTGAAAATGGGAGACCTCCCTCCATCGGTACTGGTAGCGTTGTTGCACGCCTCTTGTATCGCATAAACTTCTTCTGCTCAGAAGAACAACATGAAGCAGTTAAGGTCAAATGTCACATGCAATTACCGGCTTCTAAAGAAATTAAGGTCATACTTTTCGAGAGGGAAAATTTGGCTTCAGGCATGTTCCAGGCTGGGTGAGCAATTGGGACCTGAGTTACGAGAAAAGAATAATAAAGAGAAAATCAAATCAGGTTCAAGTACGTTGGCACGAAATTTATAGAGGTTGGTCATTCTTACAATTTCACAGGGAGAGAGCTGTGACGAAGCCTTTTCCTCTTCAGGGGCCGGCTCTGTTGTAGATTCATTTCCCTGGAAGATCATTGAATATAAGTTTATCTAGCATTCGAAGGAGTGATGAAGATTCAGGGGAAAATATACTATTCAGGCATATAGGTAAGCTAGACCTCGGAGATGGTCTGCTCTGCGCAGTTTTCAGCTTGGGATCTCTTTGAGCATTTGTGGTCACCATTGTTAACCCTCTGCAAGTAAAATGCAAAGTCAGGTTCGGTTCCAAGGAGAAGAATCTTCCCATAGATGTTGCTGCCGCTTTAGTTGTAGCAAGAACTTATCCGAAGAAAGAAGAAGAGTAATTTCACCTTCATGATCTCAGGATGGTTCCATGGGCCTTTGTCAGAGCGCATACAGCCCCCATTGTCAGCACAGGTACAGGAACCTCCAAGAAACTCAGGGAGTTCACTGAGACAAATTGAGATCAGAAAGTCAGTCTTCAATAGCATAGATTGACTAGCATGAATATCTAAATGGCTCACCTCTCATCAATTATCTCAAGCAGCTTGCTTTGGTACTTGTTGCCAAGAACCTGGTGGCATTCAACAAATATATAGCTAATTACTTAACACTATCTTCATTCAGAGAAAAATAAACAGATTCATCAATAGGAAAAGGTTTGAATACTTGCATGTATCTTTGCTGTAGTCTTTGGGTCAAGGAAAGACTTGACCGTGTTCCACAACATTCTGAATCCTGAGCCAGCGTTGATGATAAACATCCTGTTCAAGGTCTGAGCCAAAGGACGTTAAAGAGTTTAAATTTATAGCTCGTAGACCAAAGGAAAATAATCGAGCATAAGAATATAAACCTCACCTCGGGATAGTTGTCACCGTCCACCTTTTGAAGACGGGTAATCAAGTCCCTAGCAGCCTTTTTGAAGTTCTTGAGTCCCTGTTATACCCAGAAGAAGAGCATGGGAGATTATATGATGAGTAGAAAAGCAAAGACAATGGCTATACGTAAGTAAAGGTTTCGTGAACATACCACTCCTTGGACGTCAAGAATAGTTGTGCTTTGATCAACGTGCTTGTTTGCTGCGATGGAGCATGCTGGGAACTTAACGTTGAAGGTCCTCTCAAACTCCATGACATGGTAGTTTACATACCTATCCATGGTAGTGACTTGCATCAACTTGGTGGAGTCCACTAGACCAAGCCTCTCAATGTACACAGGTCGTCCTTCCTTGTCAACTCCGTGGTGCCCTTGAGGGTAGTATTTCAACACTTCATCAATTTCCTTGAAATCAAACTCCTTAGGTATACAAAAACCAAAAAATCAAGTGTTAGTCAGGAGAAGCATATATTCAAATCTGGAAAGCTCGTTGAATAATAATAAAAATAAGAATACCTCCACGACAGTGTCAGCACCAAACTCCTTCCTCCATCGAAGCATTTCGGTCCACATGAGTTTGGTTTTGTCGAGATCGAATTTTCTTGCCTTGAGAAATCTAAGCATCATGTGGTAGTCATCGTGTTTCTCCGGGAGAAGCTCGTCGAGGATAAGCGCCTGGCGGAAGGCGTCAACGGCTTTCATCTCCTCGGCGTCATGCACATCTTCGATCTCCACGGGAATCACTTTGCTGCTTCTCCTTCTCTTGGTCATGGAGTATCTCAGGTTCTTGGAGGAGCTCCTCTTCTTAAAAGAGCCCATCCTTGGTTTCTCCACGGCATCTAAACAATTCCCAACATCAAGAGGCATGAAGAAGAAGAAGAAGAAGAAGAAGAAGAAGATAGCAGCAGCAAAAGACCAAAACAAAGACTTTTCTCTTCTTTACCTTGGATCAAAGACATGATAGGTGGAATAGGCAGAAAAGGGCACGAGGGAGGAGCACTCTTACGAGAGTGTCTTTATTAATTTAATCAATGCCCTTTGCCAATATTCCTGCAAATATCACACACATCCATCAAATTACAAACGATGAACAAGAATCCGATTCCATCTCACATGGAAGAAAATTAAAAAAAAAACAAAAAACAAATTACCTCTGCAAAGAGGAAATGAGAGGATGGAGAAAGATAAAAAGGAGATTAAAACTGTTCCGAAAATCTCTCCAGGCTCTATTAAAAGCTCCACCACTGGTTTTCTCCTCTTTCCCCCCAACCATTAATCTCTCTTCTCCTTCCATTAATCTGTTCCTTCTCCTTCCTTTTTTGGTCACAGTTTTTTTTTGGTTATGCTTCTAATTACAAAACAGAACATGCTATATCATCTCCTGTCTCACGCACTTGGATTATATGATGCGCACACGCGATTTAGACTGGCACGTGTCAACACAAGCCCTAAAGAGGCTGGAGCATATAAAATATCGTCGCATGATTTATTATTTTTCCTTCATATATTCAAATATTTTCAAGGAATTATTTGTGGAACCAACGAAACTGGGAGGGTTTACCTCTAAAAAACTACAAAATCGCTAATTTGATTAGATTAGACCAAGAAATTGCAAATTAGTACTTCATTGTATTCTTCATAGTGAACTCCTTTAAAAAAA
>JAHZTW010000002.1:47372901-47416806 GCA_020283515.1 Alliaria petiolata | reverse complement strand
ATACTAGAAAGTTAAAAAACATTTATGATAGTTTAAGATTGTAATAAATATTAATTTATGCAAAAGTTTACAAATTCTTCTTATCCAAAGTGAGTTTTATAAAACTCTTATACTTATGAATAAACATTAACTCCTTCTATTCCTCTATATGAAATGATTTCATGAAAAAATTATAAATTCTACTTTTTCTTATAATTTGTATATAAACTTAAAAATTCATGTAATATTTGCATTAAACTTATATGACTTACTTTACAAAGCATATCCCAATTTAGGGTATAGGGTTTGGCAAGTATTCGTGGTTTGCGACAGATTTGCGACGGCATTGCGACGACCCATAGCAAATCCGTCGCAAATCTTATATATTTATAATCTTATTAAATTTGGTTATGCAAATATTTTTTTATCATACTAAAAAGTTAAAAAAACATTTATGATAGTTTAAGATTGTAATAAATATTAATTTATGCAAAAATTTACAAATTTTTCTTGTCCAAAGTGAGTTTTATAAAACTCTTATACTTATGAATAAACATTAACTACTTCTATTCCTCTATATGAAATGATTTCATGAAAAAATTATAAATTTTACATTTTTCTTATAATTTGTATATAAACTTAAAAATTCATGTAATATTTGCATTAAACTTAAATGACTTACTTTACAAATCATATCCCAATTTAGGGTATAGGGTTTGACAAATATTTGTGGTTTGCGACAGATTTGCGACGGATTTGCGTCTGTACGGCATGCCGTTGCAAATATGTCACAAAACTGTCACAAATTACGATGCGTTTGCGACGACCTTTGTCGTCGCTTATTTGCGACGGATTTACGACGGTATATATTTTGTCGCAAAGTCGACGCAATTGTGTCGCAAATTTACGACGGATATTGACCGTCGCAAATTTCCGTCGCAAATTGATTGTTTTCTTGCGCACAATATATTCAAAGACGTTTATAACAACTATTAAACCGGTTCTATATCCGTACAATAAAAAAAAACCACCAGTTCGGTTTAATTGATTTATCATACCATGGTGCTTTCCCAAACTTTTTGTTCTTCTGGTTGAGCTTTTCTTCTGGTAGATTCAATATTCATGTTGTTTCATTTCCTTTTCTTGATGCTCTTGAATATCTCTCTGTTCTTTCTCTTTCTTCTCTTTCCTTGGCCTCTTGTAGCATCATACCCATCTCTTCCTGTTCAAGACACTCTTTCAGTCTTCTCTCAATCTCTGCTCTCTCAAAAGCCTCTATCAGCCTTTCTTTGTTTCTCTTCTAGCTCAATAGCTTCTTCTTCTCGTTCTCCTTCTTTTCAAGTACATCTTGCACTCTCCTTTATTTCTCCTTTTGCTCAAGGGCTTCTTTCAACTTCCTCTCATTCTCTGCCTGCTCAAGAACCTCTTTAGCTCTCCTCTCATTTTCTTCCCTCCCTTTAATCCGCCTTTCCTTCTCTTCTTGTTCAAGAGTTTCTTTCAGCCTTTGCTCCAGCTCTGCCTTTTCATTAGCCTCTTTTATTCTTCGTTCGTTTTCTTCCTTTTCACGTGCTTCTTTTATTTTCCGTTCCTTCTCTTGCTCAAGCGCACTTTCATTTCTCTCTCATTCTCTGCCTTCTCATGGGCCTCTCTCATTCTACGGTTCTTTTCTTCCTTTTCAAAAGCTTCTTTTAGCCGCAGTTCATGCTCTTCTCGTTCTTTCATTTTCCTTTCTTGTGATGCCTTTTCGCAAGCCTCTGCCGCTCTACGTTCATTCTCTTCTTTTTCACGAGCTTCCTTAAGCTCTTTTACCTTCTCTTCTTGCTCCAAAGCTGCCTTTACTTTTTTCTCATTTTTTGCCTTCTCAAAAGCTTCTCTTTCTCTCCTGTCAATTTCTTCCTTTACACTAGCCTCTTTAGACCTAGTTTCCTCATCCATCCGCCTCAAGGCCTCATTCAGTTTTGACTCGTCCGTTTAGCCATGCATTCCCAAATTTTTACCATTTCCTTTCAGTTCCGGGGAAACCTCACCTCTAGCGTGCTTTCATGATCTGCTAAACCAATCTCAGAAACAGTCACAAAAGCTTCACTGGGATAAGACGTAGCTCCGCTGTAATACTTATGGCCAGTTATGGGCACCATCCTTTTCTTCAAAGCCATATTTACCTCTGCCAACAGAAGAGAGCCCCGTCTCTTTCTTGAGACTTGTAGTTCCGCTTGCACTAATCATTTCATCAACTGCGACGGTGTAACCAGGAGTAGCACCAAGATCAGCTACACGTATCACGCCACTGGACATGTTTATGTCGCTTATCTGACTGGCTTTGTTATAGGAGATGTTAAACTCTGTACAGGTGGCTTTAAGCAATATGCTTTTGATTTGGTGGTCATCTCTCTCCAACTTAAGCCTATGTTGGTTTATTTCAGATGTTTGGATTATGGAAGGCTGTCGCTGAGAAGCAAGCCAAGGGAGTCGAGAGTCAATTAACATATCATTGCATTCTTCATAGTGAATATCTTTTTTTTAAAAAAATTAACCGGGACAATACAGATTTTTCCACTACAAATATTAATTTCCATATTATAAGACTCAAATCATCTAAAAAAAAAGGGGTCATTTAAGACCATAATAACACCTTTGGTCAATGCTCATTGATTACGCTTGCCTCCTTGCTGAAAAAAAAAAAACATTAAACCAAAGTTTCAAGTGGCAAGTTTGAGTCTGAGAAATGGTTCAAGAGAGATAAAAAAACCCGACCTTTATGAAACAAGAAATAACGGGCTACGGCCGAGATGGATGGTCCTGCAACATAATCCATTGCCTTGTGGATTTGTAGCAGTAGATACATGATAATCCTGTGCAAAAAGAAGAAGTCAACTTGCGTTCAAAATTGTGATATATATAGAGATGCGTGATTAACCGTAACACTCACTCGCGTACGCGTTGTGGGAAAATCAATGCGGTGATCTTCCTTAAGATTGGTGACATAACGATTACAAATACCACTGCTCCTCCAGCAAGCAAAGCATCTCCTGAGCTCTGGAAACAGCACAAGAGTGTTTTTATATTTTGGTTATAGAGTTGGGACTTTAGAATTGACCTGGAGACGACTGGATTCAAAAGAACCTGAAGAATCAAAACCGCAGCCAAAATCCTGATGGACCAAGAGATAAAGAGTGAAGTGCTAATGTCAATGGAGTCATCTGGAGCAAGAAGAAGTTGTGTATTGAGAGCCACGAATCCTAAAATCATTCCGAGCGGTTGTATTTTAGGCAACGAGTACAGTACCACCTGAGGAACCAAAATGCGGTTAATATGAGCTTAGGTTACATCAGCTGCAAAGTAAAAATACAGACACTATTAAAAATAACTACTTACAAATTCGTCGATTCCATCTTTGACTTCGAAAAGTAAATCGAACAAGGAAAGTTTTTTTTAAAAAAAAGTGAAAGAACAAGAATGTAACCTTGTAAGGTAGACACTTGCAGAGTGACATTGGATGATGAGCTCGCTACTCTTACATCAAGGAGTTTGCGGTCGAATGGTGACATTGTCGCAGTCCATAAACCATCAATGACTTCCTCCCATCCATAATGAGGGCACATTCCAACTGCAAGGGACGAATTCCTACACACACGCAAAAATAAAGAATCAAACTTTGAGCGAAAGAAAGACTCTCACCTATGGAAGGATATTGATTTGGACTAGAAAGAAAGACTAGATCTCACCTATGGAAGCAAACTTGTATGTTACTTGTGTTCCCAGCGGCTGAGGCGTTGACTATAATTTCGAGTGAATGAGTATACTTAGACATCATCTGTTTTACTGACCTTGGGAATCCACGGATCTGTATCCTCTCACAGAGACTTGTACTTTGATTCAATCCAGGAGAACCTTTAACCTCTAAACTAGGAGTGACTCCGTTTTGTCCCACAACTGTTCATAATCATAGGGTTAATTAGAAACACAAGATTCTCTCAATTGCAACAATCTCCAATCATAAAAGCAAACTTGAAATACTTACCCGACAACAGTTCATCGGATGAAAAAAGAGACTTGACACCATATCCAATTACGAGAACGGTTGTCATATAAAGCACGCTCACTACAGAAAGGCGGAGAAAAAGAACAAGTTTACTCTCGTCAGCCATCGATGGTTTCTAGATGAACGAAATGATTGATTTCTAGATTTTAAAATCAAAAGTGAAGTAGATCGGAAATTGACGCAGGGCAGGCTCGATTAGGTCTAGGTTCGACTTTAAGAGATGCGAGAGTGGCCAAGTGCAAAAAAATAAATGTGAGAATATTTTTTTGGACTAAGTTTCCTAATCTGTTCTTCTTCCTTTTTTGGTCACAGTTTGTACTTGGTCATGCTTCTAATTACAAACCAGAGGGAAGAGACATTATATGATGCGCACACGCGATTTAGAATGACACGTGTCATCTATGGATTGATAAAGAAGAGAGTAACATAAGCCCTAAAGACCGCCGGAGAGCATATCAATATCGTCGCATGCATGGTTTATTTTTTCCAACATATATTCAAATATTTTCAAGGAATTCTGCAACTACACTTAAACTATCTGATGATCATTTACGTGTACAAGTAGGGAAAATAAGAAAAAAGAAAAGAGACTCGAAAGATGGATCAAACGAAAAGATTTGAATTTTTTTCAAAAATTAATGCCAGTAAAAATGAACAATGCCTGTAAAATTTTAACACAAGTTTTTACTTAAATTTACATGTACTATGATTAAAAAGTTGTTAACATAAGTTTTTACTTAAATTTTTTTTTAAAAAATTGATTTTTAAGACACCCATCCAAAGTGTGTCAATTGTAAACTCAAAAACAACATTGTCTTATATCCAAAAAGTACACAAAATATTAATCAATAAGGCACCACATGGTGTTACATTTGGGTTGCTCTTAGGTAAGACTTGAAATTTGATAGTTTAAGTGCGTCAACTTTCTATCACATATTTAAATATTTAGAAGAACTTCTGCGACTGCTTTTGAACTATCTGATCATTAATTAAGTGTCCAAGTAGGGAAAAGAAGAAAGAAAAGAGACTCAAATAATCAAAGGAAAAGATTTGGAAAATTTTCATAAATTAAAGCGAGTAAGAAGAACAAGAAGCCATTGTCTTGGAGATTTCTCCTTCGTCCACAAGCCCATTAGTGAACGTAGCGAACCGGTTTTGGAAACGACTATGAACATCTACAAGCTGCATTTGAGTCTTCAAATGTTGAAAGAGTTCCTTAGGTGTTCTTGATGACAAAGACTCTCTCTCTGGATGAGTTTGGTGTTTCATGACTCGAGTAGAAGCTCTGAAGCGAGTCTCCTTAGTGATTCGGATACTTTAAGAAGATCAGAATCTGAGTGTCCCGCTGAAACGAACAGTTTGATCCCCACAGGTAACCGACATTTATCAAGAAACGATCTTTTAGAACTCACAACCAACAACGAGTCTTCCTTCAGAGCCTGCATAAATCCAGTCATGTCAACAAACCGGGAGAAAGAAGGGTTTAGATTCGGTTTTCGCAAAGAAACAATGTACTTACTCGATCAGCCATTTTCTCCAGTAGAAGCAAGTCGTCTTTTGTTGAACCACTCGATTTCTGTAATTTTAAGAAAACGATAGGTGATTCCGGGTTGCTTGCTAGCGACATCCCCTTGATATCAGACAATCCTGCGTGTGTGTTCCCAACGTTTTTGTTCACAAAAAAAGGAAAACTTTGTTGTTGCCGAATAAATCGAAATCAAAATGAAAGATCAAACCTTTCCATAACAGAGCAATGTTTTGCTTCAGCTTAACTAACATATCAGGGTTTTGATCGATGACATCGATGGCAGTGATAGCAGCGCTTGCAAGGTACGGTGGCAAAGAAGCAGAGAACACATACCCTGAACTGCTAAGTCTCTGTGCATCCCAAAGAGTGTCAAGTTTCTCTTATCGATACTTTACATTTTTGTTTGAAATTAGTTCATCAGCTTGATCATGATTTACCTGGTAATCGATGATGCGGGCATTCCCAGTGCAAAATCCACCCTCTGTAGCTAATGCGTGGCCCATTGCAGCAGTCACAACATCTATCTTCTCAATCTGTTTAAAGGAAAATAATCATAACAAACTCATCAGCATGGGATATAGCAAATGATAAGTCAGTCTACTAGAATGTGTGTCATTCATACGCACAGGGACACCGTGATGCTCTGCAAGACCTCTCCCGGAACTGCCAAGCACACCAAAAGAGTTGCTTTCATCCAATATAACACGAAACCGATACTTCTCTTTTAGTTTCACTATCTCATCCAGAGGGGCGATTTGGCCAGAGTTCTGCAGATTTTAACATAACCAAATGGCGAGGCGTATTAGTTCAAGGTGAGTTTTCAAATGTGGAAGCAGGAGAAGAAACAAAAAAAAACAGAGAGCGGTTTACAATACCTGATATACAGCTTCAGCTACAATGTAACGCCTCAAGTTCTTTGAGCGCTTGTTCTTTGTCATGATTTTCTCAAGTGTACTACGAAAGGAGTCCATGTCATTGTGCTTGAAGTACACGATTGTACTTCTGGAAAGCTGAAGTCCATTTTGTATTCCCCAGTGAACACCCTCGTCGCTAAGAGAAATGGAAAAGACAAGAATGAACCCAATGTTGAGATAAAAGAGACATGAGACGTATAGACAAAGACGTTCAATTCATTCCCGGTATTTCTACTAGCGTAATCTGATAAGTTGAAAGAAATTGTGTACGCAACAATGATATCGCCTTTTTTACAGAAACAGGGAATTGTGCTGAACATCGTGGAAAGTCCATAAGAATAGAGGATTGTATCAGGAGTACCCAAAATTTTTGATATTCTGGTTTCGCAATCAAGGTGGACATCTAGTCAACAAAAGTATCAAACAGTAAGAAATCCTTTCGAAGCAAACTAATAGAGGAAAAAAATGAGCCCTTCCAGAACAAATGTTTCCTTCTCGAATTCTTACCAATAGTGCCATAGAATCCACGAGGGCCACAAGAACCGACTCCATATTTTCCCAACGCAGAAGTACATGATTCCTGGCGAAGACTATCTTAAGTACAACTGTTCACAGAGAGAAGAAACCGTATTGAATACAAAGTAGTAGGTTGACGTTACCAGCAACTTCTCGTGTCCAATGAGTCCAAGATAATTAGCTGAGGCAAAATTCACCACGTCTTTTCCATTAACCGTTGTATGCGGTCCAGCAGCACTGCATGAACCCAAACAAATCTTAAAGCATAACCGCTAAAAAAGGAGATGAGACAGGATACAGAGAAGTTTTCCACCACACCTTTCAAGAACTGGTGGCTCGTGCCTCATGTCCTCTGTAATCGGCGGTATAAGAGGTTCAGGGACCCATTCATCACATAACTCGTCTATTTCCTGAGTACAAACATTCCAAAACTAGTCAAAGATGTTAAGCGAATCCTATGATCTAAAAAAGGGTATCTAAAATCAAAAGGACGTCATAAATGGGATGGAGAAAGAACCTGCTCAGTTAATGGTCGCTTGGGGGGTTTGTAGCTCTTTTGAGAGAGGAGGAAGACAATTACAAAACCCAACAGTACTTCCACAAAGATGTGCCCTGGGAGAACAAAAAGTTTAAATCTTTAGTGATCTCCATAGCCTCCAAAAACTTGATAGACAAAAGTTCACTAAAACCTACATTGGATTGGGACGCCGAACAGAACAACTCTAGCTGAAGGAGCATCCAGAATCATTTTCACCCAATCTAAAGCGGCGTTAAACATTTCCACGAGATTCGTATCCATTGCTAAAAAAAAAGTTCTGTATTTTTTTTTTCCTTGTAGAAATATTTGCTCGACGGATCGAGCAAAGTGCAGCGAGTTTAACTTTCGGACAGCCTGACAGAACCACGTCCAATTATCAAATCAGTATACAATTTTCACAATTCAGATCAGTGGACAACAAAAATGGCAATTCGAATCCACAAAAAAGAAGAGGAACCCTATCAGCAAAGATCTGTTATCAGATCACTGAAACAACGAGAAACGTTCAAAACCTCGCGCAAAATCGGTATTTCGGCGAAGAAAATATCAACTTCAGGGATCGAGAAGAAGAAAACAGATTAGGAAACTATATGATTACAATAGATCCGACACAAATCAAGGAATGTAACCTGATCCCAATTGATTTGGGGGAAATCGAAAGGAGCAGAAGATATCTTCGTGTCCACAAGAGTGTCAGACACACGACGAGTGTTTTCAAATTCGCAGATACAAGTTTGACTTTCAACGTTTCTCTAGGCAAATTTGATTAAGCAGAGCAAAAACAAAAATCAATTACAGAGAGATTTTATTATAAGGAAATTGAAAAAAAAAAAAAATGGAGAAGAAGAAGACGAGCGGGCGGATCTCTCCATGTCGCCAGTAAATTTATGGGCCCAGAGGTTTTCGGACTAAACTTATTTTTATTTTATTCTTTTGCCCAAAACAAAAAAAAAAACTTATTTTTATTTGGTTAAAAGTGAGTTACGTGAACCGATTGTAAAAGCCCATAATAATCTGGCCCATATTTTACTTCGCAGAAAACCCTAACTCTAACCTAGTCAGATTTCTATTTATATTGATGTTGTCTACTCTGACAGACTGACACAATGTAACTCGGTTATCTGTATTTTCTTCTTTAAGTACGTTTTTGTCTTTTTGGTGTTCAGAAAGGCTTCTTAAGAACTTTTAAAGTCAACTCTATACATATATATATAGATCTATCATATATGTGTGTGTTATTTTTTCAGCACAATCGTTTTATTGTTGATAGATCTCGATAATAACAGAGAGAAAAAGTAACAATCTCTATTTTTTCCGATCTAAAACAGATGTGGATTTGAAAAACTTTTTTTTTTTTTTGAGTTCTAAATTTTCTAAGAACTTTTGAAGTAACTCTATACATATTTAAAGATCCCTCATATCTTTTTTTTTTTTTCAGCATAATCGTTTCTTGTTGATAGATCTCTATGCGAAAATGATTTTGTTTTTGGTATCAAAATACTCTTTTTCTAAAATAAAAACTATGCTTCTCATACTAAAAAATTATTTGGGATATGATTTTATTGTTGATAGATTTATTAAATTATGTTGATATTTTTTTGGTGCTAAATCGGGCTAAAGCCCAATAGCCAATAGTATAGGCGGATAAAAAAACCATAAACGCTGGTTAAGGTCCATCTGATCCAGAAGAAACCATACATCATTATCCCTCTTTCTGAAGAAATAAAGCAGATGCGAAGAGGAGCGAACCGCGAACCCTAATCTCCGATCATGTCGCCGAATCTGAGGTCCGTCATCGCGCAGGTACATGGCGAAAAATCTGTCTATATGAGTTTTTATTGTTTTGTTTTTCGATTGAGCCATATGTTGACGAACCAGCTTTACTACCGCGGAGGGAGATGCATTGGATCTCGATCCAGTGGTAACGTAGAGTTCCTTGGAGTGATTGGAACTGGGAGCAGACCCAGAGCTCCTCTCTATGCAATGGTTTCTTTTCTCTTCTCGATCCAATTTCATATATGTTCCTGATTAAATTGTACCTGATTAAATCCGATATTTGTTTCAGGTTTCTTACAGAGCATTTGTAAAGATGCCCTATCAGAAACGCATTCGCAGTATCTACAGCTTGATTTTGTCAAAGTACTCAGCGTATTATCTGTCTACTCTACGTGGTGTTGCTCTTCATTGTTCTACTTTATGGAAGAAATCAACAGTCTTCGTTAGTGGTGTTATTCCCTATTCTCTCTCTCTTTAGAGAAACAAATTGTTCGTGTTGCTTGTTTTATTGTGCTCTTATGAAACACTGAGCACAATGAAACAAGCAACACGAACAACCTCTTTCTCAAAAGAGAGAGAATAGGGAATAACACCACTAACGAAAACTGTTGATTTCTTCCATAGAGTAGAACAATGAAAAGCAACACCACGTAGAGTAGACAAATTGTTGTGCGCTCTTCTAGATCTTCAAAGCAACATAGTTGTGCAAAGAGAGGACATCAAACTTCCTCCGCATCTACATTATCGGTGGTTGAACCACCGGAAAGATGGTGTGATCTCGGTCGTACCGAGATCATCTAAATGCCAGGACCTAAAGGCTCCAGCATGTGTGAAGCAGAACAAAGCCGGTCATAGACACATAGAGTGACACCTCTTGTTAAAGATTTGGCCAGCATTGCCATTTTCAATAGAAGAATCATATTGTTGTTTACTTTTTTGGATGTGTTTAAATTTTTGTTATATATTGGAAATAATATATATACATATACATATATTGGATTTATTGCAATCACAGTGCTCTAAATGGTTGTTTGATAATTCAAAATCAATTATTTTTAAATTCTTTTGTATTCACTTAAAATCAATAATCCAATACCCCATCTTAAAGTATCAGCATGCTGAGATACAACAAGACCATGATTTAAAAAAAAAAAAAATTAAAAAAAAAATAAACCAATTTTTTTTGTCAACAACAAATAAACCAATTATAGGATGACACGTGGCCATCTCTCTTATTTTTTTAATTTTTTTCATTTATTTATTAGTGAGATACTCTAGATG
This sequence comes from Alliaria petiolata, assembly GCA_020283515.1. NCBI lineage: Eukaryota > Viridiplantae > Streptophyta > Magnoliopsida > Brassicales > Brassicaceae > Alliaria > Alliaria petiolata. Next base: position 47,406,232 of record JAHZTW010000002.1, on the reverse strand, counting down.
AAATCAAATTTTAACTGTAAAAATCAAGTTTTATAAAATTACTAAAAAAAATGCAAGTGATGATAATAAATCGAAAAGAAAGAGAGACGGAGGAGTTTGTAGGGTCTACATATAAAATTGAAATTGGAACAAACTTTCTCTTCTCTTCTCCATTACCATGTCCTCTCCTTCTTTCCCTCTGCAAACCCTAATTTTCCTTCTCCTCTACTCTCTCGTCTTCCTCTCTCTGTCTCTCTCTCTCTCTCTCTCTCTCTCTCTCTCTCTCATTCCTTTTTCCCATAGAAACTGAGACGATAAGATAACTTCAAAGCTGTTGACATACATACACCTTGTAAGAAACGCAGAGGTAAAATCGAATTGCTTGTTCATCTGGCACTCTGTTTTCTTATATTTTATATGATTTATGATTATTGTATGTTTCAATGCTGCGTAATTCCCTTTCATCGATCACCTTATGATCGAGTAATTATGATGTTCATGTGAATTTTGCTGCTTATTCCGTGGTTAGTTACGAGAATTCGTGAGATTTTAAAATTGAGTTTGGAGATGCCATATTCGGAAGAAGAAAAAACAAAGTTTTTTTGATGATCCGTGTATGTTCTTCCTTTACGATTGCCTCAAGAATCGATCGTTAATGAAACGGATTGTTTTTATTTTTAAATCTGATTCAGATGTGTGTTCTCTGATTTGTTCCTTTGGGTTTTCCATCGAATTCCGGCCCATGTTATCCGATTTACGGTCTCGAGATTAAGACACTAATTCTGTATTATTGTTTGTCCGATTTGGGTTTTATAGGTGATTCAATGGAGACGAATCCGTTCGACATGAATCAGCTCGATTCCGATTCGCATCTCCCTCCTCGAAAGCGACTACTTGCTGGATTCAAGAAACTAAACTCCAACGGCAACGGCAAGGAAAAGTATATTTTGTTTGGATTCAACAATTGGATACAGGGTTTTTAGCAAAAAAAAACAATTGGATACAGGGCGCCACGTGTGGACCCACGTGCTAATATTGAACGTGTGACAGAATGAGAAAGATAATGCTCGGTCATGCACGGCACATGTGGCCCGAAAGTTAAAAGTTAAAACCATCTGGCCATGTCGCTTTTAAATTTACTAATTACTAATTTGATTTCAGTTTATATGTATCAAATTTTGTTTGTAAACTATATGTATCAATTAAAATATTCATTTTTCGCCATTTAGGGGTTTTTGTTTTTAAAATTATTTGTTTTCGAAGTGAGAGAAAATATGTTTTATCAACAGAAAAATAAAGTGAGAAAATATGTTGATGAGAATTGTTTTTTTTCTCACTTTATTAATAGAACAAAGAAGAATACAAAATATCTCCTGAAACAAAGTCTAAAGAGGACAACTAAACCCCAATTAATTGAGAAACGAACAGTGAGATTAAATTATCAAATCAAAAACAACAAAAAACTGATTTTTTAGTTGTTTCTAATTAAATTTTATCACATTTTATAAATATTTGGAATTTTTTTTTATTCATATAAATTAAGTTTACTATAATTATATATCTACTTGTATATTTATTTATTTTAAAACTTTGACGAATTAATTATCATATTATAATTGATATTTTGAAATCTGATTGATTTATTCATCTGCATTGTAATAATTCTTTTTTAAATTTATTTATTTTCATTTAACAAATTTTACTTTTTCACTTAAATCACGACATTGTCAGTTTTCTTTTCTAATTAAAGTAAAATAACTTTAAAAACATAGTTATCATCTTAATTTGTTCAAACAAACAAATCATCTTAATTCTTCTTAGTAGCAGTTTTACGAAATAAATCATCAGTTGAATATGCATTTCAATTTATAATAAGATAAAACGTAAATATTTTTTTTTTATATATATATAAATGGTTTTTTTGGGATAAATTATAGCAATTTTATAACAAAATGGAGTGCTAGCTATGATATTAATAATTAACCACATTTCCATCCTTATTTATATAACCTCTCACATTTTGCATGGGCTTTTAATACATCATTACTAGTAATTATATTAGTGGTTTTGGATGGGTTTTATATAGGCCCAATATTTCAACAGCTTATATTTGGACTAGGCATGGNAAAGAGGAACCCTATCAGCAAAGATCTGTTATCAGATCACTGAAACAACGAGAAACGTTCAAAACCTCGCGCAAAATCGGTATTTCGGCGAAGAAAACAGATTAGGAAACTATATGATTACAATAGATCCAACACAAATCAAGGAATGTAACCTGATCCCAATTGATTTGGGGGAAATCGAAGGAGCAGAAGATATCTTCGTGTCCACAAGAGTGTCAGACAGACACACGAGGAGTGTTTTCAAATTCGCAGATGCAACTTTGACTCTCAACGTTTCTCTAGGCAATTTTGATTACGCAGCGGAAAAACAAAAATCGATTACAGAGAGATTTTATTATAAGGAAATTGAAAAAAAAAAATTGGAAAAGAAGAAGACGAGCGGGGTGCCTCGCGGGCGGATCTCTCCATGTCGCCAGCAAATTTATGGGCCTAGAGGTTTTCATAAAGAGATAATTGGTTTTATATAGGCCCAATATGTCAACAGCTTATATTTGAACTAGGTACGGCCCATATTCGAAAAAACCAAAATGGAGAGATCAGGGAGCTATATTTAAGCTTGATTTTTTAGGAATATAAACAAAAATTTCGGCAACAAACTAGTTTTCAATTATTTAGACTAATTGAAAAAAAAAATAGAGATCGAACTCAAGGAGGTTCAAATAGTTTATCCGGCTAGGCTCATAGCAACTCTTTGAAACTTGAAATGTCGATAAAGGTAATTAACAAATGTCATTTCCTATTACAATCAGTTGAACTATATTTTTGGAATATTAAGTCACTATCTCATAAAATTATTGATTCACATGTTTTCTTTGCTTCTCGTGGTATATTAAGTCACTATATTAAGTCACTATATTTTTGGTATATTAAGTCACTATCTCGCTCTATCATATAAAATCACTCATATATTCGATCTATCTTCTTTTTTTCTAACTTGTATAGTTGTATGTCTTTTCTGAGCTGGAATTTATTAAAAAGGTATATACATTATTCTTACTAGCAAAGAGTGATGAGGAACCAATAAACAAACTTAGAAGGGAATATTAGTTAAGACTTTCGATGGAGAAATATTTGAAGTGCGAACAAAACGATGGATCATGGGACTACTTTACCAAATTCCAATGGTCTAATTTTTTTGTCCACCGCATATAGCAACAAGTCCTACAAAAGTTGGATTTTAGACTTTAGAGAATCAACCAACCTTGGTATAGTGACTAAGATTAAAATCTGCAAAATGCAAACGAATATAATCAATCAATCAACCAGTCTCTACACATCTAACAAGAAAGTAAACAAAGAGATTAACATTTCATCCAAAAAGAAGAAGAAACGAAAACAAGAACCCAAAGCAAGACGTAAGCAACGAGAGAGAGAGAAGATCATGGTTGAAGAAAAAGAAGAAACCACATTTATAAAAAGTCCCAACCACAACAAAAAAAGATTTGATACCTTACAGCTTTGCATGAATCCCTCTAGTGACACGCGTGCGTGCCCCTCTAAACACAAACCCATATCGTACCAAAAACTATCACCCATCTCTCTCTCTCAACAAAGCATAATACACTACACTCATGACTCAACAAGCATTCCACCACCAGTAAAGTTTTAAAGGTAAGGAAGAGAGAATAGAAAGAGAGAAAAAGAATGCTAAAAGCCTTAAGGCAAGGAAGAGAGAGAGAGAGAGTATGTAAGAGTACTCAAGCCTAAAGGTAAGGAAGAGAGAGAGAGAGATGGAAGATGGTGGTCATACACAACACCTATCATCATCTCCCATTCTTGTTTGGCTTTCTTCCTTTAAAAGTCAATCTATCTTCTTCCTCCTTGATCATATTCTGTCCCAAAGTTTTCCCTACTTTTCTATATTGTCTTGTAACATTTACATTACCCTATATAGTTATTATTTCCTAGTCTCTTCAACAATATTTAATTTTTTTTTTTTTTTGGGAGCAAAATATATATAATTCAGAATTTGAGAGACCATAATGTGAATACCCCCAATAATGTATATTCTAGCGAGAGTCTAAGAAAAAACTTAGTTTAGGTTCATTGACAAGTCCTTAAGTAAATGGCAACAGAGTTCAGCACTGATAGCAACAGAGCCTAGCACTGATAGCAAGAACAGAGTAAAGAAAGTACAAACATAACATGAAGCCATCATGATGTATTTAGAATAATTTTCTATTTTTTTGTTCTTTATATTATCCTTTTTATCTTTTTTTTTTCCTTTCCTATTTTTGGTCACTTTGGACTATACCTACCATTCCTCCTTCTAAACTGAATTCACCCACCCAAAGAAAAATTTCTCATTTAAATTTCTATTTGTTGAATCATGAACAATGCTGGAAGAATCCCAAATAGTAAGACAAAGTAAGAATAATAATAAAGAGTTTATGGAAAATCCAAAACGCAAAACAGCATAAAAGGAAAAGAAGGGTAATGGAAAATTGAAGTGACAGGCCAAAGACTACTACTCCTTTAAGAAAAGCAAATCCTAACACCAAAAGAACAAACCCTAACCCAAGAAATTAGTGAGAATTTAGCCCTTTCTTTCTCATTGTGATGGATAAGAAGGATTTAGAAAGAGAGTTTCACATGACAGGAGGAGTTGGGAGAACTAGCTACGCTGGAAACTCTTCCCTCCAGGTTTTTGAGATTTTGACTTTATCTTCACTAAGTTCATAATCTTTGACTCTCTCAAATTATATGTGTATTAATTGTTTTAATCTTTGCAGAAGAAAGCATCTGATGAGGCAAAACACATAACACTAGAGACACTGCTACAACTCTATAAAGAGACAAGACCCAAGAGCTTAGGAATAGCTGACCTGGGATGTTCTTCAGGGCCAAACACTCTCTCCACCATTAGAGACATGGTCAAAGCCGTCGAATCTGCTCACCGCCGGGAGATCCCAAGCCATCCCTTGCCGGAATTCAGCTTCTTTCTTAACGATCTCCCCGGAAATGACTTCAACTCCATATTCAAGTCCTTGCCTGACTTTCACACAGAGCTCAGGAGAGATACCAACATTAATGGTGATTGCCCTTCAGTTTTCATCGCAGCCTACCCTGGATCATTCTATGGAAGGCTCTTCCCTGAAAAAACCATCCACTTTGTTTATTCCTCTTACAGCTTACACTGGCTTTCCAAGGTGAATGAATATCTATCTATATAGAAAGAGAGAGATAGATACCTTGAGGTTTATGTATGGTATATACATACCGAGTTGTTTCTTTTGTCTTTGCAGGTTCCTCCAGGTATATATGACGATCAGGGAAAGTCCATAAACAAAGGTTGTGTTAATATTTGCTCCTCGAGCCCTGAAGCTGTTTCCAAAGCTTACTACAGTCAATTCAAGGAAGATTTCTCCATTTTCCTCCGGCATAGATCAAAAGAGCTGGTTCCTGCAGGCAGAATGGTGCTCATAATACTCGGAAGAGAAGGCCCTGATCATGTTGATAGAGGAAACTCTTTCTTCTGGGAACTTCTCGCTAGATCCATAGCGGATCTTGTAGCGCAGGTATATATTGTGTATATACATACATCTGTTGATTTCACAAAGATGGAACTTGATTTAGAAACTTTATGTTGTTGTTTCTATATATTTACCTCTAGGGAGAAACTGAGGAAGAGAAGCTCGATTCATACGAGATGCACTTTTACGCCCCGAGTGCTGCTGAGATAGAAGGTGAAGTGAAGAAAGAAGGGTCTTTCGAGTTAGAGAGGTTAGAGATGTTAGAAGTGGACAAGGAGAAAGGCGACGAGGATGGTATCAGTTACGGTAAGGCGGTTGCAAAGACGGTAAGAGCGGTTCAAGAATCGATGCTTGCTCAGCACTTTGGGGAAGAGATTCTCGACAAGCTGTTTGATACATATGGTAGAATGGTCGAGGAGGAGTTGGCTAAGGAAAACATAAGACCCATCACATTTGTTCTTGTCCTGAGAAGGAAGCTCTGAGACAGACATTGAAATGAAACCTATATATATCTATATATATATATGTAGCAAGTATTGGATATTACCATAATAAAAACCAAAATATTAAGGAAACAGAAGCAAATCCATTGGAATCATTGTTCATTCCCACTTCATGTAGCATTTTCCAAGTATAGAATCAATCAAACTAGCTGCAACTACTTTTCTGCTGGTGATATTGTTCTTTTGTATAATCAATAATACATTCTCAGAAATCATTGTTCATTTCCACTTGATGTAGCATTTTCCATTTATAGAATCAATCAAACTGTAACTGCTTTTCTGCTTGCGATACAGACCAAATGAAAATGGTTTTATGCAAAATCTAGTAAACATGCTTAAGATGGAACAAATGCTGTGGAAGGGATCGGAGACTATTTAAGAAATAACAATTAACAAAGAAAATGTAAAAAAAAATTTCCAAAACCAATTAACTAATTGCACGCTTTAGTTCTCGAATCTTAGCCAACAAAATTTGAGAGATAAACAGTAGAATCAACGGATTTATTGCCAAATTTTGTTTCAATTCCTACAAAATTCAGCTTAAATATCTCCCGTACCTAAATCCAGAAAATGCTCTATTTGGTTCTTTTGAACCAACTTCAAATCCAGATACTTGGAACTCATTCGGTAGAGAAAAACTTCGAAATGGGTAAATAAACATGTACCTCGAGATTCGAAAACCTAATTCTCTTACCGGAGAAACCGAATTTGACGAGGAAGAGAAACCTCCCTTGAGTTCCACGTAACCAAACGGAGGTTCGCTATTCAGATTTCCAAAATGGCACCGTTTCGGTCTGGATATGCCTCTATAGTCAAACCAATACCTTCTTACCTTTGAATTTTTGATAGTCAAACCAACACTGTTTGACCTTTGAATTTTTGAGTCGTCTAATGTTTGCTTGAAACTTTTAATCATATATCCGAATAAAAAAATGCTCAAAAATATACAATTTTGTTTCCAATACTTGTATTCTTATAAGCAAATTAACGAATCAATAATTATAAATTCACAATATTCAAATATCATTACAAATTATAAAGATATATGAACTCATTTGAATTAATCAAGTAAACAAAAACTCTTAAAAAAAAATTCTTGAATTTCAATTTCGACAAATTCATCATCTACTTGTAATAGATAACAGGAGTATTAGATCTCGCATCCCACATACCACCTTCTTTCAAATACTCTAGATACCGAGAAAACTCAGGTTTCGTTGTCGCCGACTTCTTCTTTTTTCCGTATATAAAGTTAAAGATTGGTTGGCTAAATTTTCTTGTTGGTTTGACTTTCTTGGATTTCTGACGAGGAAGCTCCTCGAGAATGGTCGGAACACCACCAGCACCAAGCTTTATAGATGGAGCGTAGTAAGGAACACTCGTCGATCATCTTAACTTTGCTCCGAGCAAACTGAAAGTTGAATCATCACTCACTCGCTCGTAGCCTCCACGACGGCTTCTTGTCCTCGTGCTAAAACTTCTTAACATTTGCATCTTTTGATATTTTTCTTAACTGTAAAATAGAGAGTTATAAGAAGATGATTCTGTTGTTGTTGTTTGCTTCTTGTTGTTTGCTTCTTGTTGTAATGAAAGAGAGTTTCATCCATGTGTTGTTATATATAAGAAGATGTGATGAGATTTTATGGTTGTACCTTGTTAAATTTGAAAGTGGAAATGGTCAGACTTTGGCTGCCCGTTTGAAAAGTCCAATAATTTTATGTTTTTTTATTCTGAAAGATAACAAAAAAATTAAGTGATGAGAAGGATGGGTTCGTCGAGCTTATTTGACTTTTCAAGTCTATTCTAACGCAATCCTTGACCTCATCATCATCAAGGAACTTCCAAGAGACTCGGTTTATATATTACCTTAATAGATTTATCATCTAAGTAGGTCAAACAAATGAATAACATGTTTTTATTGTTCAAAGTTGGTCAAATAAATGAATAACGTTTTGTTAAGAAATCATCTAATATAAAAGTATAATGATTGCAGAAAATATAGTCGCTGTCATTTATCATACAGTTTTTTTACACGAAAATTACACTGTTCTCGGTGGACCCAAACTATATTTGATTTGAATAAAGAAGTATTTGCACTAAAAAAAAGTCATTTTACATAACTATTTTGAAATCAAGTCATATGTTTTAAGTTTTTTATTTTTCAGTTTATTAAAATAATCAACAATCAACCATGTTATTTATATAGGAAGCTTCATCATTTTAAGTATATATAGAAGGGTGGAACGGAGTCATACTTCATTCTATTTGGCTTAAACGAGGATTTTGATTTCGCAACTGGCTTCTTAACCGCTTCTTTTGGCTTACTTTTCTAAATGATGTCCCCATATATTATTGAATTGTTACTGCCATTCTGCATTTTTACAAATGTTCTCTGGTGTTGAGGCCTTAGAACCCCTGCAATGGAGGTCTCTAAAGGAAGTTTTAAAAAATAAAAAAATTAGAAAAATCAAAAAATAGCAGAGAGATAGAAGAGCTGGTTCTTATTTCAGAAGTTTTAGAATCAGTAAGAAACTGTCTCTAACCATTTGTCATCATTTGATTAGAGGTGATTTTAAAAATAAAATAAAATTTAATTAGATAATTCTATTATATTAAAATATTATTAAATTAAAGATAAGAATCTCTTTTTTATAGACTTAGGGTTGGAGTTGCTCTTAGGCCTAGGCCGCAGCTAGTTTTTAGATTTACGTTTATGGGGTACGGGTAGATTAGGGATTTAGGCGTTGGAGTACTCTTACTTCACCATCACACAATCATATATTACGAAAAATGCATTATTCACGGTGGATCCAAACTATGTTTAATTTGAGTAATGAAGTATTAGCACACAAAAAATATTTTCAAAATGAAGCTTTTATTAGACTTAATTAGGGGTGTTTAATCTACATTACAGTCACATTTCTTGGCTTTTTTAGTTTCACAGTTTATTAAAATATAATCAACAATGTACAACCAAATTGAGTAGGTATGTAAATCATGTGGGACAGATTTAAGTTCCAATCTAGTTTCGGTTTAACTAAGATAGTTAACCAACGAACATAAATTTTGGGTTTTGGATCACTTCTTTTCGAATCGGTTTGAATTATCTAAACAATACTAAATTTAACGATTTGTTTGTAGAAATGTCAATAGTATGCATAGAAAGAACTACAATGCCAAGAAAATTAACCCTCTATATAAATCGATAGAAAAAAAGAGAGTAGCGATTATATCAAGTAAAAATGACTATGATTATAGAAAATAAACCTAAATGGAAACAGAGAATATTTACTAATCGAGAAGCACGCGACTTTACAATATTTTTTGTTTTTTAAAGCGGAACTTTCTTCTGACTTGAAAAGGTGGGAACGCAAATCTTGTACCAAGGTCAAAGTCAATGCTGCCTCTACCTCTCTTCTGAGTTGAATCTGTTCCAGGCTTCCTGGAAATTTAGAAATAGTTATTCAATGTTCATGTTCAGAGATTGTGTTTGAAGTGTTACAATACACATGAGATATGTGTGTAGTAGTCACCTTACGAAGATCGAAGACCTTTTCGCAGATATATTTCTGGTGAATGTTTGCACCTCTTTGCTGTAATTTGTCTGGATGAACACAAAGTGTGGCTTTCCTGTAAGCTCGTTTCACAGCTGCTGAAGTTATAACTTCTGTTAACGGTAATGGTTGCCAACCGCTCTCGGGACCGAGGATCTGGTTCACAACAAATAAAGAAAAGAAAACTCGGTTTTGAGAAATAACTCTACTTTCTAACGTTGATCTCTTATGTTGTTCATTAGGAAACTTACGTATTGTAACGTTGAGAGTAATGCTCTTATGTTTCCTTCTTTTCCACTTGACCATCTCTTTACATCAGCATCTAAGGTTTCAGCGATTCTCTGTAGGAAAAAGAGAAACAAAACATGATTATTGAAAACAGTTGAAGGCTGCTTTATCTAAGCTGAAGAAAAGTTTCGGTTTGGTGGATTTACAATTCTCTCCGCTTGTTCTCTCTGAGCCACGAGATCACGCATGTTCTTCTCTGCTAAAGCTTTAGCCTGTTAGAGAAAATTCAATACATTAATTAACATCAACGGTGTGGATTTCACTACGAGTATTGGGTAATTAGAAGCATTAATTACCACACGATCAGCTGTTCTTCGATGCCTTTCTAATCTCGATGTATACCTTTGAGGTGATTCAGCATCAGTACCTTAAGAGACAGAAGAAAAGAACAAGGGTTAAGCTAAAGGGGGATGAAAAAAAACGAAAACAATTAAAGAGTTCCATGAGAGTAACTGTACCAGGAGAATTCTGATATCTTGAAGCACCAAAAGAGGCTGAATTTTGAAACTGCTTGTCGGAAACTGATCTTTCCATTCGTTCACCAAAGAAACCTGAGCTCTGAAACTGCTTGGCGGAAACCGATCTTTCCATACGCTCTCTTGCCTCAAAAGCAGCCTTTTCAGCTGCACGTTCACGAGCTTCAGCGGTTGCTCTCTCCACTGCTGCACGTTCTGCTCTTAGTCTTGCCTCCATTGATACCTTATCAGGCAAAGACCTCTCTCTGGCCTCTGCACATGCTTTCTCCAATCTTTCACGTGCATCGGCCAAGGCTCTCTGATCAAAAGCCATTCGATCCTTCTCCCTCTCTCTTTCCCTCTCCCTTTCTTCTTCTATCTTTCTTAAACGTTCCATCTCAGAGTCTCTCTCTCGCTTTAGTCTCTCCGCTTCTTTCTCACGTTGCACAGATACCAGAGAAGGCGATGGTCTTTCTGTTTTTGCATCTTGATTTAAACCCACTTGGGTCTCATAGGTACCACCTCTTTCCTGTTGATGGGTGAATGTATATTCATGGTTTCTAAAACCAGAGGATGCTTTGTTAGCACACCTGGTTTCCTCTGGATTCCTTTGATTTCTGACATTCTCGTCTTCTGATCTTTCTTCAATTTCAGATTTTATCCCGCCATCTCCTTTGAGCACTGAGGCATCGGTGGTGCTTTCTAACTTTTTGCTCTTCTGGTTGAGCTTTCCTCCTTGGACATTGTCAGTCACAGATACGGATTCCTCACCTGATTCTCCATTTAGTTGGTTATATCCTCCATTTTCACCCAGCTGAGGTTCCTCTCCATTCCTCTCAAATATCCCAGATTCAGCATCCAGATCATTGGTTCCTTCTTTTTGGCTTGCATCTTTAAGATTCTTCTCAAATACCTTCCAAGGACAGGCTTCTTCAGACATAGATACTCTCTGGCTCGGTCCTTCTTCTTCCTCTTGTTTGTTCACTGATTCGTGGTAGTCTACTCTCCCACCCTCTTCTGAAGTGTCGCTAAGACTCTCATTCGACCATTGCTCTCCATGACCCTCGTTGGTGGTTTCACAGGTTTTCTCCATTTCACATGCGTTTCTTTGTCTTTTCTCTCTCTCTTCTCTTGTATATTCATGTTGTTTCATTTCGTTTTCCTGATGCTCTTGATGTTCTCTATGTGTTCTTTCTCTTTCTTCTCTTTCCTTGGCCTCTTGCAGCCTCATCGCCACCTCTTCCTGTTCAAGATCCTCTTTCAGTCTTCTCTCGATCTCTGCCCTCTCAAAAGCTTCTATCAGCCTTTTTTCTTTCTCTTCTAGCTCAATAGCTTCTTTCAGCTTCTTCTCATTTTCCTCCTTCTCAAGTGCCTCTTTCACCCTCCTTTCTTTCTCTTTTTGCTCAAGGGCTTCTTTCAACTTCCTCTCATTCTCAGCCTGCTCAAGGGCTTCTTTCAACTTCCTCTCATTCTCTGCCTGCTCAAGGACCTCTTTAGCTCTCCTCTCATTTTCTTCCCTCTCTTGAAACTCTTTAATCCGCCTTTCCTTCTCTTCTTGTTCAAGAGTTTCTTTCAGCCTTTGCTCCAGCTCTGCCTTTTCACTAGCCTCTTTTATTCTTCGTTCGTTTTCTTCCTTCTCAAGTGCTTCTTTTATTTTCCGTTCCTTCTCTTGTTCAAGTGCAACTTTCATTTTCCTCTCATGCTCTGCCTTCTCATAGGCCTCTCTCATTCTACGGTTCTTTTCTTCCTTTTCAAAAGCTTCTTTTAGCCGCAATTCATACTCTTCTTGTTCTTTCATTTTCCTTTCTTGTTCTGCCTTTTCGCGAGCCTCTCTCATTCTACGGGTTTTTTCTTCCTTTTCAAAGGCTTCTCTTAGCCGCAATTCATACTCTTCTTGTTCTTTCATTTTCCTTTCTTGTTCTGCCTTTTCGTGAGCCTCTGCCGCTCTCCGTTCATTCTCTTCTTTTTCACGAGCTTCCTTAAGCTTTTTTACCTTCTCTTCTTGCTCCAAAGCTGCCTTGATTTTTTTCTCATTTTCTGCCTTCTCAAAAGCTTCTCTTTCTCTCCTGTCAGTTTCTTCCTTTACACGAGCCTCTTTAGACCTAGTTTCCTCCTCTATCCGCCTCAAGGCCTCATTCAGTTTTGTCTCGTCCGTTTCGCCACGCGTTCCCAATTTTTTACCATTTCCTTTCAATTCCATGGAAACCTCTAGCGTGCTTTCATTATCTGCTAGACCAAGAACCTCCCTGAGCTTTCTCGCATTTTGTTCCCAATCAAACACACAATCCTGGTTCTTTTCAGCTGCTTTCCCATGTGCTATTCTATCCGATTGTTGATTTTGTATGCGTTTTTCAGTTAAGGGCTTGTTTTCTTCTGGTCTAAGCAGATTTCTGTGTTTCACTATCCCACTATGATCAGGCAAATTATTGCCTATCTCAAATTGCAGCTCAACATCTCTCAACTTCTCATTCTTTGGCTCTTCAAGAGCCTTTTCTGCAAGCCTGTCCTCGTGTCTCTTATGCCTAGATGTTATTTTTTTCGTTCCAGGGTGTTTTGGCAACTTCGTAGCTTCATGATCCTCCCTATCTCCTTTTGCTCTCCTCTGTTGTTTCTCCCAGTCAACATTAGCTGCCCGTGACAGCTTCTGGTCGAAAAACCCTGCACTAAGAGGAAAAGAATCACCTTTTCCCCCACTGTTCTCATCAGCATTTCTAGGTTGCTCTGTTCTCACCAATTCAACAAACTGTGTAGCCTCTTCCCATTCATCATTTCCGTCAGAGTTTGCAGACCCTTGAGAAGAGAGAGACTTGCTTCCATGCTTATCCCTCAGAGATTTCCCTTCCTCGATCATTCTATTGCTCGTAGAGGTCCGCTTCGTGGTGGTCCGTGCCCCATCCCTCTTCCTTTCCAACAGCTCTTTTGCAGATTTTAGTTTTGCCTCAGCTTCTCTCACAGCTGCTGAACTTGCATCAACCTCTACATCAAAGAACGGTGGAGAACCGCCTTCCGCGGATCCTTCTGATCCGGTAGTTCTAGAATGAGAAGCCGAGCTTCTAAAAGCAGTCTTCAATATAGGGGGTGGTCTCGAAGGAGGTGGTATTCCAGTAGGATGAGTCTTCAACCCAATCTCAGAAACAGTCACAAAAGGTTCACTAGGATAAGACGTAGCTCCGTTGTGATACTTAAGGGAACCACCATCCTTGTCTTCAAAGGCATATTTACCACTTGTACCTCTGCCAAGAGAAGNGTGTTTTGGCAACTTCTTAGCTTCATGATCCTCCCTATCTCCTTTTGCTCTCCTCTGTTGTTTCTCCCAGTCAACATTAGCTGCCCGTGTCAGCTTCTGGTCGAAAAACCCTGCATTAAGAGGAAAAGAATCACCTTTTCCCCCACTGTTCTCATCAGCATTTCTAGGTTGCTCTGTTCTCACCAATTCAACAAACTGTGTAGCCTCTTCCCATTCATCATTTCCATCAGAGTTTGCAGACCCTTGAGAAGAGACAGACTTGCTTCCATGCTTATCCCTCTGAGATTTCCCTTCCTCGATCATTCTATCGTTGGTAGAGGTCCGCTTCGTGGTGGTCCGTGCCCCATCCCTCTTCCTTTCCAACAGCTCTTTTGCAGTTTTTAGTTTTGCCTCAGCTTCTCTCACAGCTGCTGAACTTGCATCAACCTCTACATCAAAGAACGGTGGAGAACCGCCTTCCGCGGATCCTTCTGATCCGGTAGTTCTAGAATGAGAAGCCGAGCTTCTAAAAGCAGTCTTCAATATAGGGGGTGGTCTCGAAGGAGGTGGTATTCCAGTAGGATGAGTCTTCAACCCAATCTCAGAAACAGTCACAAAAGGTTCACTAGGATAAGACGTAGCTCCGCTGTGATACTTAAGGGAACCACCATCCTTGTCTTCAAAGGCATATTCACCACTTGTACCTCTGCCAAGAGAAGAAGGCACAGTCTCTTTCTTGAGCGTTGTTGTTCCACTTGCACTACTCATTTCATCAACTGCAACGGTGTAACCAGAAATAGCTCCAAGATCAGCCACACGTATCACGCCACTGGACATGTTTGTGTCGCTTATCTGGCTAGATTTGTTATAGGAGATGTTAAACTCTGTACAGCCATCAATGGAATCGTACGAATCTCTGCCATTGGAAAAGGAAGGACTTTTGCCAGAGATCGACTCTACTTCTTCAGGAGTCCTACAAAATGAGCCTCGATCTTAAATAGTGCGAGACAGGAACCAAATGATGAATACATTCTAAAAAAAAAAAGAATACTTTTGTAGACATATGAACAATACAACTACAAATCCAATATATTCCTCTTTTCTACACGAAGAAATTCAAAATCGGAGGAATTTTCACCCAAAAAATAAGAGCTAAATAGTCTGAAAATTGAATGAAAAGTAAGAAAGACGGAAATATAGCTAATGGAAAGTACCACGCGTCGTCGGAGGAATCGCCATCACCAACAGTAGACTGCTGCACAAAGAGCTCCTCGTACGACGGCGCTAAATCGAGATCGTTAAAACCTCCGAAAACCTCACGGTAGTCCAGACCCTGGCTCCGAACATCGAAGTAGGCGTCTCTATCGTCTACGAGTGGAAGATCGAGCACCGGAATCGAGGAGACAGCGGCGCGTGAGGAGCCGTTAAACCCGGCGAAAATCTCGCAATAGTCTTCGAGACGAGGAGATAACGACGGGGCTCCGAACCTAGGCGGGCCACCGAAAACGTCGTCGTACGTGGTGGCGGTATTTGCCGTTTTGCCGAGGCCGTAGCTAAAACCACAATTGCCATTGCAAGCTTTCTTCGGAAGGGAAGACGCGGACCTGTTTGGATTCCGAGAATGAGAGCGATTCTCCATGAGAATCAACAACGTTTCTAGGGCTTCGCAATCCTTCTCCTTCTTCAACCTCTCTCTCTCTCTCTCTCTGGTTCGTAGGCGCTGCTCCCTTGAGAGTCTGAACAGAAGTCAAGAGGGAGAGAGAAGATCAAAAAGCGAAAATCAAAAGAGAAATGTCCCAAAAAGAAACTCCAAAATGACGAAAAAGGGCCTCTTCAGCTTTAATTTGAAATATACTTCGAATATATATATTTTTTTCTTTTTCAAAAGGGTATATAATTCCCAATCTCTACATCTTACCAAAAATATTTAACAAATAAATAAAGGAAAACAAAATAAAAGAATAGCCAAATCGCATACATGTAGGAGGAAACGTTATGAGAAGAAACGTTTGCCTATTTGATTTTTTGTTACCTTTGATAAAAAAAATTTTGAATTGTTGATCATACTAATATGTTAAAATTTATGAGAAGAAACATTTCCCCATTCATATAAACGATACATGTAATTTTATTTTTTTACCCGGCAAAACATTTCACTGTTATTCCAAATCACAATCGTTGTATTTACAATAGGATATTTTGTTTTAAGTTATTAATAGTTGTCTGTAACTCCTAAGGATTATTAAACAAGATAACATTGACAAAAAAATATACTATAATAACAAAGTATTATTATATATTTATTGCTAATAAAAAAAATTCTGAAAACAGTCGTGCTGCTGCCTGCTGCAATCGTAACGGCCGGCGCGGCGGCGACTCATACAATAACAGTTTAGTATTTTCGCAGTATTTTGATTTTTTAATAAAGGTTATTTATTTATTAATGATGAAACCGAAAGCACGACAGGTGTAGCCGGTAAGCAGGTGAACGCGCGAACCGAAAGGAAAAGGGCAAAATTGGAAATATACACTACTCGTTGTTGTCACTTCTTCTTCTCCTGTGGGACCGACCGTTGCAGCACACTATCTTCAAACATTTTCCATGAAAGTAATTTTTGTATATATATCTCTCTTGATAAATAGAACGTTATAAATTGAATTGAAAATTATATATACTTATATTATAAGAGATCGGAGAGATCTCATTGTTTCGAATATATGTACTCTCAAAACTTGGGGTATTATAAGAGTGTCGTTTTTTGCAAGGCTATAAAAAACCAAAAAAGAAAAGAAAATACGGACAAAAACAAAAAGAATAATAAAAGAGTATAATAAATGAACAAGAAAAATTGGGTTCCCAAGAGGGAAACAAAGGTTGTGAAAGTGGTAAGAAGAAACGAAAGGGGCTAATGAATGAATTACATGTGTAACGCACTTCTGTTTTGTACTAGCTCTTCATTTTGTAACTTCCTTACTAGTATTATTACGTTTTTTTAATTATTAAACTACTCAAAGATACAGTAAAACGTTGGTTTCGATAGTTTAAATTCTAATAGCATTTTCTAATTTCAATATTAAGGTTGGATAAAATCGTCAGTTTTCAAGTGTGAATTAAGATTTTGATTTTTTAGTAAGGCTTACTAACTACAATTACTAGATTCGTTAATTTTTCAGTTATATATTTTCTTGAACTGATTTCTAGAAGCATTTTCCTTCCTTATTTTAAAAAATGTTATCACAACTGTCCTAAATGTGTTTACGAGAGCAGGCTACAACTTTCATTTGCGGCCATAATTTATAGTTATGATTTTATTATATATGTAAATTTATCATAAGTATAGGTTTGGTAGTAGTTTTGAACCAGTAGTTATGAAAAAACTCATCAATGGTGGTGTTGACTTGTTGTAACCTTTGTAGTAATTAGCATCTATGCGCAAATAAATATAATTTTTTATATTTATAATTATTAAATAATGTCAGTTTTTAAAAACAAAAAAAATCATATATATATTACTATATAAAATCTAAATTATCTTATTTTTAATTTTTTTTATGGTTGTAATCTTATAAATATACTATTTTATAATTTTTACAATAAAAATGTGGCCCAACAATTAATAAACAAATTTGGTGGTTTTAATCTATGGTTTATCCCGTTTAGGTTCTGGATCGGCCCTGTCTATGCGTTTATTTTGAATTAGCAAAAAGTCAACAGTTAGTACTTAATTTGAAACTTGTATAGTTTAAAACATAAGTTACAGATTATATATCGGTGTTCTGACTTCTGATGATCGAAATAACTTTGTTCAGCATATTTTTATTTACAAAAGCTAGATCCTACTTAAAACAATTGAGTGACTGGCATTTTTGTAAAACTGTCCTGGCAAATGCAATAATAGTCTGAAAAAATGACTGTTGTGTAGTAGTTTTCTCAAGATTTGAGCATATAAATATTAATTTAAATCAGATCCATTTGAAGTAATTATAAACATAAATTAGAGAAGACGAGTCCTGTCACGAATAAGACAGCCTAACCGTCCCTCCAGATCATATATAGCCTCTTTTTTGTTTGTATTCTTCTCACGATCATATACTCTCTTGCAAATCGAACATTAATTATTTTATTTTTTTGTTTGGAAGAATGTAAAAATTATTCATCCCACATCTCTAATAATTAAGTACGATACAATTATGGTGCTGGGTCGGCGTGCCGAGCCCTATTAATTTTCAGAACACATACCAATACAATATGTGATTTGCGGTCTATGAAGGCTTTCGAAATGATGAGCCCGCTTATGAATATCGGGGGCCTGGGTGCATATACAATATATATTCCTTGTACGTATTATTCACCCTAATAAATCAGAACACATAGCGATTCGCTAGCGTAACGTTTTTGAGTCCACACTCGATAGCGATATTTTGTTCGTGGCATGCATGATTTTTTTTTTTTTTTTTTTGAACATTTTGATTGAATAATGCCGGTGATTTGACAAAAAATAAAGCATGCATGATTTGATCCATTATTAAATGATTTTCATCTATTGGTTGACAACTCATTTGATTATTACTCTTCGTTGCCCTCTTCCAATCTCATTACACCACATCTCTAATAATTAAGTACTACGATACAATATATATTCCTTTGTTTGTATTATCACCCTATAATAAATTAGAACACATAGCGATTCGCTAGCGTAACGTTTTTATAATTTAAGATATAATTTTTAAATTAAATATTATAAAATAATTAACAGATTTTTGTTTTTGACAAATAAAATAATTAATATAATTAATAGATACCTCATGCGTTTTTAAATTTCTATAATTTACAGTATAATTTTAAATTGAATATTATAAAATAATTAATAAATATTTCACTGTGTACATGCCGCATGTTACTAGCTAGTGTATCATTAATTAACAAGGCTTTATACCTATATTAATTTTCACTATATACGTTCTATATATCATCTTTTGAATTTTATCCACGATTCGAATATGGTTTATGGATTATATAAAAAGTTTTATCTTTAAGTTTTTATAAACTTTATAGCTTTCGATAATTAGTAGTAACATTTTTCATAATCGAGCTTGCTATGTTTTTCATCAGGGCTATTCTTTTGTAATATGGCAAAATCTATAGATCATCATTGTTTTTAATTCACATGGTCTAGATTACAATTGTTTATCAAG
This sequence comes from Alliaria petiolata, assembly GCA_020283515.1. NCBI lineage: Eukaryota > Viridiplantae > Streptophyta > Magnoliopsida > Brassicales > Brassicaceae > Alliaria > Alliaria petiolata. Next base: position 47,387,432 of record JAHZTW010000002.1, on the reverse strand, counting down.
CTTTCAGATAACGCTTTTTTCTTCAAAAATGGGTAGTTGGCTTTTTCCATGTTGAGTAATAGCATCAATTAATATGGATTATGACTAGTAATCAATTAATGTGGATTATGACTATTAATCATTTAATATATTAATTTATCTATTATGAATATTCCCTCTGTTTTTTATTAGAAGATGTTTAAAACGTATTTTTGTTCTAAAATAGTTGATGTTTTCAAATTTTTATGTAAAAATTAATTGTATTTTTGTTATTTTGACTGTTTGAATTCTAAATCCTATTTTTGTATTTGTTGAATTGTTTTGGAATTGACAAAAAATATGTTTTATTTTGAGAGAATAGAGAATTAATTGATTTCTTAATATGTGTGCAAATCTTTAAAACATCATATACTCCTTCTGTTTCTTAAAGAAAATATTTTTATGATTTTTACACAGATTAAGAAAACACATTAAAACTTGATAATAAATGTATTATTTTTTGTGATTAACAATTTCCTATAAACTTAAACCAATAGCAATTCAATAAATTCAATTACTTTTATTGAAATTTGCAATTTATCATTATTAACTTATAAAAACTGTATAGAAAACCTAAAACTACTATCTATTTGAAACAAATTTTTTTCCTAAATTTTTTTTTTTTAAGAAACAGAGGGAGTAATAAAAAACGGAAGGAGTATATGATAATGAATATAATTACAATATTGCTTTTACGAAAAAAAACATCAATTCTGGTAAAAACGAATTCGAAAATATTAAACCAGCAGTTGATAACACGACCAACCTTTTTGACAAGTAAAAACATTACTGAGCGTTGCAATTTAGTGATTTTTATAGTATCTACGTATCACTATCTAGAATTTGTTTATGTTATTATCACTATATCTAGATTTAATCCGACTTAAACCTACTCTTTAAGTTACAGACGAAAAATATAACATTGTATATAAATAGATATATAATCTAGGTTTTGATTTCATTTTACTTTTAAAAATAATCAAAGTAAAAATTGAATATAATATGTATCGATTTTGTGTACAGTTTGATATCGGTTAGTTAGTTGCGGAATTTAATCAATTAGCTTAAATAAGAGAAAATAATTGTTTTTGTAAAATAAAAATAATGTTAATTGGTTCGATGTATATTCGTATTCCAGCATATCTAATGTGCAAATGTAAACGTGTGCGTGTATAGTATACGCATGCTTGCTTATAATTAAGTGCGCGTCTTGTAAAGCATGCATGAACCCTAGCTAGGCAATAGAAAACAAATTAAAAATGACGAATCCATACGTTGATTAATGTTAGTATACTCCATATAGTATATCGATCTTATACTAGTTTAAATGGTTGCACAGTGTACCAGTTAAAAATAATTATGTCCGAACATAATGATGGCGGTGATAACGCCCCATGCTTGCCCTACCTTCAAGATTCACTTATTCATACACCTGCACAATTTCATGATCGGTGCATTTAAGTAAGTATTTATAACCTTCACAGTTAATTTTTTTTTGAAGAAGGTAAATTCAGAGTTAAGATTATATCTGATTTTCTACATCATAAAATATATACAAGACTACAATCACCATTATATACTAGTATATGTGTATTCAATATAAATAAATCTTTATATGAATAGCTAGCTTGGACTATAACTATTTTGGTTGTATTGATTTCTTACGTGTTGCCGATTAATCCCTAGCTTGCGATTCTATATTGTAACTGTAGGCTAACTAAATTTTCATTTGGTTAATTACCCGAATTTCGAAATCGCGTAGTCTTACGAAACTCAGTTTTTTAATATCATGATTCAACTCTAAATGAAAATTATTGGATATTTTCCTAAATATGCTTAATTAGTTCTGCGATAGAATAATGTCTATCTTGACCAACAAACTGAGATTTGAATATACCATATATTGAGAAAAAACATTAATTAGGTTAACTTAAGAAACACGCGTTTATCTGACTATAAAATACTAGGTTTATATATTAAAGTCCCATTTTTCATCTTTTCATTTTTCAGTTTATATAGTATCTCTTTTCATCTTTTCCATTCTAACTCGATTGGATTCCTTCACTTTTGTCTACAGTACAGCCTACAATTTAGAGCAACCTGAATACTATTAATTAGGACCACTTTTCTCTTTTTCCGTATTCCTCTCTATTTATTAAATCTATATTAGTAGTACTTCATTTTATTTCCCTTTTATATGTTCAGATGTTGAAACTCATGCATATAGAACAAAATAATTAAGAAAAGGTCAAATAAAGCAAAAGAAAACAAAAATCACAAAATATGATTCCAAATGTTGGCCGCTTATTATTGATTTTACATGATTAACAAAAATGTAATTCTAGAACCTTTATAAATTAATACTCGATAAATTGATAATCAGTATAAATTAATAAATTTTGCCGGTCCCGAGTCGGACCAGTGTAAAAATTAGCAAATTTTGATAAGATAATAAGATAATAGTTTTTTTTGAAACTCTTATGTAAAAATATGGTCCCAATAATTTTATAAATTAATAATTATACATTTAGATATATATAAATAATGTAATATAGTAAAATGTGATTATATTATTGTTTCAAGTATATAAATGTTGTTGGGCTTATCTTTTAAATTTATTGATATGATATTTTCTAATGTTTTACATTGTTGAAAATAATTTTTTTTGTATTTTGATGAACATTAAGAATTCAAATCGAAAAATATCTCTATAAATTAATATTTTATTAATTTATCGATAAATTAATAATTATTAATTTATGGATTAATTAATAACTCTATAAATTAATAAAATATTAAACTCGCAACATTATTAATTTATAGAGGTTTTACTGTATTTTATAGATTACGAAGCAAAAACAGATTAACATGTAACGCAATCTGATTCCTTAATGGGCAGTGTGGTAAGAAAACGATCGAATAAAAGAAATTAAAAACGTTTCAAACAAAATATATATAAAGAAATGAAAAAAAACTAATTCCATCGTTCTTGAATTTAGAAATGTTGGAATAAAAAATATTAAAGAAAAAAAAGGAAAAAGGGTCCCTATGTTGGCCACTTTGGAATCGCAGCACTCAATATTCATACGACCTTTTTTTTTTTCGTCTAAAGGATTTTGAATATATACCAACAGTTACACAAGAGAGAAAGTGTTACAAGAGACCAAAAACCGAGGATCAAAGTCAATCTACCCAAAAACCAACTTTACTGATTACAACACCGCAGCATTCTTTTCCAAAACAAACAAATCCTGAAGCCAAACCGGATACTCCGTTGCTACATAAGATTGCCACCGATCCTCCGTAATAACACTTTGAGCTATAAGAGCTGTATCACTATTACAAACTTTTACTTCTAAAATAAACTTCCAGCCACATAAAGGTGAAAAAGGGACCGGAAATGAGAAGCCTGATGACGGAAAGAAGGCGACGCATTTGGACGGTTCAATGCACCAACTAGGTCTGCATCTTCAGCAGCAAAAACCACATTTTTCATTGAAAGGCTATTCATACTATTAATAGCCCAAGTCCACGATTTCTTAATGGCTGCCAGCTTACATTTGAGGCGGTTGAAGGATCTTCGGCTATGTAGGAGAACATTCCCAAGCCTGTTCCGGAGCACCCAAGATGCTCCACCAACCTCTTTCTTTAAATCCCAAGCTACACCAATATTACACTTAACCCAGCCAGATGGCGGAGGCTTCCAAATTCTTAACTCCTTTAAAGAAGCTGATCTTATTCTGTGTTGTTCGGTCTTTTCCACTGCTTGAGCTTGGAACCATTATGTCGATTCTGCTCTAATCTTTTTAACCAAATCAATTTCCAGGAACATCATTCCTTCAAAGATGAAATTGTTGCGATTCTTCCATAACAACCAAAGTGTCCACGAAAACACCCTCCTTAATCCTATCGGTATTCTTGTATCGCCAAACAACCGTCTTTAAATATCAAGCAGATTTAAAGACGGTTGTAAATCTGCTTCAACCATCTCTTCTGTCTTAAAAATCTGAGACGCAAACCAATAGCCAGATCTAACATTGTACTCCCCACTCTTTGTGTGCTTCCAAGCCCAGAAGTCATCCTCATCCACTAGCGGAGCATTTTTAACAATGATATCTATATCCCTTTGAAAGAACAAATTCTTCAATTTATCAATATCCCACCATTTGTTTGATAAATCAATGATATCCTCAACCTTAAGGTCAATGTTAACAAGGATATTTTTCATGAAAGGAGCCCTCATTCGACCATCATTAATCCACAGGCTTGACCAAACCATTAAAGACCTTCCATTACCAACCATTTCTCTTAATCCTCTTTTCAAAAGATTTCTACCATGAAGAATGCTTCGCCAAGCAAACGATGGTCTAGCACTCAAGTCAGCCTCCAGAAAATCAAGCTCCTCATAGTATCTACTCTTTATGAACCTTGCAAATAAACACTTAGGAGATTGAAGTTGTCGCCATGCCTGTTTAGCCAACAAGGCTTGATTGAACAATTGAATGTCTTTATACCCAAGTCCCCCTTTATCTTTTGGCAAGCACATTTTCTTCCAGCTTTTCCAGTGAATTTTTCTATTGTCTTCTCTTGTGTTCCACCAAAAATCAGACATTGCACTAGCCAAATTATCCAATGTTGTTTTCGGAAGCTTAAAGCAGGTCATTGCAAAGATAGGCATCGCCATTCCAACAGTTTTTAGCAAGACTTTTTTTCCACCCTGAGATAACATCTTTGCATACCATCCTGTCATCCGACCCTTCATCTTTTCTTTAATATAGGCTAACATTTCAACTTTTGACCCGCTAAAGCATTCTGGTAACCCAAGATATGTACCAGCTCCTCCTTCAGTGCTAATACCAAGCTTTGATTTAACCAATTCTTTGGTAACCTCATCCACATTCACCCCAAAGGTTACAGAAAACTTTCGAACATTGATAGCCTGGCCCGAAACCGCTTCGTAAAAAGATAAAATCTCTTGAATAACTCCACATTGCTCTGGATTAGCTTTGCAAAGGAAAAGAGTATCATCTGCAAATAATAAATGATGAACCGATGGACCTTCTTCAAAGAATTGTATGACATTAATCAGACCAATCTGCTCCGCTCTATTCATACGACCATTTCCTAAATATTTTTTACATTTTAATAAGATAAGACAGATACCTGTTAGCTTAGGAGTTGACAAGAAAAAAACGGCTTAGGTAATCGTAGGGCCCTTTAATAAATTTGTATAAATCAAAATTATATGAAGAAATGACCTACAATGATCCACACTCTTATTTAAATTAGGTAGTCATTGATTCTGAATAAGAACCCTAATCAGATTGTGTAGAAATCAATGTCTTGTACCCTTGTCACTGAGAGCGACTCATTTGGAAATCATGGAATCATGGTAATTGGTAAATGGTAATCCGAATAATGATAAAATTCCCAACTTTACACAACTGCGATTTATATTCCGCTTATATTCTTCTTTTGCAACTTTAGAAACCAACAAAAAAAAAAGAAGTTTATTTCAATCTACCTTAAATTATTATTTTTACTTCATAATTATGTAATTTCATTGTTATTACAATTTTCCAGTTCTGCTGTCTGACTGTCTCATATGACTCGGCCATAGCACCACCCTTCTGAGATTTTTTGGAATAAAATTTTTACTATAAAATTATCCCAAAAAAACCTCAAGAAAACCTATAAATTGCATGTTTCACACGTGTGAAATGAACTGGTCAAGCCAATCTACTATTTTATTATTTATAAAAAATTAAATGTCACTATCTTAAATTTAAAGTGCATGTAGTCTATTTATTCTCTTGGGCTTCAGATAGGCAACTCACTGATACTTGCCCACAAGATCATTTGCATCCATATTCTTATTTAGCAAAGCCTAATCCAATATTTGCTCTAAAAATCATAATCCTTATCACATCCTCTGCTAAATCTCAAATTATACAATCTCAGAAGAAGCAGTGGTAACAATGTATTTACAACTATATAGTATATACTTCTTTTTCACAAAAAGAGTCTTTACATCTCTGTGACTTTAGGGGACGATGGTGGCTTGGAAACTACATCGGACAACCAATCCAACAGAGCAATGTTTACAGCTTCTGGAACTTCGTCATGAGGACAGTGCCCTGCTTGCAAGTGCACGAGCGATGAGTTGGCGTAAAATGCTTTGATTTTCTCAGCTTTAGCAGGACCGACCCAAGGGTCAAGATCGCCCCAAAGCAACAGAAGCGGGCAAGTCATCTTACTTAGAACACTATCTAGAGTGTATCTACTCTGGTTCGTTAAGAACCTTGTCATCAATCTGTAACAAGTTAAACAAAAACGAAACAACAGTTAGGAAACAACAGTTAATGTATCAAAACAGAGAAGCTCTTTTTTTGGTGTTTGTAGCACCTGTAGTATACTTCTCCAGCATTTGGGTCTGTTGCAGGTTTTGAAATGGATTCGACCAGGTAGTCATCCACATTACTAGTGTTTACGTACACCTGCATATTTGCAATAAGAAATTGAGTACAAAGTAGCAAAACTTTGACGCAGAGGAAAATCTAACAAAAGTCAGTAAGACATTATTACACTCTTTAAGACAGATTCGATTCGAGAAGGTTGCTTGGCTTGCCAGAACAAGAACCCGAGAACCACGCGTTGGAAAATCTCTTTAAGAGGCTTAACTATAAACTTGCTTATTACGGTTTCATCAGCTTCCTCTCGTTTTCTACTCTCGGCTGCAAATTGTCCTGCAGAGTTTAGAAGTGCAACCCCTGTGACCTGCTCGGGTAATCCTACCGCAACTGACAAAGCTGTGAATCCCCCGAGGCTGCGAAAAAGTCGAAAAAGCTTTGTCTAACATTTCCTTATGGATTGACAATAAGAGAGCTTCAAAGTAGACATCCATTTACCTGTTTCCAACCACAACAGCTGGCTCTTTCACTATCTCTTTCATGAAATCAATAACTTGATCTGTCCAAACCATGGCGTCATACTCTATGAGAGCTTTGTCACTCCATCCAAAACCGAGTAAGTCCAAAGCGTAAACCTTGTACTTCTTAGCCAATTCAGGAATGTTATACCTACAAAATTACTAGTTTCAACTCAATGAATCATGCTTTAAACCGTTGTCTTAAAGCCTATATAAACTGCTACGAGAAAGAGGCTAAATCTAAAGAGAAACATAAAGTAAAGAGCCGCAATTTACAGCTTAGAAGAGAAATGGAAAGTACCTCCAATGAAAGACAGAAGCACCAAATCCATGGATAAGAACAAGAGGTAAGCCTTCTCCTTGAACCACATAATGAATCTTGTGACCTCTCCATTCCCAAAAGTTATACCCTTCTGGCTTGAAAGCCAATCTCTCACTTCCTAAAGAATCATCCAATTCGTTTAGACATTTAAACCAAGAGAGAAGCCACAATCTAGAACGAGGGGTTTACAGGCTCAAACCTTGAGCAGACTGAGAAGCAGCTGATGGTGAAGGAGGAGTTCCCATGACTGAAACTCCAGAGGCAACAATCCCTCTCACCGCAAAATCCCTTCTGCTGATTTCACATTTGTTTCCTTCATCGCAAGATTAACAAAATTATTATATAATGCAGGCTTAATCTAAGGAAAATGATGAAATGAGTTGTAGAATCTTACTGGGTCTACAAATTTGAGCAGGAAAGATGGAACTTTTGGATGATGAGCCGAATAATTCTGTCCTAACAGACGGTGTTACAGCACAAGGAGCAGACATCGATCGATTCACAACAGAGAACAAAACTCGATAAAGAAACAGATATTTCAGAATTGAGAGCTAAAGAAAAAACATCGGTGTGTGTGAACTTGCGGTAGAGTTGTGGCGACGCCTGAGCCAGAGAAGTCGAACCTGCTCGACGAAACAGAGTGTTTCTGAAAAATGCTATTTTTTTTTGTGGGTTAACAATAAAACCGGTAATCTCGAATTACCTGAACCGGCCGGTTCAGTCGTATTTGTCCCAATGATCCCCTAACTTAACTTTTAACTGTGCCACTACTGTCCTTGCAACAACACATATCAAGATTTTATTTGATTACATGAAGGCTTAGCTAGATGCTATCTCACTCTCACGTAACTCTCATAGATTATTGCCTTCAAAATGAAGAATCTTCCAAGTCCCAATAATCTACCGAATGAAGACTGTTCCAAAATAGTATTTGATTCTCTTGAATTATCTCACCGAGTATAAGATAATGTATAGATGTTTTTTTGGGTATATATATATATATACATGATTATTAAAAAATATAAAAGGAAAAAAAAATGTATAGGGACCAAACACTTAGATCAAAAGCAGTGGTGTCGCCTACCTTCCTATCACTTATCTTCAAACCCATTTTCTTCTTTAGATCTCTTATTTTTTCTTGTCCCTATCACTTATGAATTTAAGGCCAAATAAACTAGAGTGACCTATTTCAAATATATTCATATAAATTTTTTTGGTTAATGATCTCTCCAATGAAATAGAATAAAAATACTGATGTAATTTGTAGATTGATAAATGGTTGTAATAATACGTCACAAGGATCACGTATAGATTCACAACAAGACATTAAAATGATATCACTCACCCCCAAACCGCTCATGATTCAAAGTTTCAAACCATTGTTTCTATTCATATGCAAGTTAAGATTCATAATTCACATTCCCCACATTCTCCATCACAACCTTAAGAAACACTCTTTCTCCAAGAAAGATTCTCTAAAAAGGAAAATTGGATGAATTGGTACACAATCATAAGTTATTTAGCGTATGACTAAAAACTCAATGACTCGATTTTACAAATAATTGATTTCTTATTGTGATTTGAGAAATTTGCTTAGTCGGCTTTAATTTTGGCTGGCAAATTAAAAGATCCTCTCAAAAACTTGAAAGGGCAAAAGAGAAAAAAAAAACATAGAAAAAACAGAGAAAGACACAAAAAAGACTAACTTAAGAGACTCCTCATCTCATGTTCATAAGGACATGACCACATGGTAGGTTATGTCATTTAGACCCCACAACTTCTCATCTCACCTTCTTTGTCCCCAACCTCCTCCACTTTTATCAATTTTGTCCCTCTCTCACTAGATTTCGAATCTCATGTGTGTGGGTCAATGCTGCTTTCTATTTAAAGCTAAGAATAATTATATCAAATGGATTACTTTTCTCCCACACACATATAACTTAGGGACTCTCTCTCTCTTTCTCTCTTTATCTTTAACCCCCAAAAGAAAAGATAAGAGCTTTAAGTTTTTTTTTTACCTTCTCTCCATGGACTTGTCTGTACTTGAAAGGCTTAAATGGTTGCAACAGCAACAAATGGTTTCACCTGAATTTCTTCAGATACTTGGCTCAGATGGGAGAGAAGAGCTCAAAAGAGTTGAGACTTATTTGGGAAACAACAATGATGAGTTGCAGAGTTTCAGACATTTTCCCGAATTCGGACAGGATTACGATACCATTGATGGCTGCATTTCCAGAACAAGTAGCTTCCAAATGGAATCAGTGAAGAACAATGAAGATAATAGAGCCATTGCCTTGCAGAACAAGAGAAAACCAGAGGTTTGTAGCTCCAGAAAGTATTGAATTTTGGGGTTTAGATTTGTTTGAAACATTGATTTTGATTTTTGATTTTTTTAAATCAACTTATGGTTTCAGGGTAAGACAGAAAAGAGAGAGAAGAAGAAGATCAAAGCAGAGGATGAAACAGAGTCAAGCATGAAAGGAAAATCAAACATAAGCAACACAGAGACATCCTCAGAGATTCAGAAACCAGATTACATCCATGTGAGAGCTAGACGAGGTGAAGCCACCGACAGACATAGCTTAGCTGAAAGGGTAATTAACTAAAGTGTTGTTACAGAGATTGATTTCAGACAGAAATGACTTTCTAGGGTTTTTTATCTGATTGATTTTTGTTTTGGTGGGATTTTGGCAGGCAAGGAGAGAAAAGATAAGCAAGAAGATGAAATGTCTTCAAGATATTGTTCCTGGATGCAACAAAGTTACTGGCAAAGCCGGTATGCTTGATGAGATCATCAACTATGTCCAATCTCTGCAACAACAAGTCGAGTTCTTGTCCATGAAACTCTCTGTCGTAAATCCAGAACTTGAGTTTCATATCAATGAGTTATCAACAAAACAGGTGAAAACAACTTTTGAATATAGTCAGCTTCAACCAAAAGAGTTATCCGAGTTGTGTTTCGCATTTATTGACTGGTTTAAATTGAAATCTAGTTTCAGGCTTACTTCACAGATCTTCCAGAAGCTGTCTCGAAGCAGTCAGTGATGGCGGATTTACTGTCTTTTCCATCACACCAGCAAGGATCTCTAGATTACTCAGTCATAAACTCAAACCAAACCACACCTCTCGGCGCTGTAATTAATCTTTCTCTCAGACAAAACTTTCACTAATTAAGTAAATTATATTCCCAAATTCTTGTTACTTGTCCGTGAAGTAACCTTTTTCTTTTTTCTTTTCTGCAGATAGATCAGACATCTTCAAGCTGGGAAACTCACTCACAATGTCTTTACAACAACTTGAGAACCGATTCCGTTTCTAATTTCTTCAGCCTCAAGTAAAAAGTTAGGGATAAGGGTCATTGAAAAACCTCATTTTTTGTTTGTCTTGTCTTTTTCTCTATGTTATCTGAAATTTGAACCAGAAAGATAGAGGAAACCAATCCAAAGACAATTCAATCTACTATAATCTTCATATAAATATATATCCAAGGGAATATGTATAATGTGTAGAAGAAAGAGAAAAAAAAGCTCTTGTGGTGATAACAACTCCTTGTTGTACATTGTATTAGTATATATGATACTATTCAAAATATAATTATCTATTTCTCTCTATAATGGTAAAGTTCATAGATTTGTAAACTCTCAATCGTCAGTGGAAACTATACAAAAACATGAAACTGATAAAATTAGGAAAAGGGTTAAAGGATATGACTTATGCAGGGTGTTCTTGATTTGTCAAGGGATCTCTTCGCAACAAAAGAAAAATATTGAACAAATAAAAGTCATAATATTTTGGACTTTTATTGAGCCGACTCTTATGCTGATTATTATTAGGTATCATCTTATCATATTCATACTATTATTAGGTAACATCGCCATTTCTGCCAAGGTTAATTTGATCATATACCTTATATTTTAGTGAAAATTTGGGAAAATACCCCAAACTAGTTTATAATTTGAAAACTACGCCTTTATTATTTTTTAAATTTTTTAAAAATTAACTATATATGAAATAACTAAATTAACCTTATTTAAATACTTATAATTTAAAATTATTTAATAAAATCAAAATAAAATAACAATTTGAAACTAAATAATATATATTTAGAATTTACTTATTTATAAATTTTAAAATCTTAATTTTATGCTAATCCATAGAATATTCTACAAAAATATATTTTTCATAGGGAAAATAAGAAAAAATAAATCCTAAGATTTTTATATATTATATACTTATCTATAGATTATTCAACTAAAACTAGTTTTAAATTTGTATAGACATTTTTCAAAATTTTTTATCTGATTTAATATTTATTAAATTATAAGATTTATATAAATATAAAATTTAGAGAAAATCTTAAGATTTATCTACTTAAATATCTCTTATATATTTAATTTTCGATTTTTCTATTAATTTATAAAAATATGTATTATTAAAATCTGATCAAAATAGTCTTTTCATATATCAATAAATTTAGTAATAAAAAAATTAAAGTAGTGTATTTTTCAAATTACAAATGTTAATTAGGGTACTTTGCCAATTACCCCCTATATTTTATTAGCACTTTGAAATTTATACCAAATACCTTATATTTTTACAAAATGACAGTTTAGTTATTTTTTTTCATTAATAACTAAAAATGAAAAAAAAAATTTATTTTTAAAAAATTATTTTCTATGTTCTTTTATATAATTTTTGCTGTAAAAATGTGTATTAAAAAAAAAATATATATATATATATGTACTTTGCACAAAAAAATAAAGAAGAAAAAAATATATATATATATATATACATTTACATATAAACATCATTTAATAGTTAATTAAAAAAACTTCACAAATTATAAAATATTAGTCGACGAAAACAAAAATTAGCGGACTTAGTAAATAAATTAACCGACCAAAATTTAAGTAGAATGTTCTAAAATAAGTAGATCAAAATAATAAAAAATCGACGATAATAAAATATAATTTAATAGTTCAAAAAATTAATCAAATCAAAAACTCAATAAAAATAATATAAATTTACCATAAAAATATAAATTGACAAAAATAAAATATATAAGTCAACAATACAAAATTAAGTTAAAATTATAACGTTATAAAAAAAAGTTAACAATTATAACAAATCAACTTTGTAGAAAAATCAACCAACAAAAATATAAATCGTAACAATTATAATAAATTGATTTTGTACAAAAGAAACAACAACAAAATTTTAAAAAAATTATTTGTATTATTTAATTTAGATGAAAAAAAATTAAATTAATTACGAATTTCATATTTATAACTTTTTTTTTTTATATATAATTATTAATGAAATAATAAGTAAAGATATTTTAGTATTTTTACGTTTAAAATGGTGTATTTTTCAAAAAAAAATTAAAAAATTAGAGTATTTATCAAAAAAAAAATTAAAATTATTTAGTGATTTACAGGTTACAAATTACAATACTTTCCCTATTAAAATACAGCTACACTTGCATTAATGGAGGCCCTTTGGATTGATATCAACATATACAAACCTAAGTCAACAGAGAAAACACCACACAAAAATGTATAACTTTTCAAAAACCAAGTTAAAAAACACCCTAACAAAATTTATGTTTTTATCTATCTTTTCTTCTTCTTGAGAATGGAGATACTGAATCCAAAAAGACCAGATTTCTTTGGAGATGGTGCTATTATTATAGGTTCCGGATGAGTAACAACCTGTGAAAGAGTTGGGGCAGTTGCTTCTTCTTCTGGTCTCGAGGATTCTTCTTCTTCGTCTCTGTCGAAATCTACTTCTTCAAGAGCTCTAAGCAATTCCTGTCTCTTATACACATCTAGATGTGTATAAGAGACAGGCTCTGATCTCATCCGAAGAAACAGATGAAGATGTGCTCCGTCGCATCAGTTCTGTAACAGCTTTCCCAGCTTCTTGTTCAGATGATTCTAGAGTCAACTCAGCTGACCTAAGATCTTGGACTACCTGAGCAATCTGCAAGCAAAACTCTCGTCAGTGATTCTTCATTTTTCATAGAAAACAAACCGAAGCATAGTTTGGTACAAACCTTGATTTCCAAAACAGTCGGTACCATGCTTCGGATGTCATTTAAACCTGTCTCTTATACACATCTAGATGTGTATAAGAGACAGCTTCAGAAGGGAAGAGAGACAGCCTGATGAGGTTATTTTGGAGAGACTGTGCGGATGGTTAGAGAGAACCTCAAGTACGTTCAGAGCTTCTTCAGCTACTACCTCCGACCCGAGAAAGACCGACAATGTTTTGAAAACGTCTTCGTCCAAAGATTCTATAGCCCTTCCGTTTGCACTGAGGAAAGTCGATAACAAATCCAATCCACCCTTTATTATGTCTCCCGCGGTGCCATTTCTTTCATGAGCATTCTTCAAGTATCTGATAAGTGGCTCAAGAAATTTACTCGGTGACATAAACCGAAAACCCCGAGTATTGCTTTCAAAACGACTTCTTACATCTTCGATGACCTTGATCTGCTCATCCAATGGAAGGTTGGTGAGCTCACATAAGGGCTCTATCTCCATCTCGCTGTGACTAGAATCAGTGGTAATAGTGCCTGACTCAGAATTTATCGTCTGCATTGGCATGAAGTAACCACCCTTTGACATCTTAGAGTAGGATGGCGAATCAGTGGAAAAGCTCGAGCTGAAATCCGTACTCGAGAAGCAGCTGAGATCTGCAATATCGTACAGAGAACTTCCGAAACTAGCAATGGAAACAGAGAAGTCAATGTCTGTCTCTTATACACATCTAGATGTGTATAAGAGACAGGCTTTGCTCAACGTAAGGGAGCGGGTTCCGTCTTCAAGTCCCACACTCACCACCGTAAGGGTCCGGCCAAATTCAGGAGCCTCGACTTCGGCGAGAGAAATGGTTACCTCAAGGGTGTTGTGACGGAGATCATCCACGATCCAGGGCGCGGTGCTCCGTTGGCTCGCGTCGCCTTCCGTCATCCTTTCCGTTACAAGAAGCAGAAGGAGCTCTTCGTCGCCGCCGAAGGAATGTACACCGGTCAGTTCCTTTACTGCGGTAAGAAAGCCACCCTCGTCGTCGGAAATGTTCTCCCGCTCAGATCCATCCCCGAAGGAGCTGTCGTCTGCAACGTCGAGCACCATGTCGGTGATCGTGGTGTTTTCGCTAGGGCTTCTGGTGATTACGCCATCGTCATCGCTCACAACCCAGATAACGACACCAGCAGGTTTGGATTTGGATTATTGAAAGATTTTGTTATACCTATTAGCT